>JBCNYG010000020.1:15721769-15745438 GCA_039654305.1 Porochilus rendahli
TTCCTTATACCACATATTTAGCTCTACTTTACTGTATCGAGCACTGTCTAACGGAAAATCGACTAAGGATTTTTTATATATATATATATATATATATATATATATATATACACACACACACACACACACACACACACACTAATGCCAAATATCAAGGTCAAGGTGTCCCATACACAATCCCTCCCTATTAGCCCCCAAGGGAATACCATACACCAAAATTTGGTAATTTTGTTATTTCCTTGCAAAGTCCCACAAACAAGACAGATGGACGGAACCCATTTGCTCCCACGCTGCTCACCTTTAGTGGCAACAAGAGCTAAACAAATAAAAGGTACAAGTAGGGAACAAATTGGCGGCACAGGAGGAGTAGTGCTAGAATAAAGTCCCTAATCAGGCGAGTACTATCTAAAACAAATGAGATGTGAGAACAGAACACCGTATACTATTACTCAAAGTGGCCTCGAACAAACAGACCATGCTCATCACACTCCACATAACACTGCATGTAACAGACAGCAGACAGAACCAGCAGGTCTGGTAAGAAACACAGAGGAGGACTGTGTGTTACATTAACAACAGCTAGTGCTCCAATGCCATAATCAAAGATATTCACTGCTCTCCAGACATATAGTATCTGATGGTACAGTGTAGACCTTTCTACCTACTGACAGAGCTTACGTCTGTAGGTATAACTGCAGTTTATGTGCCGCACCAAGCTAAGATAGTCATGTAGCTGCTACAACACTCTATTAACGAACAGCTTAGATTCTACAAAAATGTGAGTTTTCCAACGAGAGAAAAAAAAAACCCACACTGGGTCAGGTCTACACCAACATTCCAGATACTTATAAAGCCACCTCACTGCCACATCTTGGACTCTAAGATCATCTCTCTTTGTCCTTCATTCCTGCTTATACTCCTAAAATCTGTAGCCAAAGACAGTTAAAACAGCTCAGGTATGGACTGAGGAAGCCAACGCAGCTCTACAGAATTGTTTTGTATTACAGACTGGGGAATATTCGCAGAGGAAACGTACCTGGAGGGTCACACATCAGCTGTGCTCTCCTACATAAATTACTGCACTGAGAATGTGACCACAACAAGGACTGTTAAAGTGTTCGTGAACCAGAAACCTTGGTTCAACAGTGAGGTGCGCACCCTGCTTAGAGCACGGGATGATGCCTTAAACTTAGGAGACCAGCAAGCTTCAAAAAACCAAGCACAAATATAAACAACTTATCAAGGAGCACTTCGACGATAAGAGCACAAGGAATATGTGGAAGGGGATCAAGACAGGGATCCTCGGACAGCACCCTACCGGACACCCTGAACCAGTTCTTTGCTAGCTTCGACCAACACAACAGAAAGGTAGGCAGATATCCTGCTCTTCCAGACAGGGGCAACGACTCTATCGAGCTGCAGCAGCACCAGATCAGATCCACCCTCCGCTAGTTCTGCTGATCTGCTCTACAGTATTATTTAATTAGCAACTATTAAAGCCTTATCAGTTATTAATTCAAACTGAAGGAAGTGAAGCTGTTGTTCAGACTCCGCCCTCTCCCTTGATGCTAATGATACGGTCAATAAACACACTGCAATCCCAAGTGAACCTCAGGAATGGTAATCCTCACAGCGTGTCCTATTGAGATGAAGACTGCTTTCATAAGAACTTAAGCGCTGAATAAACCCACCTGCCCTAACTCAGCTAATAACATCACAGACACACTGCAGGATACACTGCTGTAATAATGCAGACGCAGTAAACACGGCGAGAAGGATTACAATACTGAGGCATGCTTCAAAACACCGAAAACACAATTCCTGCTTATTATGCTTATACTCTATAAAAGATACACTGTATATATTTCTATAAACATGCACAAATATGAATCAAACATCTCTAAAATATATTCACATAAATAAAATTTATAAATGTTACAAAATAGCAATATTATATAATATAAATGTAAGAATACAAGAATATATAAGCATGCATACATGTGCACATATTACACAAACACATTTTCCCTAAAGCAACTGAAGAGCTGTCAGTTTCTCAAACTTTAGTCTCTGATGTACTTGTCCTCTTGCTCAGGGGCCTCAGACTTCTCTTTCTATCCTGGTAAGTGCCAGTTTGCACTCTTCTGTAAAGGCAGTAGTACACATCATTGTATGAAATGATGTTATGAAATGATTCATTCATTCATTCATGAAATATTCAGTTTTTTGGAAGTTTCTGGTATGGAATGGCCTTCATTTCTTAGAACAAACAAAGACTGATGAAGTTCAGAAGAAAGTTCTCTATAATTAAGTCCATATGCTGATTCTCCATATATATTTAACTAACCTAAAGAAGGGCAAGTTTATTGATTCTTTAACCAGTGTAACAGTTTTAATCTGTGCTGACATAACTGCAAAAGGGTTTTCAAAAAGGGTTACACCTCTGAGGATATTCCTGTAATAATCCTAATATAATATTTATGTACAGCATTAACAGTGTTTTTATTGAACAACGTGCTTAACTTTAAAAGCAAGGAAATGTAAGTGACCCCAAACTTCTAAATTACAGTGTACATAAATCATATAGAATAAAAGTACACATAAAAATACATAGCACGATGGGACAGGATAGGAAAAAATCTATCTATTTTGCAGTAAAAAATGAAGCTGAATGTATTTTTCTCCCTTTTTTTCATTGCTTTCCAATAATATGCTAATTTAATAAATATGCAAATAAGACCTGCCAGTAATTTCTCCCTTACCCATCGCTAACAACTAGAATGCTAGCAAAATGAATAAGTAAGGTCAAATGGGCCTCAGGTTGCCATGACAACCATGGGGTTTTCATATCCGAGTACTAGCAGGTGAATCAGTCAGAATATAATGTTACCATAACAACAACCACCACCAGCACTATTTGACTCTTCATGTGATCCATGTTTTTGGGTGTGCACTACTAATTTGCATATTGGAGGTGATTGGTTCAAATCTTTAAAGTGACATAATCACTTTTACAGAGACGTAATGAGAGTACATCTTTGAAAATATGAAAAGGGGAATGTAGCACTGAGCCAAACAGCAGGAGTTACCCACTTAAACCCCCCTTAAACATCACCACACTATTTCACCATGTTAGTCTGGAGACCGTCTGCTTGGCCCATCTGTACTGGAGTATGTGCCTGTGTGTATGTGTGTGTGGAGTTTAAACAAAGTTATCTCATGCTAAATTGAATAAGACAGACTCGACCTGTCGTGTTACAGCGCCACAGCAATCTGTCAGCGCTGGAGGAGCTGCTGTGGGTTCATGAGATGGATTACAGATCAGACGCTTCATCCGTCACAACAAAAGTGATCGGTGAGAAACAACGGAGGTCAAAGTGACCTGGTCGAAGGGGTGCGGTCTCTCTCTCTCTCACACACACACACAAGAAGATGGAACACAGATGGATACAAAAATATCATACCACGATACTAGAATACGATACACATTGTACCAGTAAAAATTAGTCCGGTTCTAAAATTATGGATTTGTTTTGGGTCAATTTCAGCTTGAAACCTGGTTTTTCAGTTTCGATAGCGTTACCACAAACAGGTATGTAAACAACTGCACAAAGCAAGGTGTAAAAGAAATAGTAGTAGAAAATAAGATTATATTTCCAACAGCTTTGAGTTTAATCACTGTTAGTAGTGACTGGGTTACTCTCAACAGATAACACAGACAGCCATCTTAAGTTGTAATTAATAAACATTAACATGGATCTAGCCATGCTCTCTACCAAAAGCAACCCAGTCTGTACTAACAGTGATTAACATGAGTACTGGAACACTAGAACACTATTTTTTTTTATGCAGGCCCGCCGTTTTATAAGTGCAACCGAATCCAGACCAGAATTTTGCTAATTGACCAATCTCTAGTAATAATATATCTCAGTAGTAAAGTATAATAATAAACAATAAAATATTTATTAATTAATTAAAGCAGTGAATATTACACAACAGTAAACAGACCAGTCAGCTGCCCGTTACAGTGTAGATCATCAGCATAATACTGTTATATCATCACTGTACCCAACTCTGTTTCACACACCCACGGTGTTTCTTTTTAACTGATTCATGTACACATCCTCAGGAATGAGTTATTGTGAAAGGGCACCATGGTGTAGATATGCGGACAAACTGTGCTATAAATAGCATCAACTTCATTTTGTCGTCCCCTTGGCACCCCTCGGAACGCTTTTGCTTTTTTTTTTTTTTTTTTTTCCGAATTGATTTTGTTGCCCACTTAAACCATTCATCATACACATCAAACAAAATCCTTTGCTAGAAGCATCGCTCATAAAGTGCTTTTATTTCACGTTACAGTCATTATATAAACACCACAGGAGCGGAAATTTCATAATAATCAAGCTTGCAATTGGTACAATAATTTGCTTTGGCCTTTCTAAGAAAATGGAGAGTGGCCAGACAGACAAGTAATACAATTTGTGTACATGTTATTTTGCATTTACTTCTATGGGGCCTTGCGTAAGAGTCAAACAGTGGCAGCTTGGTGGTACTGGGGCTTGAACCTTCTGACAGTAACCCAGAGTCTTATCCTCTGAGCCACCACTTTTATGTCATTACATTATTATTTAGGTAAGGTAAGTCCGTGGGATTTTACACCCGAGTCTAGAGGCTCACCAGGTCCCCGGATTCTGTAGCATGAAGCGACTAGGAGTTCAACTCCTCCTGGATAGGACCCTGGTCCATCGCAGGTTACCTTCCTAGTATTTTTGCTGGTACCCATTTATACTGCTGGGTGGACAGAGGCACACTTGCCCAGAGGTCTTAGCATGGTGGTGGTCTAATGAGGACCTGAACCCATGACCTTCTGATCATGAGCCCAGCGCCCTAACCACCACGCCACTGGCCCCAACATGATTACCACCACAGTAATGCTTTATGGTGAACTGCAATGGAGATAACGGCAAACAAATTTCAAAGTACAGGATAATATTATAAAGATGAAAATGAAGTTTTCCAACAGGCATTCAAATCATCGTCATTAAATCATCCTGAGCTGAGAATTAAAACCGAATTACTTAAAAACTGAATTGACTCACCGATCTGACTTTTCAGGGTTTAAAAGCTTTGCTGATCCATCATGTGTGTGGGTGGTGTAATGAAGCTACTCTAAGTGAAGCAAAATCGCTATTTTGATCCTGGCCTCAATTAGAGTGGTTTCTGGCAGTGGCTCAGCTGATTAAAGCTCAGTTAGGACACCGAACTTGATGTTTAAGACTCGAAAAGATTTCAGGATGTGCCATAACAGAAAAATAATCAATTTCAGAGTGATGTGGCAGCGGGGTTACTTTTAGGTTTAATAGTGCACAGACACTTATTTTAACATAAATGACCATAAAAAGCACAAAACCGGTAATTTTATCCAGTGGATTACTAGCGGTGCGCTAAACTGCAGGGGGCCAGCAACGACGCTGTCATTTTTTCCAAGAAGAGACATCAATGTGTTAGGTGGGGTAATTTTTCTAGTGGAGACAGTGAATCTTACATTCTAGTGACTCTAAGGACGAGAATGCTGCCAGAGGTGAGCGTGACGGTAAAACCAAAATGGCTTATGCAGCTAACGCTTTGCCAACTCGGCTTTCCTGTCGTCAGCTGGTTTAGGAACAAAAAGGAATGTTTTCCACGATTTCTGCGCCTGGTGTTGGTTTGATCTCAGTACTGGCCGATAATGTGACATAGCCCAGTAAATCCAACGCACTGACATCACTACCAGGCTGGAACAGCCAATCAGAAAGGCAATATGTCTCTGAGCATGCCTTGAGTTGTAACACTCACGCACATTTGAAAAAGGACTGATGTTTCCAGAAGGAACTGCTGATGTTATATGTGACCGTTTTAAATAGCTAATAACAGTAATTCACCACAGGTACCCTTTAAATTTGGTGCACATAACTCTCCCTGTCCTCACAAATCTTGGACACCAGGGCCTTATGTACAAAGACTTGCGTGGAATTGTTACTGAAAAATGAAGTACGCTTAAGTACAGAAAACGTCGTACGCACAAAAAAATCCAGATGTATGAATCTGTGCGTTCGCATGAATCCAAGCACATTTCCTTTCAACATCCGAATCAATGTGGAATTCAGTGCACATGTAGGAGTACCTGTCCCCTCCCGGTCATATGTATGGGATGCAAATTGTAAACATGTAAACATGTTTATGCTGCAAATTGCGCTTTAATTAACTCTGAGGACTAATTTTCACATTATCCACAGTTTCCCAGCATCACCTCTAAGTGTCGCCAAAGCACCAACAGCTGCAGAAACATGCGTACGCCAGCCATTGAGTTGGCGTGAGGCACCGCACATTTCCACAAACATTTCACTCTTGATATATCTGAACTTTGCCATGGGAAAGGGTGTACGCAACGTTTTTGTGCGTACACACCCTTTGTACATGAGGCCCCAGGTGTTGACTCATGACTCTATAGCACCACCATTTGTCTCTGAGGATTTTTGTATATAGTTTCACTTACATGCATTAAATGTGGTTGGTATTTGGAGCTCCCCAAAACAAACAAGTTTATAACATACACTGTGCTGGCAACGCCCAGCAGGAAAGTTGTTTTGGATTTTGTGTGCAATTACAGCATAAACAATGTCTACATTTGTGCTTGCATTTACACTGTTAAAACGGTTAAAAGGTCGTCCAAACAAATGGTCATATATTTATTTTAGTACCACTTCTTGGAAGCATTTTTACTACTGACATTTGCCTGCACCTGTTTCCAGAGCTCTGACACTAACACAACAAAATTAGGAAGATAAAGACAATTTAAACCAACAATAGAGGTCTTAATAAAAATATATATTGTACACATGGATTGATGTAAGACATTCTGGATCATTTCTATCTTTCTTACACGTTTCAGATCCTCAGCATCTCTGTGTGAAAGCTGTACATCACATCAGGATGTTAATAAAACCTGAAAGCAAAGCTTAGCAAGAAAGGTTGAGTGGAAACATAGCTATAACATATCTGATGCCTAGTGAACCCTTTAAAAACGAATGTAACCACAGTCATGCGTGTAATACGTCAGTCAGTCATTTGTAGCTCCTGTACGTGATGTCAACAAGAGTCAGGAAAACCGCTGACATGGCAGTTCTCCTCGTGAAGGTTAGGGAACGCTCTGAGCACACACGCACACACAGACTTACACACCACAGCATATTTATCCAGGAGTGAAGGCTTCAGACAGACACAAACACACATACACACACAAACACATACAAACACAAACACACACACACACAGCTGAGTGTACCATGGGAACTCCTGCTAGACTCAAGTTGCATTTTCATGCATATGCTGAACGTTCTTTACAGATGCTTTCACGCCTGCATGGTTTCTCTCTCTCTCTTACATACGTGTAAGAGTAGGCACCAAAAATCACTAATAGCACCAAGACAGGTTTAGCAAGATTCCAGATATGTAACATAAATTGACCAGATCCCTGTTTTTTTCCCTTTTCTGGATGCTGATGAAGATCATTCCGGATGTGCGCATGCACAATACAAGGTTATCGAGGTCACAGGCTAAACACATTTAGCTTACGTGGCTGACTTTACTCAGATATCCAACAGATGGTCGAAGCCCCACCTCCTCAGATAACTTACTGCAAACATCTCATGGGGGTAGCGGGAAGAAAAACATCCTAAACATCACGCTTAGTGACTTACTTTAAAACTCCCTGAATGAGTTTAACAGGTGCGAGAAAAAAACGACCAAGTGTGAACTTCAGTTTTGCAGATAAATTTGTTTTAAAAAAAACGAGGTGTGAAAATCATTCATGCAGAAACATCAATCAGCATGAAATACTGCAAATAAGCATTAACGCAAAACAAAAGGAAAAAATGCGGCATCGAGTTTACAATATCTACAACTCACCTAATGTTTACCGAAGTTCAGGATAAACACTAAATTATGTCACAATATGCTTTTCGGTGTTAAGAGAATTAGCCCTAATTTGGGTCGTGGGGAGGCTGGGGCGCATCTCTTGAACCTGAAGGCGAGGTACATCCTGAACAGCTTGCCAGACCAGTGCAGTGCAACACACATACAACCACTCACACTCACTCTCACACCTAGTTGCAACTTGGAAGCGCCAATCAACATATGAATGTTTTTGGCCTTTGGGATGAAACTAGAGTACCCGGAAGAAACCCAGCAAGCATGAGGAGAACGTGCAAACTCCGCACAGAAACGCCCTGAGCCTGGCAATTGAACCTGGGACCATCGTGTTTAAAACTGTTACATTTAAAAAAAAAAAAAAAAAGAACACTCTCTGTGTTAAGCTTGTGGACAAAAAAATATCTAAAATAAATCTAAAAAAAAAATCAGAAATTTAAAATAGAAACAGAATTTTTTAAACATGGTGCATTTTATTTCATAGCAATGTCATGAAAACCATGATACGTAATAATTTCATCCTATTCCGTACTGACTTCACCACTTCCATATCAATAAACTTCAACCGTTTTATTTCTCGGGAATATTTTATGGTGAAACAAACCATGTTCATTGATAAGGCACAAGTGCAAGCCACGCCCCCAGAATCATGAATATACCTTTGTGGAGGCCACTTAACTGGATGAAAGTAAAACTAGCCATTGTAAAGAATTTTTGGAAAAAATCTGAACAAGATGAAGGTTAGATTTCAAACAAGAAAATGTTCTAAACTTTTTTTCCTGAAACAGAAATTTGTGAAAGTAAAGAAGCTGTATGAAAGAAAGCTGTGAGTTCATCAAGGACATGGGGACAGATGGACGTACAGCTGGGCAAATATTGATGGCAAGTGCTGTGAGGCTTTGAACGGAGAGGGAACGGAGAGAGATGTCCTGGATGTTTTTCCTTTCTGGGAACCTCCGAAAAAAAATAAAAACATAGAGCAGGGTTTTAATCATGAGCCGACATCCAGGAGACATGACTGTGGACTAAAAACAGCACTAAGGGCAGGAAGCTGAAATTCAAGTCAAACGGCTGGAGGTTAATAATAGAGTGAAAGTGAGGAGATGTGCTGGAACAGGTTACATGTCGTTTCCACCGTGACCAGAGGATTACAGTGTACAGGAACTCATGGTGCTCACTGCATAGAGCAAGTCTTCACACACACACACACACACTCTTCGCCCAGCCATGATATTCTCACACAGTGCTATGTGACCTTAAAAGCAGTGAGAGTCTGTGATGCAGCAGGAGTTCGGTCCGGCTGGTGTGTAAGAAATCTGCACCTTGGGAGGGTCTCAGCGTTCAATATTCAAGATTTGGGGCTCACATGCCACACTGAGGTGGCTTTTCAACAATGATAATAAAGAAAACCCTTTTTTACAATGCATTCTTGAAATGCAAGACTGTAGCCAAAAGTGGTTTAATAACAATTATAAAGTGTTTTCTGATGCATATTACAATATGAGAGCAAACTCCAAACATAAAGCACATTTAAGGTTCCACCAAAGACCAGAAAAATCACCGTAACTGTGGGGAAAAACGTAAATTACAAAAGAGCGTAACACTGATGTAAGGAAGGATAAGCTCAGTTTCACATCACTAGTCCTTTAGAAGTCATATAAATTAGTTAAATAAGGTCTTTCTGCATGCAAATCAAACACACAAAAACACCCATCCTGAAAGGCCCCAGAGTGTGCAACACCACTAATCAGGAGGCAACATCAAGAAAGTGACACCATGAAAACCAAGCAGATCTCCATGGCATTGGCATGATGACACTGATTAATTTTGTGTAACCACAGCTCTGACAACAGTGCAGGTACCAATCCCAGTTAATTCATATTAACATACAGTAGTGTGCAGTGAAGATTACACAGCACCCCTTTTGTCTAAAAGAGCTCCTAAATAAAAGAAGTAAAGGATGACTTCCCCATAATTTTTTGGTGAAAATGTATTGAACAATGCTACTGTAGTTAATGAGAACCAAAAAATTATTCTGACAAGTATATTGAGGTAAAAGTATGGCTAATAAACAAAAACACTGAAGTGAAGAAATTGAAAGACACAGTACACTTATACACTTAACAAATTGAAGATACATCGAAAACCAAGTACTAATTAAGTATTTCGTGTAACATTGGATCATACTGATTAAGTAAACAAACAACAATATATAGTAATAACAAAAATAACTTATAATAATAATTATATATTATAATAATAATTTTTTTTATAAAAAAGTCAATATTTATTTTGATTACAGCATTTTTTACTTTACTTTGATTACAGCATTTAATCTTTCAGGCATAGTGTTCACATATTTTTTTCAACACTCGCTTAACCATTTCATACATTGGTATTTTCAGTGTTTTTTTTTTATTAGCCATACTTTTACCTGTATATATTGTCTGAATGATTTTTTTGGTTCTCATTGCCTACAATTGCATTGTTCAATACATTTTCACCCAAAAAAATTATAGAGAAGTAATTTTTACTTCTTCTAAAACTTCTTTTTATTAGGAGCCCTTTTAGATAAAAGTGGTGATGTATAATCTTCACTGCGCTCTACTGTACTTTTGTTTCTACAGTAAAAGTTCATTCATCAAGACTCTGCAAAATAATTCTGTAGTATTAATTTTACATGAAAGTAATTAACGTTATAGATTCTACGATGTACTGCTCCAGTTTTTATTTCAACACTTCATCCAGAAATAAGTCTAACTTGCAGTCCGAACGCTAATCATGTTTCACGGCTATTCCTGATTTGTCCCTGGAGACTTTCCACCGATCCATCGACGATGTTGACGATGCTCCAGAGAAGACGCAGTTTCCACTGCTGTATTTTCCGTGACAGATGTGAACACGACTACCAGCAAAACCTTTCCTTCAGCGGTTCTTCATGTGGCCTGGTCGAGAGTGTGCACTCGCTGTTATAGGGTCAGTGGTCATGGGTCAGCACTATCCCAACATGCCTCACACACTACAGGCCTGTTGTTGGGCCACCATGATGAGGCATTCACATGGGAGTGGAACTTTTTCCTAAATGCGTTTCACAATCAGCTCATTATTTCAAACAATCCCAGTTTTTATTTGAGTTATTACCGCGCACTTCTCCTCTTCCCACCGCATCTGCGTCCCATTCAATCACATTTATTTCTATTTACAATGACTATTTTTATCTAACTCTATTTAATTTCTCAGATGAATAGAGTACATTTACATACAAAATACAGATCATCTCATAGAGAGACTCAGAACATAAAAAAGGATAAAAACATTTGCCACTGCTCTGATTCATCGGAAGAAAGGAAGGAAAGTGTGAAAATCAAAAGAGTGAAAAAAGAGAACAGAGTGAGAGATTAAGGAAGGAAAAAACACATGGGAAAGCCAGAGGAACAGACAAAAGTGTTCACATACAGTATGTGAAAGAACTGATTCAAGGAATCGACTTCCCGGTGAGCGACGCATTACTATTTTTCACTCATCCAATCCCGAGACATTAATAACAAGTAATTCCCAGATATTTGCTGTTACTCTCAGCTCCTGATCTCATTCCATTCTTTTCTTCCTGGTCTTCCTGGTGTCCCTGCAGCCAACAGGAAAACTCCCCAGCGTGCATGCTCTGACTTTAGTCATTCATCTCCAAGCATCTAATTATCACGCTGTAGTTATTTTTAGCGCACTGGGGATCCATGATGTGGAACATTGGGAGACTTCTGCTGGTTTAATTAGCACTCTATGTTTTAACGAGCTCTGCTGGATCTCGGACACGAACAGCGTCTGTGCTGGACCACGGAAACCAGAGGCGATTTGGGACGTGTGAATCCCTCAGTCACTCAGAAACAGAGCAGAGCTTCTTCACTGCACCATTAGTGTGGTTCAGGATCTCAGTCCCAGCTGTGTGTACACTGCTGATTAAAGCAAGTGAGGGAGTGTGTGCATGTTGGGTGGAGCTGGATGTAACCCCATCAATCACAGCTTCGATTAGTGATCAGTTCAAACGATCAAACATCCAAGAATCTTTCGTTGTGTTTCATTGGTGCACCCTCCTTAACCCTTCCCAAAAGCTACAACCGAGAACAAACCAACCTCCTCACGTCCAACTAATCTTTATTTAATCTGCATTAATGACAGGAATACGCCTATGCTACAGTGCGCTTTGCTAGTAAGTTAGCTGATGCTAGTTTGGAATGGTAATGAGAGGTGTTGTTATGGGTACAACATACAAAAAAAGATGTAGCGCTTACAAGGAAAAAATGATTCCCTCCCCCTTAAATACAATCATTTTGTCATAAATACATCACTTTGAGCTCAAAGACAATCAGATGGCGGAACACTTCTCTTTATCTCTCACTGGTGTTTAATCTTCATTTTCTTTACAGGTCACGTGACTCGAGGTAGAGACACGACGCTAGAGGACACAATTAGATTTCAATCTCAGCATTAATCTTTTCAAGGCTTTCAATTTGTCGCCGTTTTAGAGGTGGCGACCCGAACACAAATGAACCTCAAGCATCCATCTGCTCGCTGTGGTCCCAACTCACTCGCTCTCTCTTTCATGGTCAATTAGCAGGTGGAAGGGAGAGTAGAGACTCACTCTGGGCAACACTTTCAATCTTAATTTACTAGAAAAGGGTCAAACCACCATTCAAAATACGACATGCTAATATTAACACATTATAGTTACTATAGTAACGCCTCCTCATACAGCAGGTGATATTCTGATAATCAACACTTTAAAAGCTTGAACATTTATGGAAGGAGTCTCCAGTATCAGTGCTGTGAAGCAGCTATAACGGCTGTAAAGGATTTTTTAAAAATCTTGCGGACATACGCCAACTCCACTTGCACTCCCATTTCTAGCTAATACGACAAGATTTGGAAGGTTTTTAAACCTATAGGCATCTGAGAGAAAGACACCAGTTTGGGAACAAATGTCACTGCTGTAATGTAAATAAAAACAGGAAACGGCTCCTCGTGGAACTAATCAACTCCTCTGTTATCATTAACACGTCACTGGTTGACATTTAAAAATAACGTGTTATCTATCATATAATACATAACGCCCTTTCACTGTGTTGCCAATCTCTGGTGAAAGACATCTTGCAGCCATGAGTGTGGTTTTCCCACCAGATATGTGACAGATTGTCCACCAGATGTGCGGTATGGAATTCTGGGGGTTCGGGAAGAGGACAGTCTCCACACCGCTTATTTGTTTGTCTGCTTGGTGCTGGATCGTTGAGCTTTTCATACCAGCCTACGCACACCTGCTTTATATAGACACACACAACTGTCTACATGCAACACTTCGCCCACAGATAAATATAAACTTACTCTAGAAAAGTGCAAGAGAGAGAGAGAGAGACAGAAAAAAAAATGAAAGACAATCAGAGAGAAAAATTGAGAAAGACAGGGACAAAACAAGAGACAGAGAGAAAGCAAAAGAAAAAGAAAGAGTGCACCAGAGATAGAGACAAAGAGAGAGACCAAGTGAGAGATAAAGTGAGAACCAAGAGAGAAAGACAGACAGAGACAAAGTGAGAGAAAATGAGTGACAGAAAGCAAGAGATAGAAAGCGGGAGAGACAAAAAGTGGCAATAAGCAAGAGAGAGAGAGAGAGAGAGGGAGAAAGAGAGAGACGGGGTGAGGGAAAGAGAGACACACTGAAAACAATAGACAGATAGAGAGACAGCAAGCTATAGAATGCGAGAAAGACAAAAAGTGACAATAAGCGAGAGAGAGAGAGAGAGAGCGTGACAAGGTGAGGGAAAGAGAGACACACTGAAAACAATAGAGACAGAGAGACAGACAGCAAGATATAGAAAGCAAGAGAGACAATAAGCGAGAGAGAGACACACACAGAGGTGAGGGAATGAGAGAGACTGGAAACAATAGAGACAGTAAAAGAGAGAGAGAGAGATGAATGTTGGAGTCAAAAAATCAAGACAGATTTTAAGATTAAGAGAAAAATAAAAATAAGATTTGAGAAATAAATTAAAAAACAGTGAGTCAGTAATGCTGTTATGCTTAAAGGGGACATCTACTTATTTCCCCTGACATGGTTTAGACTCTGTGCTCCTTTAGAGGGAAGAGAATCCCTTCAATACAGAGAAAAGAGATAATTCACCGTGACGTAAATCCAGTTAACATAAAACATCATCAACCAACCAAGAGGTTATTCTCCATCATCTGAAACTAATTCTAACATAAATAAAAATAAGAACCAAACACAAAGAGCTGTGTTTATTTACATTATAAACACTTAGAAAGAAATACATCAACTCTACAGTCAAACATTATCCAAGAAAACATGTTATAACTGTATTATAACCACAACAAACACACGCTCCTTCAGCCTCGATAATTTTTATCCAAGTAATTAAGAAACAAAAAAAAAAAATGCAGTCCACCACATCACAGAGGAATAACATAGAAACATAACCTCAGCATTACAGCAGAGATCAAAGCTCTAACACTGGAGACTCCTTCCAAACATATTCCATAAACACATAAGTCCTTACAGAAGACTTCACAGCCTCAAGAGATACTCACATTCATTTAGTAGTTTATGTAGCACGCCTGCCGTACACATCCTTGTGAATGAGCTGTTGCTACAGAAATCACAAAGTATTCATAACAGTCTGCATTTATATGGAACTTTTATTTTAAACTGAAAAATAATTAATTCAGCAACAGCTTCTGACCAATCTGAATCCAGAATCCAGCAGCGCTGTGTTGGAAGAGATTTGGGATATAAATAGAGCAGCATGTGTAGTTTATCTTTGCTGAAGGAAGAGCAGTCGTCAATGTTCATTTGCAGAAATAGCATTGTAATGGCACTTGCGGTTCCGAAAACCTTTAACACAGCATCAAGAAAAGAACACAGAAGGACAGAAAAAAGTTTGACCCTTCAGTTTAAGGCCACGTACTCAATTCAAAATTTCCCCAAACTTCTAATTTTGAATGTGTTAAACTGGCTGGAGCACGAGCAGCAAGCAGGAACGGCATTGCCGCTGTAAACAAGCTTTTAAACACTATTTCCTTTAGAAACACTTTTTCTCTGAGACATAAAACAATAATAGATAGCCTGTGTGTCTCTTCAATCATTATAAGTGAGCAGTGTTTTGTTCCCATGACGGATCTCTCGGAGCCTAATGGCATGTCTGGGCTTCGTTCTTGCAGCCGCCTTGTGTTTGTTCTGTCTGCTACGCTGCTATACACTTCCAGGGGTCTTTGTGTTACGACTGTGTTGTTGCTGAACCTGACACCGCACCCTGCTATTAAAGAACCTCTCAAACATCACACGGCACTGTTTAAACACCACAACAACGCCGGGGAGATAGGAGGAGGAAGATGAGGGGGAGGGGAAGGATTATCCCTGCCTGGTGGAAATGACATTTAACACCACTCACATTTTTATACTCCACTGACCTTGAAATATTAAAGGCAACACACATACAAAGCCTCCCAGCATGTTCAGCACTAATTTTTAAAAAAAATTATTATGTCTTTAAAATTGCATGTCTTAAAAACACAGCAGACTATGGTCTTTAGGCCTTATTCAGTAGACTTAAAACAATACAGACCACAAACTCTGCGTATATTTATTAGGGATGTGAATCGAACAACAACTCTCGATTCAATTAGATTTTTGGGGTGACGATTCGATTCAGAATCGATTCTTGATTCAAACCGATGTTTGATTCATAACCATTGCAAAAAAGGGAGCCAAATTCACAAGTAACTACATTCTTCTATAAGCCAGGAACAACTCTTCTTTAAAAAATATATTACAAGACAACTGGGTTTGTAGGTGTACTGAGCCGCTTTTTTTCCTCATTCAGAGCTGGTTGGGAGTTCAGTGCAGCTGCTGCTCCGTTTCTTTTAGCTCCGGGAGACGGTGTAAGTTGTGGGCTCTGGGATTTAAAGTGTTCCCATTCCCACTGAAGTGCAAGCATTTGCCTTCAGCAAAGACGGCGCTGGCTGTATTTCTTTTTCCTCATCCATGTCAAAGCTAGGCTAAAGGCTAGTTCTGTATCCGTCACTCACTGGAACAATTCCGTACGGAGGCCGTGTGTGGATAAACGGTACGAGTTGTGAGTAAGGTTGAAAATGCTTAAAAAAAACGTTCTTAAAAAATGTATTCTTGAAAATTTGAATCGATTCAGAATGCTATTAAATAAGAATTGCGATTCAGACGTGAATCGAATTATTCATAAAACATCAACAACTAAGGGTATAAAAAAATGCACAAAAATGCTCCAACTATAATTCATCAAATTATAACAAGTACCGAATCTGTGAACCAAATCAGTACAAAGAGAGGTTTTTGGTGATCATTACTTTTATGAAGAAACAAATAAATAAAGTAGATGAGGGGTTTTAAGAGGGCGTTTCTTGAAGACGCGCACACACGCACGCGCATCCGCGTGCATGCCAGGCGCGCGCGCGCGCACCAATCCTTACAATGGTAACAAAGCACAGCACAAACCCGAAACAAATTACACTGTCCTTATAAAAACGACTCTTACCTGTCAATACCAATGCATTTAACTTAATTCGTTCACACGCTGGTACTGATTTTTCAAACTAAGACCCATGAAATAAAGCACAATTAAAGAAATAAGCGGCTATAAAGTCTAAACACAGGCATGTTGTGTTTATTTAATAAAATTCTGACCAAAAAACCAAACAAAAAAACGTCAGCCCAGTGTGCAAAACATTTCCATTTCAGTTCGGTTTTAATCCCAACAGCTTCTTTGGAGGAAAAACTCAACTTTACTCACCAGTTTCTATCCCAGCTCCTGATTTTACCTCTTTATTCTCCTGCTGTTAATCTGTAGAGAACATCAGCTTCACCTCAAACCTCCATCTCACTCACGAGTTCAATATTTCCTTTAAAGCGCGTGAACTTTTTTATTTCTCTCATGAGCATTAAACACACAGCACGAGCCCGAACACACACCACCACGCGCTGAATGGCCCTAACTCCGCCTACGCATGAGCGACAGCTCCATCAGCCAATCAGAACGAAGCCATCTCAGCGCTCATTAGTGTACGAGTAAAGAAAAGCCAAGAAAGGACTAGGCACTTGTGAAAGTGATATTAGTGTGATTGATTTATATATATATTTATATACTTATCTCACACTCAATTAATTGCCGAACCGATTAATTTTACTAAGGTCACGGGGCGCTGGTGCCTATCTCAGCCGACACTGGCTGAAGGTGGGGTACATACTGAACAGATCACCAGACCATCCCAGGGCAACACACACAACAAATAACACTCACACCTAAGGGCAATTTGGAACAGCAACCTAGTCTAATGTGCATGTTTTTGGACTGTGGGAGGAAACCGAACCACCCAGTGGAACACACTCAAGCATGGGGAGAACATGGAAACTCCACAAAGAAACGACCAAGCCTGGGAATCAGACCCACGACCTTCTTGCTGTGAGGCAGACATGCTAACTACTAGCCTACCGTGCCGCCGTTGTGTGATTGATAGATGTGTAATCTAATTAAATCCAATTCCGATTATACACTGCAGTGTCTGACACAGAAAGTGATGCATAAGTATGAAACCATGGCATGATGGGTACATCCCATATCCCTTTTATTGTATCCTTGTTTCCCCTTGACCCTCACGTCTCAATTCACAAATAAGAGTATTGGGCCAGCAAAGAACTGAGGAGCGAGGAAACAACAAATAAGGGTTTTGAGAAATACCTGATGTAGATGCAAATGTGCTATAAAGATATTGAAGATATTTAGGCAGATATTTATGAAGATACTTAGGCACAGACCCTTATGCTATGCTACCTAACTATAATAGCTAAAACATTATGATGAGTTTATATTGTATGAATTTTCAGTTTTCATCATGGACATAAACTAAAAAACAAAACTTGTGCTGTATGTCAGAGTATGAGCCCTGCTTATTAAAACATAAATCTCATCATAAATTATACAGGAGGATGGAAAACTTACAGGACAGTAACAAATATAGTATTAACAATGGTGAAATACAAGTTAGAAATGGGCAGAAAATCATGGTATAATTACATCAAGCTTATTTGATATTTGTTACTATATTTATTATAGGAACTTTTTTATGGGAGCTGATTTCCAAAACACATTGATTATTCTGGAATAATTAGCAATTATGGTGAGGTGAATGCTGCTTAATAGAAACCAACGACAGAATGTCTATTCAAGTCAAGCGACATCCACCAAGCCTGAGGCGAATAATTGTTTTAGTAAATACTACATGGGAAGATCACGTTTTTATGCATTTCTTTGCCATATTTTCAGTATAGCAGGGTAGCAGGTTGGCGTAGTGGTTAGCACATCCGTCTCACAGCAACAAGGTCCTAGTCATTATTCCTTGGGCATTTTAGTGTGGAGTTTGCATGTTCCTCCTGTGTTTGCATGGGTTTCCTCCGGATAGCCCGGTTTCTTCCCAAGCTTCCAAAAACATGCACATGAAGTTAACTGTTAGGCTGTTCCAAATTGCCCCTAGGTGTGAGTGTAAGTAGATGTGTGTGTTAGATCTGCAATGGTCTGGTGAGAATGGTCAGGGTGTGCACTTCCTTCACCCAATGTTGGCTGAAATAGGCTCCAGCTCCCCGTCACCCTAGTAGGATTAAGCGGTTCGGCCAAGTGGAAGTGAGCGGGTAAAATATAACAAAGGCAGGTAAAGTGAGCTGTCCGCTCCACAAGCAGAGCAGGAGAACATTAGGTAATGGTGTGCTTTTAAACTCAGAATCAGAATCAGCTTTATTGGCCAAGTTGTGGACACCAACAAGGAATTTGTCTTCACTCACTCTACATAAAAACATTTATGTACATATAACATTTAAGGCTTATACAAGATATTTGGCAAATAAGGATAAATATAAAGTCAAGAAATAGACTGTATCGCTGTAATTCTAAAATTTCCAGAATACACTATATGTAAACACAAGAAAAGCAAACTAAAATAAAATTTTTTATCTTAGTAATTTTTGAAAAAAGTGCTTTTTTTTGCAATGGAAAAACATGAAGGCCATAATGCGTGACTTTCTTCATATCTTTTGGAACACAATTTTATTTAATTTATAGAATTACAAACTCAGTGTTGAGCGAAACCATGAGCATTTTCAAATATTTCAAATCACACACTATCCACTCACTGTAATGTCTTTTTCCCACAGATAAGATATTGAACCAATCAGTTTGCACCATTCCTGTGTACTTTTTTTAAATCACAAGACTTATATAAGGGAATCCTTATCATATGTATAATTCTACATTTAGATCTCACTTCATCAAACATGCTATTATAGAACAAGATATCGTACAGCACTAGGATCGCAATCCAGAACAACAAAAATTGTTTGGAACATTATGGGATGTCTTGGTTACAGCTAGCTACTATAGTATAATTTGCATATTCATAACTGTGTGTTTTTCCTTATTATGTTTACCAAAGTGGCTTAGATTTTTAAACTGCTATCCATTCATTATAAAGTGTACCAATTTGGATGTTTTTCCCCCAATAACCCCCATTTTCGAAAACCTAGAGTTCAATAATTAGTGTTCACTTCTACTGTAGATAGTACTGATTACCCATAATGCATTGTTGCAATTGTTTATCTCTGTGGATTTTTTTTCCTTGGGGAAAGTGTGTACAGCTTGTTAGTGACCGCAGTCAAAAATATAAAATTGTAAGAAGGACCTTACACTAGGGGTGTGTGTGTGTGTGTGTTGGGGTGTGATATTCACCCTGCAGGCTCTATTGTATATCCCTGTCCTGTCTGGCAGCTCCGGAGGTTGCCGGACCTCTGGGGCGCTCTCCAATTATGTGTATTTTGAATGACATCCTGCCCACCATGTCCTCAGTCCTGAGACAATGCAGCCATGACGAGAAGACATGTTCAGAACATATGTTGCTTCACTGAGCACACAGCCATGGTGCATGTAAACTCACTAATTAAATAAAATAAAAATAACAAATACTGCTCTAATAAGCATCACAATGCAGGTCATTTGCTACGAGCATTCACACTTATATGCTCTAATAGGTATGAAAATAGGATCGTCATAGTGATTGTATCATGTGACAGGAGGATGTGATTGGTGTGTACCATGACTTGCTTTTTTTAACCACACAGTCCAACCATTACCACCAGAACACCATTTCAACCCTGGAAATTGGTATGCTAATGGATTGTGATAAAATACAAATGGCTGTGGAGAACTGTGTGTGTGCGTGTGTGTGTGTGTGTGTGTGTGTGTGTGTGTGTGTGTAATTTCACACTTCTCTTCTTCTGTTTCTCCACACCATGCTCTAATAGTGATGGTTGGTAATGAACACAGACAAAGCTAAATTAATTCTAATAAACATTTCTCCTGAAATGTTTTCCAACGTTATTTCATTAAAGGAAACGTGTCTTTAAGAAAAAACAATCCTTTCCCCGATGTTACAAAAAAAATCGATGATGGAAAGAAAAGAAAGAACCTGAAGAACAAAACAAACCATTCCTGCTCCAGGAAAGTCACTCTTTTTGAAACAAAAGGCGAAAAATTAAAATGTGTTATGCTGAATTTAAATAATCTCAGTTCATCATGTTCATATTCTTTAAAACTAAAATTAAATAATGTTTAACTTTAGTAATGGACTGAATGTCTGGGCATTTCAACAAAATTTTGAAAAAAGTTTTTTTTTTAATCTTCCACACTGACAAACAAAGTACCTGAGTCCCATGATCACATTCCTTCATCATTTTTACACAACTGTTTTATGGGACTCCGAGATGCGAAACAAAATATTTTTCTTGTCCCAACTCACCAACCCTGACTTCAAAATCCAGGATGACTGCTCTGAAACAGTGATATAGCAACCGCACTATTTATCAGCACTTTGACTGGCATTTGATTAAATCGATGTACATACAGTTCTGTCATCGCTTTAGCATTTTTATTAACTGTTATTGCTAACAATTGCTAATGTTAGTGCTGTTTTATGTATTTTAAAAGAGCAAGCACAACAAAGATATTCCTAAAGGGGTCCACCATGGTTTTAGACTTGGTCAATTCAGGTGTGATGCCATTCCCAGCTCCGATTTCTGAGGTAAATGGAACGCAGAGTCTGTTCTCTGTAAGTCATCGATACACTATCTATGTATCTGAGCACAAATGTGCAGAAGAGTGCAGATAGCATCTTCCTCTGAGTGTGTTAATCAATTGCATTTTATTTTTTTTGTCAAAAGATTTCTTCATTTCAATTTATTTCCTTTACACTCCATGTAAAAATCTTATTAGCTGTGATCACGAAATGAACGCTTTAGACGACCATTTAAAAAAGAAGGGTGTACTAAAGTTTGAACTCAAATGTGGAAAATCCATGCACTTTTTAATTTTAAGATCAACTTAAAGATGAGAAAGAAAGCTGAACAATGTAATACAATAGTTAAGTGCAAATGTTTGCATACCCCATGGTTTCTGAATGAATAAAATCATGAATGTGCTTTTTTATTAATATTATTTACACAAAATAACTCAGAGAAGGTTATATATGTGTTGCTCTACAATGTTCTGGTGAGGTGTTCAGGGTGTACCCAGCCTTGACCCACAGTTGGCTAAGATGGGTGCCAGCCTCCCTGTGACTCTCATTAGGATTAGGTGGCTAAGAAAATGAATGACTCAGAGAACTCCATAAAGATTAATTGATTATTTAAAAATTTTTTAAAAAGAGACTTTATTATGTATGATGTTTTCAGTATTTAGAACTGATAAAGCTGGAGTCATGAAGGTCCTGGTTCAAGTCCCAGGCTCGAGTGTTTTTCTGTAGAGTTTTTATGGTCTTCCTGTGCTAGTGTAGGTTTCCTCCATGAACTCTGGTTTCCTCCACCAGTCCAGAAACATACACAGTAGGTTAAATGGTTGTTCCAAATTGACCTTATGGTTTGAATGTGAATGGTTGTGTGTGTTACCATGTGATGGTCTTGTGAGCTGTTTAAGGTGTATCCCGTCTTTGTCCAGTGTCGGCAGAGACAGGCACCATCTGTGTGATACTAGTAGGAATAAATGATTCAGCAAATAAATGAATGATGATTGATTGAAGCTTGAATTAAGGTAGGGAGAGGGTTAAAATGCAGGATATTTACAGGTGATCGCGCTCATGTGGGGTAGGTGTTACTCACGGCGTGGAATGCAACACAATACACAATGCATTAAACTATCTCTTTGTTGTCTTGGTTTTTATCCTGAGGGTGTGTTAACTTTTGGGCTGAACTGCACGGTGTGTTTGGTGCTGTGATCCTCTCAGGTTTCATGAGATTTGCTCCTTTGTCTCATCACTGTGTGACTCTCTTTGTGTTCGCATATGAATTAACAATTGCGTTTTCTCACGTTCAGAGCTGGCGTCGCTTTTGAGCCGTTTAGCCGTTGCTGTGTCAACACCAATATTTGTTTGAGGTCAGAATGATTGAAGTACCGCCCGAGTTGCACCTGCTGTAACATGAGCCTGCATCATATTCACTTACAATCGACAAAAACGAACAAGTCAGGGTCTAAGAAGTGTTACAACTGTTTAACAGCACAGAGAGCCTGTTTTTTATACGTGTATATATATATATATATCAGTAATAAATCAGATACATTAATAAGTATGTGTCAGTGCTAGAAACACAGTATATATACAGTATATATTTACGCAAGAGTACATTATTTAATTTGCTGAATCGTTCTAGGGTCGCAAGTTTACTTGTTTCTGAGAAAGTATAAAACCCTGTTCTGAAGATGTCAGAAAGGTTGATGTTACAGCTTTACCTCTGATTATTACAAAGACTCCTCCAATAAACATTAAGCAAATATTGGCTTACAGAAAACTTCACCATATTAATGAGCTTTTACCAAAGAATCAGTAATGTATTACAACAAGATGAGACAGTGTGAAATTAAAATAGTGAGAAGTCTGTGGTAATATGTTTAAGTGAAATAATTAGTGTGAAGTCTGCATTGGCCTGGCGAGCTGTACAGGGTGTAGTCTGCCCTCGCCCAGAGTCGACTAAGATGGGTGCCAGCCTCCCCGCCACTCTAATTAGGATTAAGGGGTTCAGAAAATTAATGAATGAATGAATGAATTAGGGTTAAGTGTATTAGCTCTTTACCTCCACCAAAAAATTGAGTTTTCACACAGGGACTGTAAATGCCAGTGTTTGTGAATCCATCCATTTGTTAGTTTGACTTTGAACAAAATCCTGACCACACCCATACACAGATTTTCCCCAAACTTGGTGGGAACATTACCCTACCTAAGTCTCCAAAGTTCATTTGATT
The DNA here is from genome assembly GCA_039654305.1 of Porochilus rendahli. NCBI lineage: Eukaryota > Metazoa > Chordata > Actinopteri > Siluriformes > Plotosidae > Porochilus > Porochilus rendahli. The sequence continues at coordinate 15,745,106 of JBCNYG010000020.1, forward strand.
TTAGGATGTCAAGGTCAAATGTGAAGGTCAGAGCAAGATCACAAAATTTTCTAGTTTTTAGTAATTAGAGATAAAAGTGAAACCAATACTATATGATGGAACACTACCAGGAAACCATATACGGACATTCAGATCACACATCCTTTAATCTTGAGTGACCTTCACTTAAACCCCGGCCATTTTTTAAATTCTTCAAACAAAAGACTTTTATTGTGTTTTTTTTTTTGTAATTTGGTCACAACCAAGTACTAAAGAACATACCAGAAGACAATCACATGGGTAAATAAAACCAATACCCATATTAGCCCTATTTGCTACATTATCCTTGCTGTG
>JBCNYG010000020.1:15751671-15770212 GCA_039654305.1 Porochilus rendahli
ACATTCATTTATCCACATATTTACACATGTACAGACCTACACAGAAGGGTGCATGATATACACAGGGTGTAAGGTACAGCTTTTTAACCATAAGGTGCATGAAGCTAAAATGTTACATGATGTTCGATACCTGTTCTAAACAAGAGAATTGCACTTAAAGAGTAGCACTGTCCAGGAAGATGGTCTGAATGATGGTTATTCAGTCAGTGTGTGTAACGGTGTGATGGTGGTGGGGTCGCAGGTTAAACAGCTTGTGGATAAAAGCTGTTCTTGGAGAAAAGTTTTTCTTGAGTGTGTGTGGTGCCCTGCAATGGTCTGGCAAGCTGTTCACGGTGTACCCTGCATTTGCTCAGTGTCGGCTGAGATAGGCACCAGCCTCCCCACCACCCTAGTAGGATTAAGCAGTTAGGCAAATGAGTGTTAGTAATAATTGAAACATGATGCTCAGAATTACAATATGTCACAAATTGGAGTTGGATGTTTTTGCCTTCAATGCTGTAGAGCATTTTCTTCTATATATGTCAGGATTTGTATATCGGCTCTGTCCCTCTTATTGGATTGTGAAAGCTAGAAAATACTATTTTTTGAAAATTTATTAAATTAGATGTGTTCCTGCTGTGATGTGTGATGTGCCTGAGCTTTTTGTGAAATGCAGATTGCTTGTTAAAGCTGCTCTGGTGTCACATACTGAAGCCCCGTCCAACTGACCCCTGACCCCCCATAGAGCAGCTTCCTGCCCTCAATCACCCTGGCCTGGAACAAATCTTTGAAGACAAAGAGACGGATGACTCAAAGCTAAGGCATCCAAATCAAACAGGAATAAATGAATATATGAATGTCTGACATCAGCAGCAGGTCAAGGAGACTAGACTGTAACAGCATGAGTCACAGATTAAACAGTTAACCAAATTTAAATCACTTAAGGCTTTGAGGAATATTGGTGAGCTAACATTAGATCATTATGCTTATGCTTTACTCCTTTTCTTTGGTGCCTGTCATGGTGGATATACAGGTCATTCTCATGAAAGTGTATAAATTCAAACTTCACCTTCCCAAGGAATAACTTTCACAGAAATACTTGCAAAATGTCTACAAATAAACACTATGGTACACAGTACATTTCTGGAAAGTTTTGAAGCTCCAGCTTTTCTGAATCATAAATTACAGCAATATGATTACAGGATTTTAACAGGGTTGACATAACAGAGTTGACAAAGTTCTTGGGGACATAACTTCATATGCTGAAAACGTCAAAATTTATTCCTTTTTTTTTCTTTGTACATATACAGCTTACAATGTCAACACATGAAGGTACTTTTATAACAGAATAAATCTGGGCAAATCCAACTGATGCTAAAGTATATATTGGGGACAGAGCACATTATTAATTCAGCATTTGTGCACATAATTACAATTAAGATTGGTGTTGCTTTTTTCCACATACATTTGGGTGTGATTATACCATGTGATTTATACAAAATTAAAATACTGCAAAATTAAAAAAAAAAAAAAAAAAAAAAGTAACTGGGAATATAAATAGTGGGACATAAAATATGCATTTCTGTGAGAATGACCCATACATGATACAACAACAGGACCGGATTAAAATAAAACTCCCAGTTCTACACTGTGTAGCTTAAAAGGTTTTTGCTACTGTTTCCCTGAAACTGGTTTTACTCCTGAACAGAAACCATGTTACTTCTTCCCTTTTAATAATGTACTGTTGGGTGCGAACACACCAAAACCAAAGGTAGCAATAAAACACATGATCACACGGTTGGCTGAGGACTTAAAAGGGAGCTATATTTAAAATGGAAAAGCTGAAACAGGAAAAATCCTAGACTAAATCAGGTTGCACTTTTCGTTACACAGCAGAATATCTTAAATATTCCAACCGTTATTACCCATACAGAGTGTGTAATAAAGTGCTATAAAATAATTGCCAATCAGTCCAAAACATAATGGCAGTTGGATGGAGGCAGGGTGTCAATACTTTGTGCAGACCAACAGAACATCTGTGAATGAAGTGGACAGAATTGGGATTTGGGGCACAGAGTCTACATAAGATTCCACATAACAAAACTCCACCCACAGTGAAGCACATTGGTGTGAGCCTCATGTTCCCCTAGATGTTGTAATGCATTACAAAGAAAGGGAAAGATTATATGTATGACTATACATTGAATTGTCTTTATAACCATAACCTGACTGATACTTTTGCAGGACTTTGTTCTGTCCTAGTTGTCCATCCCCTCCCAAATCCTTTTCATTTGTAAACCACACCATTTGGAAAAGGCCAGTGGGGTACATACCTATGTAGAGCACAGTGTTTTTTTACAATATCTATTATACCAGACAGAAAGGGGGAGAGAAGTGAAGTATCCACATGGTCTACACCAGCCTGGCATCAGAATAGGGTTGTTTTTAAAGCTGTGACAGGAGTGTGTCTGCCCTCTAGTGGTCAAAGCCAGCATGTCGACTGAGGTCATCAGGCCATGGCAAGTTAAAAACTAATCTTTATAATCAAAATGTCCATTGGACATTTGTTTTATAATCAAATACTTTAAAGTTTAAACTTCTCGTGTGCTTCTCGAGTTTCCTAGGAATCCTTCTTTTTCTAAAGAAAGAGATGCGACGGCGCTTTAGTCTGTCCAAATCTCTTCTTCCAAAACTTTCACGTTACTCACATTCCACATAAGCAACAACTTTATTTCGTAGATGGCGAACAAGCCCAGTCAGGTCTCAACTGTGCTATATAGCTGCAGTGCATTGTGGGACTTTGAGTCTAGCACGTGTGCTGACATTTCTGCTACTTTTACACTGGATTCCTCATTAAATTTACACCAAAATTAATACTAAGTATACAATAAAATATTTTGTTTCTGAGTGAAGTTTCCCTTTAAAGTATCTGAGGAAAGCATGGACACTGTCGAAAGGACATTTTTACAAAGCAGATGTACATCTATCACCTCGCCCTGACTGTAAAGAGAGGGAACAGCTGTAGACGACCTCCGATGTTCGATACAGAAGCTTGTTCACTCTGACTCTTTCACAAATGCCATTTACTTTTACTGCACATCAAGTACAACTACCAATGAGTTTATAAACTTGTGCACAGGGATTATTTAAGACCAGTTTCACAATTACAGTCGATAGAGGTCACTTCCAAAAATCATCATAAATCAGAAATGTTCGTAACGTGAACGCATCCAAACAGGATGTTTCTCCTGAAGAAGCTCAGCATGCACAGAGGCTCTGGTGCTCATGAACCATGAGATTAATTAAACCATGTTGCATGAGAGTGTTTTGATGATTCAGGTTGCCAGAAAGAAGTGCAAAGCAGGCCAAGTATGTTAACCCTCTGGACTGTATAAAGAATTACCATCACAACACCACACACAGACTTTTAATAGCTCACCCTGTTTGAGTTTTATTAGCTCCCAAGTCAAGTCAACTTGTCTAACAAGCTACAAAATTGTGTTTTCTCTCGCCAGGGGTTTCGTTCTGTAGATGTGGGGTCTGGAGAACAGCTTCGAGCAGGTTCCTGCTGAGCTGTGCGGATATTTTAGTGGCATGAACATTGATTTTAGAAGAAACTGAACTTCTTAAATTTCCAGTGTATATCTCAGGTTCCTCAAGTCTCGAACTTTGGCAAATACATGACTAAAAGGAGCATACATCCGCACAGTTATGGCATTCCAGTTGTCCGCCAGATTTACAGACTGTGCAGTCCAGCTCACGAGACAGGAAGTGTGCAAATTCCCAAAGACCAGGAAGGTGGTCTACTAGGCTCAATGCAGTGACATCAAATTACCTAACAAAAAGGGACAGAGCTTTGAGACCTTTCTCACCTTCTTAGGAAAGTTAGTATGCAGTCAGTGTCCCCTAAAACATCTGTAAGTAAGATGGACAGAACCTATACTCTGGATATTTTTTGTAGCGCATCTACACACAGTAGTCCACAATGCAATCATCCCACAGTGAAACATGGTGGTGGGAGCATCTATTTAAATATTACCTATAAGGCTTCAACTCGAGTAAACCACCACTTTATTCAGCCAATTAATTTAAGGGATAAGTTCTTTTAGGTGCCATAACCGTTCCATTGGTTTGTATTGCATTAGATGGCCTTTCAAGAGATATTTAACAGCTTTTTTTGGTATTATTTTTATAAACATATCTTGGTTGATGTTTCTATCTTGGATTTTGATTGCTACTTGTGGTTCTACCAGGAACAGGTGTATTTATATGAAGATTTTCTGACTCCACAAGTGAGTCAAAATCATCAAAGTCAAAGAATGGAAAACCAGAAAATTTCCTGTGGTATTTATGTATGACCTTTCTGAATAATTTCCTCAATTGTATTTCTTTAAATAACAACCTAAATCTGTACAACTTCCTTTTTTCACACAAATTATGTTTTTAAGTACTTCCCCGGAATTTGATCCTGACGTAACCCCCACCCACCAACTGGTAGTTTCTTACCAAACATCATGTCTAGCAACCAGCAAAGGTGAAAGCTAGCACACGATTCCACTAAGACATGTGAGCGAGACAACCATGTTTTTAAACTAATCAAGTGAAGTAAAAGCAATATTCTCCCTCTTCCGCATACATGAACTCACACAGCGACCTTCAATGTCAGTTTGCATTTTGTGATTGACAAAAGAGAGCATGCCCCTCCGACCGACTCGTGTAGATGGTGATCATGATTTAATCACTTCCCAATTCCCTATTAATCAATTTCATGGTTTTTGAATCTTTTTAAGATGTGGGCTGAATGAAATGAGACAGCCATATTTGGTAGGCAGGCCTTGGGTTTAATATCTGGTGAAGAACTTAAAATATTAAATGTAGAAACTGTCTGTAGTTCAGGCACTCCAGATTTCTGGAGAAACCAATGTGGCTTTTAGAGCAGATCCTCCGTTCAGGCTGTTTGTTGCAGATTGACAATCTTAAGTCATGACTGTCGTTCAAAGGGTGACCATTTTTAAAGGTTACTGGACAGATATGCACATTTATCTTCCTCGAGTTCAAAACAGACATCTGTTGGCGCCATGAAACCACAAAACGTAATTGTGAAAATCGCCACTGTTTTTTTTCCTTTAATCACTAATTATCTGCACTCACACAATGCAGCGAGACAGTTCACTTTCATTTACGTCATCACTCTCATGTACAGATTTATTAATTAAAAGTGCTGCAAATTTAAAATTAAAAATTTTTACAGAGGAAGCAGACAACAGGCCTGGGGAGTAAGTGATTACCTGTAACAGTGTTATGTAATCTGGATACAAAAAAGCTAAGTGTACAAGTGTTAAAGAGAAAAGATTACTAGTACACGTTATAAATACGGAAATTACAGTTAACAGATTACATAATGAAATAAATGAAACAGGATACACTACAAATGAAGGCGGAGTACAAACATCTACTCGGACAGCAACATCAAGGGAGAAAAGGATTGTCCTCCGTGAGAGAGCACACAGCTCCTCAAAGCAGCACCATGAACTTTACAGATGTCTCCAGCTGCTTGTCTCCGAATAAAAACGCCCATGAGTAAATGCTAATAACAAAGACTTTGTAAAATGGCTGTGTAACACTTTCCCTTTTCTTAGTTACACAGTTTTGGCCAAAGTGTACAGTATGGCTTAATCAGCTGTTTTTTTCACAACAGCTGCTGCTGCTTTCGCTTCGTGGAAAATTCATCAGCTGTAAAGGTATCATCCAGCGACTCCACATCTGATTTAAAGAAATATTTATCAGTAAGAAGATACTAACGCTAATGCTACTAACGCTAGCCTAAATACACTTGCTAACCTGTCTATTGTTAAAACAATGCCTACTAAAACTAAAGGGAAGAGTGGAGTTAGTTGGAACACAATTCACATAAAGGCCACCACTATAGGGGACACAGGGGTTAGTTGGAACACACTTAAATTTGCCCCACCTGTAATGCTCATGCAGTTGCTGAGGGTGACTTTAATTGAAATAGGGTCTTTTAGGTTATAGCTTTGACAAGGATTGTTTACTTTATCAAATATTTGTAAGAAAACATTTCAGAGAAAAAAAAATTATACTTTGTATCAGAGGTTCGAACCTTCCCTGCACCGGGATTAATTTGTAATATGATGCAGGGTTGGTTGGAAGAATAACCAATGTATCTGATGAGGAGTCAGGGCTGACTGCACAGGCTTGTGGGTTTTTATAGTGGCACCCTGGCCAGCTGCTGACCACTTGACACTTTGCCTAAAATTTGTGCTTCCTTGCCACAACATTTTCCTTTATTATTTCATTTCTATTTACCACATTGACAATAACTTGCGAAGGGAACAAAAACGTGGGACTTTGAAAGACGTTTTATTACCTTTACTAATAGTTTTAGAAACTTAAATTTATAAGAAATATTTTTTTAATTGTTTCCTTGCACCTTAATGCCCAGTGTATTACTCCTAGAAAGAATATTTTGGGAATGTAAGAGGTGATCCTAACTGTTTATGGAAAAAAAAGTGATGATGCCAGTTAACCAAAAGACGTAATCAATCACTGACATCTGATTTTATCTGGCTCAAACAGCCACAATAAAGGTACCTTAATGTCCTGGTGATGTATATTTGTCCTTGCTTATGCATATACTTGGAAATTAGTCCACAATTACATGATTTGCAGGTGTTGTATTCAAAATAAAGCAGTAATCTGTTATACTGTTTTACCAGATTTTTACCTACTCTGTGCTCTACGTTATGACCATCGAATCTTGTTTTTACCACTTTAAACAAGAAGAAAATATTTTTTGGGGTGTCAACTGGCAGGATTTGTTAGAAGGAGCTTTTGGCAAAATGGAGACAACATAACTTTTATATATTCTTGCCTGTATTCGCATATCAGGTATAGAAGAAATCCAAAAGCAACTAACTTCAAATTACTTTAAAATGTAATCGTCCCAATGATGGCTGCAACAGAAATTTGCAGCTGTTTGGATATAGTTCTCAATTATCTATAAAATAAAAAAAGGACCTGTTATCAACCCTGATATACTCCAAAGAACTGACCAGCTAAAAAAAAAAAAAAAAAAAAAAAAAAAGTAGACTTTCATAAACTGTAGATGAGCAGAGTATTGAGGTATTGTGACATGCACTAACCCAAGGGCCATCAATGGGTCGTGTGCCCCAACAAATTATTATTATTACTTTTATTTTTTTTATTCAATTTCGGCTGAACTACATTCAGCCTGGTTGTGTCATGACGTGCCAGGCGTGTACAATTACAAAAAGGTAAAAGCAGTGGATTTAAATTTCAGCATCAAGTGATAAAAGCTGGCCTGGATTTGAAGCGAGGAGTGCATAGCGATTCTACTTTATTATTCCTGTATAGAGTCCACTTCAATAGAAAATTTATAAGTGGACAAAAATCTCAAAGGACATCAAAAAGCTACTGGATGCTGGGTTTTTTTTTTATTTACTCTTACATCTGCAGTGTATTTGTAGGTTCTGGCTCAATGTCAATTAGATGCAAGTGCATTTCATCTTGAAATCAACAACAAAAATTAGGATGGATGGAACTTAACCTGGAACATTGATTAAGAAAAAGTGTTTAGCTTTTTCTGGATGAGTCCATTTTTCCTGGGTGTAAACGGCTGTTGTGTCACTTTAAGACAAACTTACAGCATTAAATGGCTGAAGCTTGTTCGTTGCAGATGAAATATGACTTTGGAATGATGCACAGCTCAGTGACATGTGTGACAGTGAGAGTGAGAGAGAGAGAGGGACTCCAGACAACTTTGTGGTTTATGAAGACCTGAAGGTTATTGACTGAAGCCTCCAGAGAGTCTTATAACAAAATAAACAGAGCTACAGTAAGAATGTGATGTGATGTCAGGATGTTAACTGTATGTGTGTGTGTGTGTGTGTGTGTGTGTGTGTGCAGTAGTTAGCAGCTGGCAGCGACATGACATTCATTAGGCCAACTTGATTAGATAGGCATCCCACTACGAGGGAACATGTCCCATTTAGGCCACTACCTGCCCGTATTCAACTCTGAGTTGATTTATCATGTTCACATGATTCATTAATCAACTCTGTCACAGAAAATACAGTCCTAAAGCATTTTAACCAACAAAGCATGTTTATTTGCAACTAAACAGAGTGCTCTCAACATCCATTCGCCTCACGTGAACGTTTTCTCGAGCTCAGTTGATGTATTCACTGTAGTGTGTGAAGAAAAAGCAGACATTTAAGATGGGAATAGTATATCATATTTTTAATCTTTTGTAGTCTTTTCAAAAGCAACTAAATCTGCATGACTCTTCTCACTGTATTGGCTGTATGTACTATTATCATTTGCTTAAAACACAACAAGCATTTGGACACCACAAAGGCATTCATTTCATTTGAAACTCTGCAGCCGCTGGTTGGATAAAACAAAAACACAGAACAGGCCTTGACTGCTTTTTTTTCCTTCCTCCCCCCACTCAAGCCTTCTGCATTCGATCCTTTAGGGGGGGAAAGCCAGCGTCCTTTAAACTCTTCCATAGGAAGGTCACAGAAACCCCGCCCTTCCCAAATTACAATTAGGCTACACAACATTTGGGCATTTTGGCAAGCAAAGTCCAAGGAGTTTAAAAACCTGGCTTTAAAACAGTGGGGTTGCATAAAAAAATTAAAAATAAAATAAAACATGATGTAACGAAAATTAAAATAAAACATTAAAATATCACCTACCAGAGAGTTCCTCTATAAAGAGCCATCTATGATGTTCAGAACTGGCATAAAAGGAAAAATGTTGTTTTTTTTTCTTTTGGGCAACAGAACTGAGCAGGTCCTGTGGAAGCCGTTTGAAATAAGTACAGAGATGACAACTATACAAAATCTTTTTACCTACTGAGTGACGATTATGTTTCCTCAGTGTCCGTTTTCACTAGCTCAGGCTCAGTCCCAGTCTCGGCTTCTTCTTTCGGCGCGGTCTGTCTGCCGCCTGGAGCCACTAGCGATGAAACAGATGCTTCAAGGACTTGTGTTTTGGTTAGGGGCTCAGCCGTGGGAGCGGATGAGGGGGGGTGACATGGCTCGGCTGTGGGTTCTTGGTCAGTTTTGGATTTAGAGTCCAGGTCGTGAACACTGTCACTAAAGGTGTCTTTCTTCTCTGGACCGCCTGTGCTCTGTTTTTCAGTCTGCGGCTGCAGGGACGGCTTTATATCCAGCTGTGGCTCAGCAGGTCTCCCAGTGGGCTGTGGTTCGTGCTGTAGGACAGGTTTAGGATGTGACTCAGGCTGAGATGGCGGCAGGTTTAGCAGGGGAGTGGGGAGAGGCAGCAGTGGTTGAGAAGGTCTGGGCAGAGGGAGGAGAGGTTGAGGTTGCGGATGGGGATTAAGGGGTGCCCAGCCGATGCGTTCCCTGTCTCTTTCCTTATCATTATCGTGTTCTCTGTCTCGCTCCCGATTCCGATCTCGACCTCTCTCTCGGGGCCGGTTATCATTCATGTCCCTGCGGAAATCCCTGTCATCCCGGTCCTTCTGCCTCTCCCAAGGCCGACGCCGATCATCAAAGTCCTGGTGCATGTTTGCATTGAAAGGGCCACCTCCACCACCGCCTCCTCCCGCTCCCCCTCCACGATTCCAGCCTGGCCCTACTCCGGCCATGGCTCCTCCACCTCGCATTTCAAAACGATTCGGAAAATTTGGATTCCCCCGATCATCCTGAAAGCTTTTCGGTGGTCCTGTAGACATTCCTCTCATATCTCGCTCATCCAAGTCCCCACGTGGTGCGCCCCACCGCGTCTCAGCTCTGAAAGGGCCAGGCACGTTCTCTCGTCTCCCGGGTCCCTCTCGGCCCTCCATGTGCATGCTTCCTCTGGGAGGTCTGTCTAGCAGTGGAGCTCTAACAGGCGTGGGTTCTGTCCTCATCTCAGGGGGAGGGGTTCTCAGCAGACCCGTGCTCGGCTTTTCCGCAGGGGGAAAGCGATAATCCTGGTCACACTCTTGTTGTTGGCCTCCGCTGTCTGAAGCATTTGATGCATTATTAATATTATTATGATTACTGGCTTTGTCCATGTTGTCTGGTGCGGGAGCAGTAGGAATTTGGGGCCTTGGAAAGTGACCTTCTGCTCGGTTAAATGGCTCCATTTGAGGGAACGGGGTTCTGGCACGGGCCTGAAGTGAGGCGTCCAGGAGGCTGTTGGCTTGCTGTGCCAGTCCTTGCTGCATGAGCATGGGGAAACGAGCCCCAGGTCCCTGAAGGAGGTTCGGCCGCAAATCGAGAGGCAACAACCCGGGCATCCTCTGACCGGGAAGGGGGTGAGGGAGAGATGCAGAAGGGTGCATGCCCAGTAAACCCATCCCACTGCGCAGGGCATTCTGCATTCCTGTTAATCAAAAAGAAAACTTACTAAGTCAGGGTAAAAAAAAAATTTTTTTAATCACCTGAGATCAAGAACTACGCAAAGACCTTAGAGAGTCAGCAAGTATTTTTTCCATCGCAATACAAAAACGAATCTGCATCACGTACCCTGTAGTGTTATTTCATTAGGTGCGTCTACACCCTCTGCAGATGCACTCGTCTTGTCTGTGTTGGCTTGCTGTGCTTGGGCTCCTACAGGGTTGAACACCGCTCCAGGCATTCCCGAGGGCATGAAGCTGGCCGGAATAGTGCTGGCCGGAGGGAGCATCGCACCAAACGTCGAATCCTTGTTGCTGTCTTGCGGAAGTTGTACCGGAGCTGTAGGGAAACAGATTGGTCCAGATTAAAAACCGAGCTTTAACAAGAACCCTTTCAAAATTTCACAAGGATGCACCTACGTGTTTGAGCCGAGGAGAGACCTGGTCCGACAGCAGATGGAGCAACACCGGAAGCTGCCATGAAACCTGCAGAGAAACCCGGTGATGAATAATACCCCGTTAACACTGCCACAATGATGCACATTAGGCATTGTGCACAAACTAACAACTAACTAAACCCACAAACTAACGAGAATGAGTGAATGGGGTATTATGCACAGAAATCAAACTCGCCACGTTGATTATAGGGTGGTGAAATCAGTCATATACCTGGAGGAGGCTGTGTAGCGTTGAATCCAGCCCTGAGGAAGGGGGGAGGGGGTCCGAATCCTGGTGGGGGCATCGTCATGGTAACTGGAAAAGTGGGCGGGACCAAGCCAACAGGAGGGACAGTTTGTGCCACTGGGATCTTAGAAAAAGAAAAGGTAAGTTGTGATGTATAAACAACCCTGTTATGTTCTGCAGATATTTTTCAAAAAGATCCTGGAGTACCTGCACGGGCATCATGGTGACTGGCTGCGTGAAGCTTTCGTTCTGTGATGTGCTCGGCACACTGCTCTCAGCAGACACTGGTCGGGGCTGATCCAGGGCTTCCTTAGGTGCTTCGGAGATGCTCTTCTGAGCTTCCCATTCTGCCAACCGAGACAAAGCAGAGTCTCAGAGTCTCGGATTACATACTACATACACCACTGTGTTTCTGATTATAGTAAACGCAATTTCTCACCGCTGTTCACCGTTTCCTGGTCGATTATCCCTCCTTCTGCAAAGCTGTCTAGGTCGTCCAGTTTGACCTTTTCCCAGGGAATGTAGGTCACACCAAGATCAACATCCCAAAACTGTTTATACTCCTGTTTCACACCCTTATTAAGTGCCCAGGCAATCTACACACACACACACACACACACACACACACACACACACACACACTAAACTTAACAACTTCAGACCAATGTTGAGAAGAAAAGAGTGGAATAAAGACTGCGGTCATGTGACCAGAAGCTGATTGCACACCTTTATAACCTTGGATCCGATTTTAAAGGAGCCAGTGCTTAATTTCTGTCGTGCGCGATAAGCGTCCTGTCGATGCACCATGCAGATGTAAGCACATCCTCTGGGAGGAATCATCTATAATACGCACATACAGAGAAAACCACTATTAAAGAATATATAAAGTATATAACAATTTATATAAAGCCCAGTTTATAACCACGCCAGTATATAGAAGCCTTTTTAGTCATTGTAAGAATTAAAACTAACTAATTTCACACTGTAAGTGATTTTAATAATTGCAGCGCAACACAAACTCACATTAATAGATTCAATCTGGCCGAACTCTTCAAACAGATTGGTGAGATCTTGCTGTGTGGCCTTCTTATCCACTTGGCCGACCCACAGTGTAGTGCTACACACTGAAAGGAAATAAAGCACACACAAATGAAAATACTGACAAAAACATAACAGGCAGAGCTTTCTAGAATCTTTGTGAATGTTAATTTTGGGTCACTTGACTGTTCCTCAATCGCTAGTATTAGGTCACACGACCGTTTCTCGATCATACCGCTGAGAAATTTGGAGCGGATAGGAGGAAGTCCTTTCTTCTGCCGCTCCTTTTCTCTCTCTCGTGCTCGTCGCTCACTGGAGTAGGAACGAGAGAACTTCCTCTTTCGATCTCTGGACCGCGAGCGTGACCGTTTCCGGTGCTTACGTTTCCGAGACCCTGAGCGTGACCTTGACCTCCTCCTCTTTGGGGACCTGCAAGGAGAAGTGAAAATGAGCGGAGCTGTACACTGAGATAACATACAGTAAGGTTTTACAGGATGAGTCGCTGGTCTTACCTAGAGCGAGACCGAGAGTGCGTTCTGGAACGAGTACCGCTAGTTTTTCTCTCCTCCGACTCAAACATATCCTCATCCGCAGTGTCCGGTCCCTCATCCAGGTCCATGTCCATGTCCTGCACCCAGCACAAGCACAAAACCAGTTCTGATGAGTTCTATACCTGTTTCTCATTCTCAATCTGAAAATACTGGAATTACTACTTACAATCTCTTACATAATAATACATTACTACATTCATTTAATGTAATTTTTATAAATGTACATTTCTGCATGCTCCTGCTTCCTCTAATTCCTGTGAAAGACTACGAGACCAATATTTATGGAAACATACTCATCATTTCAATACTTTTTTGGGGTGAAGTTAATGTGTAGTTCCCACCATGAAATGTTTGTGTTACTAAAAGCCATTTAATCAAAATTCTTTGGGCTATCAATTTTCTCCAGCTTGAGCATGTGATGACTCTCATGCCCCCTTTCTCCAGTGTAAATGATCAGACTCTTAAATTTTCTTTATTCCATCAATACAGAGAAATAAAACTGTTCCATTTAGAGATGTACATTAATATGGAACTGCCACGCCTCCTTGTTGTAGTTGAATATGTTTTATATCTAATGTATACAATGTTTAAAAATTTATTTCTGGGGAAAAATAAACAAAGTTCAGATCAACATTGGGAAAACGGAAACGTAAATGGAAAAACCGCTTTGATCAGAAGCTTTAAAGAGCTTATGGCACCATAAAATACACAAACTTGAAAAAAAAAAAGGAAAGTACACCACATAAAAGATTTACAAATTTTCAGCAATGTCCCAAGAGTGATGTAAACACAGCAACGTCGTGTCATGACTAGTCTTTCTTCCCACATGTTGAGTGAATCAAAATATTCACCATTTTGTTGTGACGTCATTAGCAGAGTGTTTTTCTGCTAGGCAACGTATCCAGACCTGGAAGCCAGTCAACTGCAGTGAAATCAGCGTGGCTACTTTATAAAATGACTAGCTAGCTGCTTAGCTGGTCATATAGAAGAGATAACCAACTATTAAAAAAAACAATATTTTTACACAATACACAATACAACGATCTGGCATATCATCGACAATAAAGAGGAAAACCTCTAAACACTGCCACAGGAAACAATCAATTCACAACTGCTAGTGTGGCTTCAAAAAACTGGACTTCTTCCAATGACGTCATTTCGGCCTTCTTCCTCGGTGCACTTTCAGTGCAAGACTTATCGATTTTCCAGTGGCACGTAATTCAAAGTTTCCATGCAAATGCACTTTGCTGTGTAACGTTATATTTGCTTCGATTCGAAAAACAATATGCCGACTAAGAGAAATAAACATGAAAAATGAGGTCTTTAAATATATTGGGATAGGCAGCTCTAAGAACTGTACTGTAACCTACCAAGAGGAGTACTAGACATCGACTGACTTCAAAGCTGAGACTTGATCTGCTGTCCAATATGAGTCTGTTATTACTACAAAACTTAGTTAAATTATACACCAAAGGTTGGGGGTTCAATTACCAGTACCATCATGTTGGGCTCTTGAGCAAGGCCTTTAACCCGCAACTGCTCAGTTGTATAAAAAAAAAAAGATAAAGGCAAGTCACTCTGAATAATATGCATCCGAACGCCATAAATATAAAAGTAAAATTTTAGTCCATGATGATGACAGTTTTTCTTGCCTGTTGTTGGTTGTCAATAGACTCATCAAGTTTGGGTTCTTGTTCCGGGAGCTGTGGCTGAATGTTGCTCTGTGCTGGAGCAGCTGAGTTCTCAGGACTGAATATGTTCTCCTGGCTCTCCATGGCCAAAGACTAAAAAGGAAAATGGGCAAAAAGGGCTTAAGCTTCTCACTTAAACCCTGACTGAATAATGTTCTGGAAATAGTGCTTCATTTCCTTCTTCAGAAACACTGCATATAGTAAAAAATTAACCATAAAGCTTCTCCTTTGTCTCCTTTACCTTCTGCTGATGCTGTTGGTGCTCCAGAATGTGCTTCTGAAATTGCTCGAGGTTCTGCTGTTGGAGCTGTTCAGCCAGTTGATGGAAAAGGGAGTTGTTAATGGATTCTGAAACCATGGGCCTGAAACACAGGGTCAGAACAAAGCAAGTTACTTCCTTCCATCATCATTCTTTACTCTCTTTCTTTCACATCACACATTCCCACCGATGTGCAGGAAAATTTCCGGCAGAATTTCATTCACCTCCAGGATGGAGACATGAGTGAAATAAACTAATAAATGTGAAGTGGTACATACAGCTGAGATGCCACAGCATCCTTTTTAGAATCCTCGCCGTGTTCAGAATCGGTGCCAAAATCAAACTGTCCCAGGAGTTTCTGGAAGAGAACAGGATGGTGTCAGGACTATGCGTGTGGATGTGTGAGTGAGTCTGTGTGTATGTGTGAGTGAGTCTGAGTGTTTCACCTTGTTAAAGGAGGACACTCTCTGGTCAAGCGGGTTGAGCGTGTTGGCTGCAGCGGCTGCTGTAAGCTGAGCGGTCAGGGCCTGCAGCTGGACGACGAGCCCGGCATCCAGCGCCTGCAGCAGAGACGGCTGAGGCTTCTGCTGCTGCATCTGCAAACTCTGCACCAACTGCTGCAGCTGCAAATCAGAGCGTGTGGGATGTCACCACGTCATTACCCCGATTCCTGATCAGTGTGTCATGTTCCTCACAAGTCTTTGATACATCGGTGGTTTCTAATGACATTTAAAGCCTCATTCAGTTTGAAACCATGTTGAAGAAATAACAGGATGCCATCATGTCTCTAGCTCCACCCAGTGGCTGTTCCTGATACGACATGGTCAGTGTTTTCAACACTGAGGTATTCTAAAGATGTGCTGCAGCAGCCAGTATTGTATAATTGAAAATGAACAATGAAAATATTCATATATCAAGAAAAGAATTTAAATTAGGCCTGGTGCATCTTTTTTGAAACATCAGCATCGGGACTGTAAGCAAACAAGGGCCATATTCAGCTCTAGTTCCTTATTAGCAGAACTACAATTTACTACTTATTTTTAATAATTACAAATGAACAAGGTTGGGACTGTTAACCACACTGCCATACGGATGAATTAACCCCGACCAACCATAAAGACATTAGCCAATTTATTATTTAGAATTAAACAAACAAAAAAAAGGTAAATAAAAAGATGAACTATTTTTCAAGATTCCCACAATGCATGTCCATCAGCCAACCTGACCCTTCTTTTGGATTGCTAGGTCCTCTATTAGTACGAAAATAAAAAAAAATTATGTAATTTTAAAAGGATTATAAATACATTTCAGCAATATCATCACAAGGTTTCTCCCATGCTGGACTAATTAATTCCCCTTCTTCTAATTTAAAGGGTGAACGGTGCTGAACAGCAGATGGGATTTTATCACTCGCAGCCAAGGATTTTTGGAGACGCCTACACAGCCCATTAGACTACACTCCATTTAATTGAAAAACCCAAGCAACTCTTTTCAGTTATACCAAGCAGTCAAACTCTTGGTGCTAAACTCAAAAGCCTTCTTGTCATCCAGAGACCACAAACCACACATTAATTCCAGCGTTAAAGTGGGTAAAGCAACAAGAGAGATGGGGGGCTGACCTGCTGCCCCTGAGGGCTCTGAAGGATCTGTGCTACAGCTGCCACTGTGTCTGAGTTGGAGATCTGAGAGACCCAGTCTGGTAAACTGGGCATGATGGTGGCTGGTGTGGCCGGAGTAGCAGGAGTCCCTGTTAGTGTCGGACCAGGGAAAAAGAGACACACGGGAAAAGCAGCTCAGATTTAGGTAATAAAAGTGGAGGGTCAAAGATTTCACACAAACACACATCTAAGGTGTTTTTCCCTCTTTTGGTGACACCAAACTGTGAGAACAAACAGGGTTGAAGTATAAAAGGAAAACAAAAATCAAACCATTCCCATTTTTATCCAGTAGGCGGCACAATAGGCTGAACAGGACTCTAAAAATGAGTAAATCTGATCAAAACACCTTAATGGAATTTTAAGAAAACTGCATCTCCAATTGGTTATTTCATGACTTCTAAATTACCAGGGCACATTTCCAAACAAACATTTCAACAAAACTGTTTCTTTCTCTAGAAAGTGTAGAAAACAAATAAAACTATCCAACATTTAGCCAGTAAGCACTGACAGACTTAAAAAGGAAAGCACACGTGTGTTTGTGTGTGTGTGAGACACTAACCTGGAGTATTGTTAACAGGTACAGCAGTGCTGGCAGAAACTGGTGTGACACATGGGGGCGGGATTCCTGCTGCCATGTCCAGTAAGGGCTGGATGATGTCACTTTTAAAAACACTGTTTTTTTGCCACAGGTTGAGGACACGCACAATCTTGCTCTGAAACAAGAAAACATAGTGAAGCTTTATTTCATCTCATGCTGATGTATCCACAAATTTAAAAAGGTTTTTACAGGACACTACAACACAAAACGTTTAACTGATACATAACAGATTTCAAATATACATACAGAAATATATCTAATAGCACGATAATATACTTCGGATCCGGACACATTAGTTGTTTGCGGTTGCGTAGAATTCACCTATGTTCGTGTTTACATGGCCAGCACGTATGACAGCAAGCATATCTTCAAGTGACCGTGACATGATTAGCACCAGGTACCCAGCGACGTGTAAAATACTATAATTTTTAGGACTGCAGGCAGATCTGGAGTCAGATCAATGGGTCATGGAGATGTGGAGCTCCCTCTTCTGCTTAAATAAGTGAGATTTCAGATTTGTCCCAGGGAGTGACATGAACATTCATGAGCATGTACCTTATCATCAGAAGGACATCTGTAGAGGTTCTGGAAAGTGCTGATGATGTTCTTGCTGAAACGTGGGGCAAACACATCCTTCTCCTGGCCGAACTGGTGCCGTGACTGACGCACAATCGAGTCGATAACGTACAAACCAGGGACCTTATACTCAGGCTTGCACTACACCGATAAGAGTTTTAATAAAGAAAGAAAGAGAGAGAGAAAAAAGAAAGAATAAATATAAACCAACACACAGCAGTTCAGAATCAACTTTTATAAATGAGTTTAAATGACCTGATTTACTTCGTATGGGATCACTCACCTTCTGAATGAACTTCTCGACACTTTGAACCACATGTTTGTAGAACTGGAGAAACAAAGAGGAGAAAATAAGATGATTACACACACTGTAGTTCAGTCCTTTTAAGTCCTCTTCAGCGCCATCAGAAAAATGAAAGTGAATCACACCGCACAAAAACATTTTAGAACTAACAAAAAACAAAATTCTGGAAATGCATCAGCAATACTTGTTTTTCTATCTGTGTTTTTAAATGAAACTGAAACGATGGCATCGACTGTGTGATGAGGGGTAAACGATAGATGGCGGGCAAACGGAGGGTTACCATGTTCATAAAACAGTCCGTGTTCATAGAAAACACAACTTGCTGGAGCTTTGCTCCTGTTGTGCTCAATATGAATGAAGCTTTAACACCCTACTGATAAATAAGACACACAGAGGTGCAAACACCCTTAAGGCTGAAACAATAAGTCCAGCAACCATTTGTGTTTATTGACAAACATCATTATGGTGTTATTAATAAATGAAAATTCATTGCTGATTTACACAATATTATACAATTCGTTATTTAGTACACAACTTCCCTATCTAACAATAACATTAATATAAAAAAGTGTTTATTTACTTATAATAATATAACTTTCAGTGCATAAGAAAATTATGGCATAGAATAAAAACACAGGCTTATAAATAACTAACAGCATACAAAATTAAATAAAAATGCTTTAAGAAAATTAAGATAAAATTAATCTTAAATTTAAGAAATCTCTCGACACAGATTAATTTTAAGATAGCCCAAACATTCTCGAAACAGTCACGAGTAAATGCCACACTGAAATGGAGAATAATTCAGGA
>JBCNYG010000020.1:15816177-15837207 GCA_039654305.1 Porochilus rendahli
TTGGGTTGTTTACTACAAGAGCTGGAGAGAGGACCAGACAAACCCAGGAACTGACGCAAACTGGCATCTACAGAGCAATGTACTTATACACACACACACACACACACACACACACTCCACAATGGGTTAGCCTGAAAACTGTTTACCTTGTGCATTACAATGGGCATTAGGTTCAGAATTTAATGCAAGATTGTTTATTTTAAAAAACGAGTAGGTTATTCAGCATGTGTTCACTTTGCACTCTCACAAACCAGCTAAAAATCTAATTGTAGTTCTGTAATAGTTTTTTCTTTATTTCTTTAAGTATTTTTCTTTATTCACACTTAAATACAACCTCATTTTTTATCCACCATACATCACAGCAGTTTGCTAATTATTACAGTCTTTAATGTGTTACTGCATGTCATTACACACTATTAATCCATTTATACTTGTGTTTAATACTGTGCAAGACCCATTAAACAAGATTAATCCTATTCATTATAACTCTTGGGGTATATAACATCACTGCGACATTATATATACCCTCTAAGGTACTTATTTGTACACTTTATATTCCTCTTGAGAACAAATATATACATTATTGGGCATTGAAAAAATTCATATACTTCCACTGAGTTCCAATTATGAGCCCTATTGGTATATGTATGTAAACTATACCTATGAGGACCGAAATTGTGTGAGGGTGTGGCTGCTGTAAAGTGTTATCTGAAGCATTTTAAAGTTACACCTTTTCCTCTAAGTGATAGAAAACACTGAATCTGGAGCCTCCTTCCATACATAGTAAATAAATATTAAAATCCCTTGATGGATTAAAATAGTATATCAAAATTAAAACATATACATGTATACATGTAATCATATTGGGTGGCATGGTGGCAAGGTGGTTAGCATGTCCACCTCACAACAAAAAGGTATTCTCTCCTGTGCTCCTTTAGGTTTCCTTCGGGTATTCCAGTTTCCTCCCACAGTCCAAAAACATGCACAGTAGGCTAATTGGCTGCTTCAAATTGCCCCTAGGTGTTATTGTGAGTATGAATGGTTATATGGGTGTTGGTCCTGCAATGGTCTGACGAGCTGTTCAGGGTGTACCCTACCTTCGCCCTGAGTCGGCTGAGATAGGCGCCAGCCTCCCGCGACCCTAAAGGATAAAACAGTTCACAAAATGAATGGATAAATTAATGAATGATAATAAAAAAACATACATGTATACATGTAATAATTTTTGGGTGGCACAGTGGCATAGTGAATAGCATAACCACCTCACTACAAGAGTTTGCATGTTTTCCTCCACACTAGGCAAATTGTCCCAAGGTGTGAGTGTGAGTGTGGTTGTGTGTGTGCTGTCCTGCAATGGTCTGGCAAGATGTTTCCGTGTGTACTCTGCCCTGGTTTTCAACGGGATGTCACTGCTGTCCCCCCAGTGCAACTAACTAATAGCAAAGGCCGTTCCTGTCTCTCACTAAGAGGCATGTAATGCTGATTTTCGACAAGAGTAGGCTACATAGCCGTCAGCATGTTACTGCCCTGCAATGGCCTGGCTTGCTCTCCAGGGTGTACTCTGCCTTCGCCCAGAGTCAGCTGAGATGGGCGCCAGCCTCCCCGCAACCCTAATTAGGATTAAGCGTTTCAGAAAATGAAAGAATGAACAGTACAGAAACTAGTGAACATTGCACACAGTCAGAAAGTGAGAGAGAATTTTGCACATCACCCAAAGAGAAAACTTCACCGTATTAATGATTATCCATCTCTCTTACATAACAACACATTGTACTATTAGTGGTAGATTATTGTGGTGAAAGTCCATGTGAATGAGCTGTTATGAACGAGTGCATTAATATCATGCTTGTGGTTTTATTCAGTGCAATCAGAGCAGATTTTATCGGGAATTACTCAACTCCAGTACACCCGGAGTGGACTGAAAGCTTCCGAAAGTGGACAGGCTTCGTATTACAAACGCATCCGCCAAAAGCATCTCGCATCCCCGAGCTGCACGCCACGAATTAGTGGCACGCCCACCGGCAACACGCAGCCGGCACGCGCTCCTTCAGCAATCCGGTGCGGGTTTTGTCACGTGCCCGGAGTGCGCTTTTGGAAACGTTTGCGAGTCGAAGCCGGTCAGAGCAAGTTCAGAGTGAAAAAAAGAGAGAGTGGGAGTGTGAGCTGGAGAAGACTTGCAAGCAGGTACGCAGTGTTTCATTCAACAAATAATCTCCTACAGATCGACGTATGTGCGAGTGCGTGAATGCAGGCGGGTGCGCGCGACGGGGCGCTTGAGCGCGAGACGTTTGGGGGTTTGTTAGGCGAGCGCGCGCGGCTTTTATTCTGCGTTCTGTGGCTGATTGAAAGTAACGAGTGAGTGATTGTAAGAAGTGAGGTGGGTTTGGCTTCAGGGGCATTCCTTAAAAGAAAAGCAAGCGCGTTCTTCGTTTCTTCATCGGAGGACTTTACTATTTCTCTTTGCGGTAAAATAATAAATGCAATTTTTTTTAAATATATAAGAAATATATCAGCACGCGCGTGTTTGTGTGTGTTGCATGGAGAAAAACAAGCTTTGCTTGAGATTCAGTGGGATTTTATTGCACTTACACTGCAGTAACCGGTGGCAGGAGAGAAAGAAAGAGAACCGTTGCATGTAAACAAGGTAGGTACAACATATGAGCTTCATCTCTCTATAGGCTGCTGCATTGATGTGACGTCATCCATACATCCATGACGTCGGTGTGTTCTATGAATTGACCGGTAAGGGAGCGCGCGGGGGGTGATGGTGCTTTGTTTGGCTTGTTTTCATTTTTAGGCATTAAATATGCATTGCAGTCAAGACATTTCCTTGGGGTGAGGGATTTAATGCAGCTGGAAATGAAATGACACACACACACACACACACACACACACACACACGCACGCACGCACACACGCACACACTCTCTCATACTCACACTCACACACCCACCAAGCACTACTGGGCTTCTTAACTGTTGGTGCATGAAACCTGTTACAGTCGCTCACATAACTTAAAAGATTTGTTAGTATAATGCACCAAGAGTGCTGTCGCTCAAACATATTTACTTTGTTTGAGACAGTTAAGTTATTTACAGACAGTTATTAGAGAAGTATAACTGTGGTGCAACAGGAGGAATGCTTTTCTGCACACTCGCACTTGGAAAACACTGAAAGTTCTACAGAGATCACTTTCGCTTGTGAATCAGCCTTTACTGGAATCGTGGAAACTTAAAACCAGCTTTACATCACGCTTTCCCAGTGCCTTTCATTGTAATGGCTTTTAGGGCCGAGCATTCCCTCTTATTACACCCATAATGGCCATAACCGTAACCAGAACCACAGGAGGGAAAGTGTACAGGTGTCATTCCGTCGCGGCCCATTCTGATCTTCTCCCGTACAAATTCTAATGATCAAGACAAAGTTCAGTTAAAACAGTAGAAAAGGCTGTGAACTTTGAACACTGTCCCTCAGTCTAACTGTCGCTGAGTCGGCTCTGGCGATTATGAGGTCATGGTGTCACTGTCAGGTTTTTGCTTGATGGATTGTTTAGTCACAGCGTGACACCCGGTCTTTCAGTATTTTGCATCATTTCGTGTCGAGCTGTTTAAATAACTCAGCCGGTGAGTGGCCACACGCCTGTTTGCTGTGTCAGACTGTAATCAGTGTGGGTTTGAGTATACACTTAGACTTTAATTATGACCTTGTGCTCTGTTGTATATTGTCATATTTTTAACACCATTCTTACCCTAATCAGTTCTGGTCACCTGCCATAATTCTCTGCAAAGACGTCTGATTACACTTAAGTAGCTAAAAATACCCAAGTAGCATTGTTTAAGCACTTTTACTTTTTTATTAGCATATAATAATGCTTTTTTTGTGAGCTTGTAGCTATGATCATGTCAATCAAGTCCCATACAGCATTTAAAGGCAGCAAAGACCCAACCTTCAGTCATGTTGAGCAGAAGTCCTCATTAGAAGAAAAAAGCAGCAAAACTGGGTTAAATTATTAACATAGAGTAACACGCACTGTATTGTGTTGTTAAATTAAAATAATAAGTGATGTAATGGGTTAACTCAGAAACAATGTAAACTTGTTGAAGTTGTACTTGATTATTTTCCTATAAGAGCATGTCCTGGAGCATTTTCTTTCGCTTAGACCAGAGCAGTTAGACAGTTGGTGCAAAGTATTATTTAGATAAAAGATTAAGGAGTGAATTTAATTTAAAAAGTGAAGTGCTTGAAAGCAGTGAGTTTGTATCACCATGAACTATAAACAGCCAATTCATAAGTTTCACCTAATAATGGTAAAAAAAACAACAACACCAAACTTGCACTGACACCGGAGACTCCTTACACACATGCACGGGCGCACGCACAGCTGCAGTATTGTAACTGCTGCAGTCATCATTTAATGAACAAATGAATATTAACTCAGTCTCTAATTTAGCCAAACGTTAAATTTTTACACAGGTCAAGTCATTTGTATCTATGAGACCAACAGGAAATGTTTTTTTCTCTGTTTCCTTTTTCAGCTTTTCTCTCAGTGCAGCTGATCTCTTGCAGAAGTGACGATGGAGAAGGTGCTAACAGCGACGGTGTTACCGAGGAGCAGGTTAGGGAAGCGCTCTCCTCTGGGAGCCTTGGTGTGCAACACTTTAGTTGAGGGTCTCATGGATGTAGGAGGACATGGAGACTCCGATGGGGCTCTGGGGAATTTCGGGACGGGAGCAGGAGTCCACGGTGTCCACAGGGTCAAACTGTACCCAGGACAGCGGGTAAGCAGGAGCGAGAAGTTGACATGTCTGGAAGTATGGTGTTTCGTTGCTTTTATTTTATTTTGATGAGATCTGATGTGTTTTGTGTGTGTCTCAGGTGTATGTGCATTGTGGTGGAAAAGAGCACACTGGTGTTGTAGAGCAGCACAATCACGTGGACAACGAGGTGTCCATATTCGTCCAGCAGCTCAATCAGCACGTGCACAGGAAACTAGAGGACGTGTGGCTGAGCGCATCAGGCAGCGCCGCACACTCAGTGTCATCCTCGATCGACGTGCCAAAAAGGTTTGGTTCTGTCATCATCCAGGATATCCGCTGACTGAAATTTTCTCAGCTGGTTTCTGATTTGTTCTGATGTTCTGTTCAGGAGTGTACAAAGTGCGGACATGGATGAAATCATGGCTGCTATGGTGCTGACCAGTCTGTCATGCAGCCCAATGATCCAAAGCCCCGTTCATGGAGAACCAACTCCAACAGGTGAGTGGACTTCCAGATTCTGGGTGTGACTTCCTTCACCGTGTCAAACCTTCTTCTTTCTTCAAAGTTACACTTTACTTTGTTCGCAGCATCAAATGGAACAGAAAGCACTGGTAGCGAAATGTCCGATGGTGGTTACTGGAGCTGTGACCATGGAAACAGCAGTCCTGCACCATCTCCACCCGACGCAGAGGCAGACCGCACCCCTCCTGTCGACGATGGCCTGGATATGGAGATGGATCAAATGTTGTTTGATGAACCAGCACCAAGAAAACGCAAGGTAAATCCTTCCTCCTGGCCTTGCAAGGTTTTTTACACTATAGCAGAATTTTTTAAAAAGCATTGTTAGGCTAAACTGTATTCCTACCTCATTTATACCTTTTAGAACTCAGTAAAGGTGGCGTACAGGTGCCTGTGGCCAAACTGTGGCAAAATCCTCACCACGATTGTAGGCATGAAGCGCCACATTCGCACTCTTCACCTGGGGTAAGTCATTACTTGTGAAATACAATGACGCCATTATTTCTACAACTGGAACCTTTTCAGAAACTTTTTGGGAACTCATAAGGATCCAGGAGAACCTGTTGTCTTCCTGGTTCATCGTTTCAGAAACTTTTAGTTCTTGCTCCAACGTAGGCACTAGGTACATGAGCTTGCTGATTGGTCAGTGGTATGCATTACAGAGCATACAACACTACAAGAAACAATTTCACAATGGCTCCTTGATCTGTCAAAGATTCTCCTTAGCTTAAAAAGGTTCTGCATGAAGTATCTTTTATTATTGTACTTTTCCATAGTGGTCACATCCTGGAACTGTGGAATTTCTGTTCTCATTAGTACCTTAAAATGTTTGAGAACTTCAGGAGGATATGTATTTACTGTTTATGGCTTGGTTGCCTAATGGTTATTGAGCCTACATCGTTTTAGAAGAAGGACCTGGGTTCAAGACCCTTGCTCATCAAGAGTGTTTCTGTGTGGAGTTTGCATGTTCTCCCCATGTGTGCATGGGTTTCCTCTGGGGAGTCTGGCTTCTTCGCACAGTCCAAAAACATTCACACTAGGTTAATTGGCTGTCCCAGATTGACCCTAGGAGTGAGTCGCCCCTTAGCCGTGAAGACGGGTTCCCCCTGAACAGCTGCCCACACCATCACAGGGCCAGCTATTCAGGCTCCAGCCTCCCCGTGACCCTAGTAGGATCAAGAGGTTTAGCAAATGAATGAATGAATGATTTCATGGACCATTATGTTCCTCAAGCAGCCACAGAACCTCAGAAAAAAATATCTTAAGCAACTAAACGATTCTGGTTCATCAAAAAGCACAGACCCTCAGTAGAAACATTTTGTAACTGGTGGAATAGTTCTGGAAGCAATGGAGACACATAAAAGTTCTCAGAGTATTTTTGGAGGTCTTTACTGCCTCAAAAGGTTCCAGAACTTCAGCATAAACATATCTTAACTGACGTGAATTAATCCATAAACACTTCTAAAACCTATCAGGTGCCACCGATGTTTTTATAGACTTGGCGACAGAAGTTTGATTCAAAAGGTTTTATTTAACAGGGTTGTTTCAAAACCTTGAAGTTTCTTAGAAGGTTCCAGATCGTTCCTCTCATTCTGATTCGTGCTTAAAATTTGGAGCTTCCTCTGACGGTGCACTGTACTCGTCTTCGCTAGCAGACAGAGCGAACAGGAGCGCTGCCAAAGAGAAGAAGATTTTTACTACACAGAGATCTACCAGGACATGGAGCAGTCATCAGCTCCGGCTGGCTGCGCCTCGCCTTCCAGCCCGACCCATCAGAGATCCTCTCCTCCGACGCCGGAGCCCCTCCAGCCCAGCCCACTTAGCCAGTCAGCCCCCAGCAGCTTCTGGCAGGTCCACTCCGAACACTCGTACCAGGTAGGTCACATGACATGACATGAGCACCTTGTCCTGAGGTATTTGTGGTAGGTCAGGGATGAGCATTGGGCGTGGCTCACATGTCTCTTAATTAATTGCTGGGGTCTTATTATGGGAACTGTGAATTATGATACTACCATGATTGTGAATAATCGCGGGAGTTATGCTTACTGTTCTGTTACTATGACCATATTGTCATATCAAAGCCTTTGAAGAGTGTAAGAAGGGTCTGTTGTATCGTCGTAATGATTAAAAGATCTTTATAAAATGTTGTGGTTATGCTTTACATAAAATCTCTTCCAGTCATGCTCAAAATGTAGTCTTTTTTACTCCGTAGCCCTTAAGCAATCGTAAAGGATTAACAGTAGTACTCTATTGTAATTTTATCAAACTGACTATGGTTAACCCGGAGTTTCACAAGCTTTGGTTTGGTTTTTCTGGTTTCATTCCAGAAAGACAACAGATTTACGTAAACAGTGCTTCAACTGAAACATGTCTGAGCGTTTACCCTGGATTAACAGCTGTCATATGATAGGGCCCTCTCAGGTAGAGAGTCTATGAATAACCTGAAAGGGAAAAAAAAGATAAACCACTACATTATACAGTTACAGAATTACATTTCATACGGAATAAAACACCTCTGTGCTGTTCTAGGAAAATACTCAACTACTCACCTACAGCACCTCACACTACAGCAAACCATGCCCATAATGATTATAATAATAATAAACAACGTCATCATCATTATAATGAAGATGTTAATGTATGTTTGTTTGTTGTACATTTATTTTCTGTAAAGCAAGTCACTTCCTGTTTTCTGATAGTCGAGACTTACAGAGCAATAACATCCCCATATGGATGATTACACTGCAACCAAATTTACCAGCGCCGTGGGAGGATTCAAAGTTAAAACACTGTTTAAGTTTGACGTGAATCCATGCACGTATTGAATCTCAATCCTCGTTTTGTTGTTGTAAGAATCATAACTCAACGAGCCTCTCTTGTGTGTTTGTTGCTCCAGGCTCCACCTCCTGTTGGTCTGACTCCATGTAAAGCTGTCTGTGTGCCTGCCCCGCCTCGCTGGACGCCTCTTATCACACCACACCAGAGCAAACAGGTCAGCTTGTAAACCACCAGTTTAACCTTTTACTGGAAGCGTTTAGAGAATGTCTTGCATGGTGTTGGAAGTACAGGCTCAGTTCAGTATTGACATGCTTCTGCTCTGCGTTATGACTCAGTCTGACTCACTAGAACTCTTGCTGACTCTTGCGAACATGTGCCACTGTGCACGCAGCAGGTTTACACAATGAAGCAGGACATAGTGCAAAATTTTTAATAGACAGAAAGGTTGAACAGATGGTGTGTTTTCCTGAAGGCCGCAAAATGTCTGTGGTATGTTTGGTTTTGCATTTGTTCCCCTGCTAGCATTGTAACACAAACATGACATCTAGTGGACAAATGGCGGAATTGCAGGTGTTGGATTGATTTTTTTTGTTGGTTTGTTTATATGTTGGTTTTATTCAAGTAAATATAGATTATGTGGGCAGTTTTACAGTCATAGAGCAATTTTCATAATTCCAACACTCTCAAAAATTCATATAAAACTTAATTTAGTGTCAGCCTGAAAGAGTGATGCACAGAGACATGAATTAAAAAAAATGGAATTTAAACACCTTTATCCTGTGCCACGTAGTGCAAATGTGAAGACTTTTTATTGCATTTTATTTAGGTCTTATTTAGATAAAGTTCTACTTCAGACACTGAACTTTTATTATGTTGGGCTTGAAAATGAAGTAAAACATCCTTTCTCTCCTGTGTATGTAATACTACAATGTTTATATAGTCTAAGTAAATTTTTAAAGCCCTAATACTAACTAAAGTGCCTTGAAGAGTTCATGATATTTCCATCAAATTAAAAGTCCACTCCATCATCAATTTTTAGGGGAATTTAAGGAAAAATAAACTACCGTAAAGTTTGTGGATATATAAAAAAAATACTGCCCTATGCCTCATTTTTATTTAATTAATTTGTATAACTCCTGTTATAATTTATATCACTTTTCCAACTAT
Organism: Porochilus rendahli; assembly: GCA_039654305.1. Taxonomy (NCBI): domain Eukaryota; kingdom Metazoa; phylum Chordata; class Actinopteri; order Siluriformes; family Plotosidae; genus Porochilus; species Porochilus rendahli. The sequence goes on from JBCNYG010000020.1 coordinate 15,825,399, forward strand.
ATATTATCATGTGAAACAAGTCCTAATTTCCATCAAACCCATCTCCTTTCCGGTACAAGACAGTTATACTGAAACCACAAAATATTCTTCTTGTCTAAATATTTAGAAAACTGATATTGTTGTTGTCTTTATTTTTTTAGCTATGGAAAGAAATGTTGTCTTTTAATTTTTGACCCGCTTTGAGGCCTTATTACTGTAAAACTCCTTATTACTGTAAAACTGCCCATATATTTGCCATTGTGGCAAACTCTGACATAACACGAACAGATCTATATCTAATAATTGTTTAATGAAATGTTAAATGATTTTCTCAAATCACCAAACCTAGAATCATGAGAATAGTCAAGATATCATTATGTGATTGATTATTTTTGTCATGTGGGGCATGTAATGTGTATAGTACAATGTCGTGCTGATTTTGTGTTTGTTTTTCTCCAGGCTGTTCCATTTCGTCGACGTTCAGTCAGTGTGGGAGAGCAGTGGCTCCAGAACCACAGCACCCCCTCCAGGCCTCCACACCTCGCCAGCGTTTCGCCTCCCAGAAGCCACTGCGCCACACGGTGAGTTAATTTCATCTTCACCTTTTTAAGCATCACCAGTCTAGACTAGTTAAACGGAATTTTTTGATACTGAATTGATACACTGATTCATTTATAAGCAATTTTGCATCATTTTATTTTAGTGTCATTTAAAAAAAAATTAACCCATCATTGTTATTTAGATCATTATCATAGCACATATTATTTTCTTATAAACTTAACAGGTTTTTTAATACACAAGCAGGTTAGAAAATGTGTGAACAAATGAATGAATGAGAAAGTAAGAACTGTAGAATGCTTGAAAATGTTTAAAAGTCTTGTAGAAAGGTGTTATAATTTTTGTAATAGTTGTTATATTTATTCATCACAAGTGTCACTGCAAATTATTTTTCTTAAACGTCAGAAAAAGTTTTTAAAGCTGTTCATATAAATTTTGATTGATTATAATAATAATAATACTAATAATGCATTGATGTATTGTATAATGGGGCCGCACAGTGATGTAGTGGTTAGCACTCGGACCCCGGGCTTGGTGATGGCGTCTAGTGTGGAGTTTACATGTACTCCCTCTACTAGTGTGGGTTTCCTCCATGTATTCTGGTCTCCTCCTAGAGTCCAAGACATGCACGTTAGGCTAATGGGCTGCAACAAATTGCCTTAGGTGTGAGAGTGAGTGTGAACGGTTGTGTGTGTTCCTAGGGTCCCTAGTAGAATTAAGTGGTTTAGCAAATGAGTGAGTAAAGAAAAGAAATTGTACTACAAATATGATTTAAAATAAAACTAAATATCAGATACAATAAAATGATAAATAACTGAGGAGTGTACATTAATGTAATGCTAATTAAATAATATAATGAAAAACATATTACAATTTTATATATATATATATATACTGTAGATGTATAAATATATGAATTTATATGTGCATGTGGCACCCATCTCAGCCGACACAAACGCTGTAACTTTGATAGTATAAATGGTTAAAAGAAATATTATGTATGTTATTATATTTGTGTGTCAGTGTTTTTACACTGTCTGTAGTGTTTTTATCAAGTTGAAAAGGGTTTCTTGTTTATTCTTGTAACAGGAGGGTTCGAGGCGAGGCTAAAAAGTGCCGGAAGGTGTATGGAATTGAACACCGGGATCAGTGGTGTACAGCATGTCGCTGGAAAAAAGCCTGCCAGAGATTTTTGGACTGAAGCTGGTATTGAGCTGAATGATAAACGAAGTAGAGACTGAGAGGCAAAAGAACAGGTGGATCAGCTCAACTGTGGTGGAGGGAAACCAGATGAACAAATTTTTTTTTAATTATAAATCCTGTATCAGACATTCTAGTGTGAGGTGCAGCGTTCTCTCATCGGTGCTGATTTAACTCGGGATCGATCTTCGCCACACCTCGTGTGTCCATCAGTCTTCCTGAGGTCGTCGAGGTTGTCTCAGACTCTACTCAGTGCTGATTCCTTTCTTCAGTGCGCAACAGCCATATTTTTGTGAAGGCTCTGGATTAATCAAGGATCGATTTATGACACTCCGTATGGTGGTGATTGTTTACCGTGAGAGATTCGCAGTCATTCCAGAAAACCTGACCCATGTTTCTGTTTTATATTTTTTCTTTTTTGTTTCCTTTTTATGTTAAGACACTATGTTTTTTGTTTGTTTGTTTTATCAGGGGAGGAAGTGAACGGCAGCTCGACGGTGAAAGTGATTTGTAATATATGGACATGCTTTAAAAGCATACATGCCTTTATGTTTATGTATGCCATGTATACCAGTTAACATGCTGTTACGTGTTTTATAACAACTAAAAAGAAAAAGAAAAGTGCTTCTTTCTGTATTGAAATTTGTAATAACTGTGCCTACAGTTATGATTGGTCTGTTTCTACATCAGTGTCACATCTTACACATGAACAACATTTTTATTTTGCAATTCTATAAAGTGCATTTTTTTCAACATGAAACTATAAAAAAAATTTTTTACATTTACGATAGAAAATGTCTTCAGACTTTGTGTTGAGAATCACTGATGATGAAATTTTTATTGTACACTTTTTTTTTTCTGGTTCAAATCAAATCCTTTTGCTTAATTTGCTGTTTTTAATTCTACTTTCGGATCACTCCCTTATCACTTATTATCTGCACTACTTGGACTTGTGTAAAGATCCAAAATTAAATCCAGATTGTAAATTTGTTTGACCATGGATTCGTAAAATGTTGCTAAAGGCATTCTAAGAACCCAAAATCAAACAGAAGGAGTTTTTTTTTAAACGAGGATCTCGATTTTGTGCTGTACTTTTAACAGAAATGACAAACAAATCAAACCTATGAATGACAAAACAAATTTAATGGAAACCTTTCATATTTTGGGGTCCAAGCATTTGATTGATTGTTATATTTTAAACTGTTATGTTTATGTTGGCATATTTAAATGTCCACTTGGAAATTGTTGGCTTACTACAGTATTCACCTTTAGATATGAAAAAGGAACCATGTTTAAGCAGGATCACCATCATAAAATGTTTTTTAATCACCAAAATCTGAAATGTCTTCATAAAAGCTCAACAGTAAGAACCTGTACAGTATTTTGCATGAAAGGAATTGAGTTTTACATTTTGAAATTGTCATTTTCATGTTTTAATACACTTCCTACGTAAGCCACTGTGTTGAGTTTTTTCCTCACAGACAGAAGAGTATATCTATACAAGGGTGTATATATATATATATATAAGAGTATATCTATACCTTTTATAATAATGAATATTATGACCTAATAATTGAGAAATGTGGTGGTGGTTGTGTTGCTTCTTTCTTTTTAATATCTTAGTTATATATTTTATAAATTCAAGTTAAAATACAATTTCCACCAGTTTGGTTTGGAAAGACAAAAACTGACAACATGAAAAACAGAATAAAAGAGAATTTGCTGCTTTATGATGGAAGTTTTGCTCAAACTCAAAAATTGCTACTAGAAATCTTATAGAAATAATTTTCAGTGTAAAATCTCCATGTGCTCAATAATTTAAAGCTTAAACATGAGTGTTTGTGCTGTAATATACTGTATGTTTAGGCTTTGATGACTGTAAATAAAATTCTGGCCACTCAAAAAGATAGTGATTAAAAACCTAATAATTTATTAATTTAAATAGTATATGATCAAACATTTTAGATTCACTCAAACAATATCAGACACAATCATTTGCTTCATGACAAGCCACAAAAAGGAATTTTTTAATTATCTATTTATTTATATGGATATGTATGTTCAGTTATTATGGTGAATAATTTACTGTATATATTAATGAATTAACAGCAAAATAAAAAAATTATAATTATATATCCTAAATAATCACAGAAATACAAATACTCTAATTTAAATTACAAGTATTTGGTGTTGTTTTTAGATGGAAAAAAATTAAAAAGCAGATGAAGAGACTTCAGTTCAGAAACCAGTTACAGTGGTCTTCATGATTTGCAGCGAGGATGGACTGCTGTGTGTTTGAATGACAGTTTCAATAATGGTGTTACAGTGTGTTAAAATCTTCCCCAGGCTTATGGAACTTTCTTGAATTTTTGCTACTTTTGAGATGTGATAACAAACTACTGTCCTGCAATCCACCAAGAACTTCTCTTATTTCATTATTCAGCAAAATTCTATAAAAACACATAAAACTTTCTATGAAGGCTATAAATATGTACCTACTATACATTCATAACATATTAGACTTCGCTGAACACATCATAAAGCCTTAATCACACATTATCATTGTATTACTGTATATATATATGGAAAGGGATACATTTAAAGCAATTTGTGTAATGCATTCGCATTCTGTTTAAAAATGGTATACAAAGTGTTATAAGCAATGTCATGTGACATAATAAACTCATGACCATCCAGCCTTAGCTCGCAGGGCACAAACATGCTGACGGCAATGCAGCCTACTCTTTACGAAAGTGAATTACCGATTTATTTATGTTATTATTCTCCAAGGTGGTTATGGTTTTTTTTGTGTTTTTTTTGGCATTAGTTTGTTTGTTTGTTTGTTAGCAGCTTTGCGCAAACTACATGAATGAATTCTGATTAATTTCTTTGGAGGTGTGAAGTATAGCCCAAGTAACACTCCATTAGATTTTGGTGTTGATCTGGATCAAATACTGGGTCCAGGAATCTTTCAAAGATTAATTAACATGGTGAGATAGTTTGGAAGTATGGTATTTTTGCAGGCCCAGCAGGGGGTGCTGTGTACTTTCTGTTATCATTTGTTTTTGGGTTGGCATAAGGCTTGCACTCTCCAAATTCTACTTGTTATAGTAATAGTAGTATTTATGAATAATATTGTTTAAAATAATGTATCTGCATATTTGAAATTTAAAAACAGTCATCACGGCACAATCTTACTTTAGAACTTTATTGACTACAAAGTGCTTCATGTGTGTCGTGTATCTCCTTGGCTTGCACGCTTACCAAGAGCGGTGCATTGTGGGATTTCTGAAGCCCACTGAATATTCATAGTAGCAAACAAAAAGGCTTTAGATAAATTATTTACCATTGATGTGCTTTACACTGAGCTGCCATTTCAGGTGATAATTGCCTTGAACTTTTCTCAGTTCATTGAAAAATTATATCTGATAATTGGCTTAATTCCTTGAACCAGGCTTACAATTTGTGTATGATCTGACATTTCCTCAATTCCCCCTTCACAATTTTAGCTTCTGCCTGTTAACTGTTCCATTTTACTGTTTGATGAGCAAAGGTTTTAATGAAAAACCTTATAACTGTATCGGGTGTATGTACAAATAAGCTAGTACGTAGCTTAAAAGCATATTTATATTTCTGTGTTGACTCTATAGCATAGCTTGACATGCACCCATCCAGAAATGTAAATGCACACTGTGGTAAGGTGGGTAAAAATTACCCTCTACACGTTTCTGGTTGCTCTATCTTCAAACAAAATTCTACCTTGATAGAAGATAGTGTGTTAAAATAAATAGATATAATCTATATTGACTGTTCAATATAATGGCCAGTTAAATCCTGCATCTAATCCTGTGGATTTAAACACCAGTTACATTGCAGTGCTTTCATACTGCTAAGTACAGACGAGTTTAAACTCTTGAGAAACACTTTAAGTGAGAAACACTATTCCCCTAGTGAATTTAATTCGAAGAGTTTTATGTTTATAATACACTCTCCTCAGTGAGTAAGGCAGTAAGCAGTAAGTGTGGTGTTTCATGTGACAGCACCTCCTAGAGGAGACACACACTTTCCATGCAAGTGTAAATACTTCACCCTGTGCGAGCATCAACACCAAATTTATGGAGCAGATTTGAATCAGACAGGGTTTTCGCACGGATTGCTACAATATTTATTTGTTTTTTTAGAGTTCACTTTGGAGACTTTTATGGTGATCAGCATTTTTCATCAGAGTTAAAAAATAAGTCATGCTCACCAAGGTCAAATGATAAGTGATCTTAAAGACTTTCCGATCAAGAGATAAAGTTAAGGAATCCCAAATGTTTCTTTTGCTTTCTTTTATTAGACTAAAGTCTCAGTTAACCCCTCTAACACTAATGTGGACAGATTAATGCATGGTTTTTTGCTGCTGTTGCCGCATTTACATTTTTGTTTGCACTGAAGCACAGTGTCATTGACAAAAGACAATAAAGAAATTCAAATAATAAACAACTATTTATAGTTTTAGTACAATTATTTAAAGTATAGTACGAATAGTTCTTGGTAGATGACTTGGACATGTGCTACCATGTTGCTGATTTACATTTTTTAAATTGAGGCGAATTACGAATGAGTTAGTAGATGAAAGCTTTACCGCAGAGGTGTCGCGCTATTGATGATTCTTACACTTCGTTCTGCTGAGTGATGTCAGTGGACACACTGTTAAACGCACTTGCTCGAGTGGTCATGCCCAAGTACTGCTTTAAGAACTCGCTGAAGCGTTTCTGGTTGTTCCACTTACGAGCTGACTTACGGACACCTATGAAGCCACCGTATCTCTTCTGCATAGACCGGCCTGGATCCATCAACTTTCTGTAGCCATACTTGCTTTTCAGGAACCCTCCGAAACGCTTGATGAGGTTCACTGGCTCACCCTCTTGTTCGCTTTTTAGCTCCCATTCTGCAGCATCAGGATCTTCCTGCACATATTGAGCTGAGTTAAACTGCTTGAGTTCATCCAAACTCAAAGCCCGTGCCATGTGGTCAATTCTTTGCAGAGTTCCAGAATATGTCAGACCTCCATCAGATTGACCAACTGGCAAGACTCTATGTACCTCCTCCTCAGCTCTTTTCAGCATCGAGTCTCCTAACTTAAGGGACACCAAGGGTTCTTCCTCCAAGGCGGATTGACACTTTTCCCATGTGAGGCCCAGAGAAACCCTGCTGCGACATTCCACAATACAGACCTGAGATTGTACAAGGACAAGCAAAACATGAGGCACGATTTCATTACTTAAGCACAGACTTAAGAACATAAGCTCTCTGCTTCTAGAAGACTAATCAAGAAGGCCCTGTGAAGGAGTTTGAAGTCACAATGTATCAAATGGTGCGTTAAGAAAGTGGAGAAGGGAAAACCCCATTCTCATTTCACCCAGAGGAATTAATTAGTCGACATAAATTAAAAGGGGTCTTGAAGAGAAAAGCAGAAAAAAGGATGGGAAATGCCCTGATTCTGATCATTCATGCTGAAAAGTTATAAAGGATTGCCAAAGGAGGTTCCCTCAAAACCAAACAGGACAGCTCAACTCCATCAGTTTCTGCCACCAGCTGCGCCAGATGATGTTGTTGCGTTTTCCATTTAATTATAAGTGGAGTTAATTAAATCACCACAGCTGCTTTTGAGTCAAAAGACGAATTAATGATTCCAACCCCTCGAACGCTTCCGATCAACATCAAGGAACACTGAGATACAGAGATCTCTTGTCAGAAGGACAAGGCATCTGAATTAAGGAATGTGATACGTGGGTACTCTAGTTTAATTAAGTATCTTCATAACATATAACATCTAATCCATGCACTATTAATCGATGATTGATCGATGATAGTGCAACAGTTTGTGCACCCTTACTGATATCATCATTGTTACCACAAGCAATCAATGGTGGCTGATGTTTTGTCAAACTGGATAAGCACATTTTAAGCCTACATCATAAAATTAAGAATAAATAGTCAGGAAAAATAAACAATTCTTTTTTTCAGTATCATGTCATTTATCTGTAAATTCTTATGTATGCCCTGTGAAAGTTAGCCAGATGCCCAAAACCCAGTTTTTTACAAAAAAATGAGATGGTTTCATAATAGGCTGACAGTCTTTGCCACAGCATGTTGTGTCAACCAGCTCACCATGTCATATATAATGTTTAAAATCAGAATTAAACTGTTGTTTAAGTCTCTCATGTTGTCTATTATAATGCGTAGCTATCTTGTGGATGTTATATTAACAAATTAACTTTACTACACTAAACAAGGTGCAAATTCAAGCATGCTATATTTATGTTTTTAAAACAGACTCCAACAGCAGTTATGTCCTAAAAAATTACTGTTGAACTAAACTTGAAAATCTCTGAGGCCAAAAGAGAAAAAAATCAAAAAGACGTTCCAGCAACTTTGACAGTTCATGCAGCAGCCCAGAGTCCTGACACAGCTACAGCCCAATGACGCCTAGTGACACTTAATTTTCCTAGAAATTATGTTTTCCTATCATTTGGCCAATAAATGTCTAGCATTGTAGCACTAAATACAGAATAAATTTAACTGTTTACAAACCTGCCTGTCTTGACCTGACTGTCTATAAATCTAAATCATATTTTTGTAAGGGTATAGCGTAAAAATGCTAAAGATGTATGAAATGTGCCAGTTGTAGTTATTGAAAGGTAGAAGACTGAGAAGTTTTATTAGAGGTTGCACTTATTTCTTATTTAAAATGGAAACAAGCTTGAAAGATAGAAACTAGCAAATTCATTTACAAAGCAGTTTTCGAAATTTGCTATTGTGACAAAATACTTTTCAAGTGATATGATTACCACTGATCTGGAAACACTTATAAACATTACACACTGGACCTTTAACAGGTATTAACTGTATGATATTTTTCTTCATTTGTCTCACCAGGTCGTCAAAGCCATGGTCTTTGGGAAGGATTTCGCTGCAGGACAAACAGTCTCTCTGACAGTCACTACGACTGGGCACGAACAGCCCCATCAGTAGGAGAGTCCATAACGGTGTCTTCATTATACACTGATTTTAGCAGTAAGCTGAAATTCTGGATACAGAAAGAGAGAGAGAGAGAGAGAGAGAGAGAGAGAGGGGGGGTGTCTTATGACTAGGATAAAATTAATGGCAAAACAAAAACAGCACCCTGAGAACTATTAGAGAAGCATTTGGCATCTGCAGTCTAACGGGCAGAATTGTGGAGCAAATTTCAGTGAAAACAAAGTCAGTGATGTAAAACCATTGACCTCAGATCAGAGAGAAACGCTAGCGTGTGCATGTGTGCATAAAAAAACCCTCCGCATCTGGTGAGTACTTCATTAGCAAAACTCATCAATGTCTATAATTGAAGCTTGAATTAACTTGTGGTGTAATGAGACTTGAATGCAAAATACCTAAGAGGGAAAAGAGGCTTGTATTCATGTAGCACAGTGCAAAGTGACTACCAAAAAAAATAAAGACAAAAGCAAGAGCATCTAAAAGATAAAAGAAGATGAAATAGGACTGACAGTAGATCAACATGTTGACAGGTTTTCCATTTGCTCAGGAAAACAGACTTTTAGTAAGGACTTTGCGGTCAGCCCGAAAACAAGGCAGCACTGAGAATTCAGTAGGAAAAAGGAAAGCAAAAAAAGCTGATGTTGTGTTGTTGCATGAATCGATACCGCCTGGGAGATATTTACCGTCCAATGCAAAACCCAAAGAATAGACAGGCTGAGAAATTACAAGTCGGATAAAGTGATTCATATACAGAACTGCATGCATCATATAATGATTTTTAATATGGGAAGTATAGCTCTCATACAAGTCATGGGTAATATGATTATCGAACTGTGTTGTGGTGTAAGGAAATTATCATTAGCTTCAGATTAGCTAATTTAGACCTACAGTATGTCATAATGCTCAGATAAGTGGACGTTTATAAAGCTTCTTTTAATCCAATTAACAAACTGCATTGAACCCGAGCTTTTCGAGATATCTCAACGGAGACCAGCTTGGTGTCAGATCAAATCAGACCAGATCGAATTAGTTCAATAAAGAGTTAAATAGAAGAGACACATACTGCAGTGTCCAGAGCCTCAGGATGCTGACCCAAGCATTGTTTTTTACTTTAACAGGCCTTCTATTTTGCCAGTTATATATCGTTCTGACCTGAATGCTCCTCTGATCAGTTGTATGGTCATGATCCTCTTAAAACTATCAGACCTGTTTGCTGATCAAGTCCGGAGTGTGTGTCAAAGAAGGAATTAACAGCAGCACTTGGCTATTTCTGTCATTAGGACTGGCAACATTGAATACAATTTATTTTCTATTTGCACCCTAACCAAATAGATTATTACTTTTATTTGCATAATATAATACATAGCTTGCTAGTAATTTCTGGTACTAAATCCGCTAACCTCATGCGGCCTACTGTAGCTGGGCACAAAATAATATTTATCTACCAAGGCTGACTGACTGTTTTACTTACAAATAACCTGAATTAAGCTTAATTTTATCTTGCTAATAATAGCTTATGTCAGTAAGCTTACTAGTGAACTGTTTAAATTCCATATAATGTAGACTAATGATAATTGGCTTGATGTTTATTGTTTTGCGTAATATATTATTAGCCAGTTAATGTTTGCTTGTGTAAGGCTAACAATGGCTGGCTACAACATACTGACTGACATATGACATGCTGAGATACCATGGCTAGCATTATTAGCAGAGTGCTTTTTGTGGATAAAATAGCTGGTTAACTTAGCTTATACTGCTAAATAAAGACAAGTGATATCCTTTAAAGATTTACATTTGGTGCATTTAAAATTTTTTGCTGGTTAATGGAAAAAATAGTTGTACTATACAAACAAATAATCTGCTTATAATTTTTTAAATAATATTTTTAAAATACACTTGTCCTGCTTGTAAATGAGTGGACTTTTTGAACCGACTCTTTAAGGTGAACACTGTGTGTGTATGTTTGTGTGTGTGTGTGTGTGTGTGTGTGTGTGTTTGTGTGTGTGTGTGTGTGTGTGTGTGTGTGTGTGTGGATAATCAGTGATAAACGGCAGGGGATTTTCAAAGATCACAAATGATGCTGTTGAAAGTATTTCACAGCAGTAATTATTATGATATGATGGGTTCGAGTCAGAAACAGAGTAATTCACACACCTGAAGAAATGAAGTTGCAAATAGGACTGAATATTAATATGTTCGAAGCACTAATGACTCAACATTCTGACCATCTTTAACAAGGGAAAACAAGGTTATTTCACTAAAGAGTGGACAAATCCTAGAATGAATTTACTTCATGATTTATAAGCACGCTTGGGGTATAAAACGAAGGCACGAATAAGGAGATAAAACTTGAAGGAATTGTGTTTTCAAGTTCAACAAGATCCCCTATGATAGTGTGGCAAGGTCTGTTACACTCTGTTGGTTAAGCTCTACTACACTATACTACAGTTCCCACATTCTATCACAATTGTTAACATATTGTAATAATTATGGCAAAATTTTCATCACGATTCCACCAATTTTTCTCAAAATCACCAGGATTTAATCCCACGACCCCACATGCTCATCACAATTCTCTCAAATCTTGGACATCTTAGACATTGTACCCCAGTCTAAACCCAGAATTAGATACCTTAGCTAATATTACCAATGAACTAAATTGTGTTTTTAATGCCAATGTTATAATTAGATTTTTTTTTTGATGTGACCCTGTGTTTTTCGTAATTATTTTTTTCAAATTGTATATTTAAGTATTAGTGTAAACTTTGCATAAGTTTTAATCCTTAACACATAGATACAGTGGTATGAAAAAGTGTTTGCTCCCCTCCTGATTTCTTTTTTTTTGCATGTTTGTCACAATTAAATGTTTCAGATCATCAAAAAAGGAAGCATGGTGGTGTAGTGGTTAGCACGTCTGCCTCACAGCAAGAGCTCGATTCCCAGCTCGGGCATTTCTGTGTGGAGTTTGCATGTTCTGCCCTGTGCATGCGTGGGTTTCCTCCTGGTACTCCGGTTTCCTCCCACAGTCCAAAAACATGCACAGTAGGCT
>JBCNYG010000020.1:15904284-15916140 GCA_039654305.1 Porochilus rendahli
TCAAAAATATTGTGTGTGTGTGTGTGTGTGTGTGTGTGTGTGTGTGTGTGTGTGTGTGTGTGTGTGTGTGTGTGTGTGTAAGGGCCGTATGAAATGGTAGCTCAGCTGTGAGTCAGAGTCTCCAGCCTGTTTACTTTGTCCTCACTGTGCTCTCTTTCGCCGAGTGATCGTCTCTTTGTGTTCAGGTTCACGGAGCAAAGTACAGCTGATGACATGGACTCTGAGTTTAGGTTTCAGGGTCCTAGTGCATGTTCCTTCACTGATAAAAAGCTATTTTTATCCACAGAATGTTTTAAGCATTCTTTATACACATATTCTGACCAAAATCTTTGAATTAACTGTAATAGCCAGCATGATGATGACTGACTGATTTATTTCTCCCCTCCTGTATGTGTACCGTTCCGATGTCCTGCAGCAGGAGTCAGCCAAAGGTAATCTAATCTGACGGTGTTCGTTAGTGCATCCTCTCTTATAAATCAGTCATTTGAGCAGATAAACAGAGACGTTTTTAATCTCTGGTGTTTTTTCTGTCCTGTAGGTTTTTGCGTATGATTACTGCTTCTGGTCTATGGACGAATCTGAAAAGGAAAAATATGCAGGTATTGCTTGGATGTCTTTTCTGCCAATTTTAACATCTACATATTCCCCCCCCCCCTTTTTTTTCTCTGCAGGGGTCAGGGGTTGGCTCAGATAAATCCTGAGTTTTCATAGCCAATATGTAGATGTATGAATATGGAATGATTATCAGTTATGAACTTTCTGATATTACCTGAGAACAAGCAGAAATCCCCACCCCTTTTCATATCTTTGGATTGATTTGTATAAAGTCCACACTTGTTTAGGGGTTGTATTTAAATTTATAAGATGCATCATATATGATTACAGTTTTGTGTGAAAAAGTATTTTATAAACATCATTGAACATAGTTTGTAGTTAATGAGCATAATAGTACAGGTAAAAATAAATAAACAGGATATCACACTGTATTATCAGATATAACATAGGGACCTAAAATAGCGATGCAGGTTAAAATTTGTGAATCATTCTGAGAGACTGTGGCTTTTCTTAACGCTTTATTTGCAGGACAAGACATTGTGTTTCAGTGTCTTGGCGAGAGTCTGTTGCACAACGCGTTCCAGGGATACAACGCCTGCATCTTTGCGTACGGACAAACTGGTGAGATGTTTGATACATAATCACACCCTCCCACAATGCCACTGATACTTCCTCATCCAATTTTTTGTGTTTTCCCTCTCTGCTGCTCTGCTTTGTTTGTTTGCCTTTCAAAATCAAAGCTCAAGTCAAAGCTTCACACAAAGCTCCACATAGTGCACTGGGAGGAAGAATGGGATAGGCAAAAATACTGCTGTGTGAAGGAATGGGATTGAGTCGGGAGGGGCAGCTAATCAAAAGGCCCAACAAGCCTTGATGCGCTAGTGTACCCAAAAATATTGTGTTTAAGGCAAGCTCAAACAGCCTAAAGGGAAAACGTATACATGTGCTAACCTTGTTATTTGACACTCTGGCATTGTGTAACACAGTTTTTCAATACTGTAACAACATTTATGGGTAAAAAAAAAGCTAAACAAGCATAAAATTTATCCAGTAATTTATTTACTATATTATTGATTTGACATGAAGTATGCTGAAAGCAGATTATTTTTACATTTTAAATGGAAGTATTGCTGAGAAGTTGTGAACGAACCTAAAATCACCATGATTATTGTGGCATGCACAAATATATTCTTTTACCATATGATTTTATATTTTTTTGTGTGTGTGTCACATTGCACAGCCCTTGGTAACATATTTCATTTAAGCATGGTGTGTGTGTGGTTAGCTATGGATTATTGGAGGTTGTTAACTGAAATAATAAGGATTTCGGTGGAGGTGAGTCATTCTAGGATGACTGGATTTTTCCTGCATAATTTCCTCAAGAAAGTACAAACCCCTGGAAGTGTATCTTTCTGTACACTGATTGCTCTGTCTTGTGTGTGTGTGTGTGTGTGTGTGTCTTTTTGTCTTGTGTGTCTTTTTGTCTTGTGTGTCTTTTTGTCTTGTGTGTCTTTTTGTCTTGTGTGTCTTTCTGTCTTGTGTGTCTTTCTGTCTTGTGTGTCTTTCTGTCTTGTGTGTCTTTCTGTCTTGTGTGTTGTAGGCTCGGGGAAATCGTACACCATGATGGGCTCAGCAGATCAGCCGGGCCTGATCCCTAGGCTGTGTAGCTCGCTGTTTGAGCGCACGGTGCAGCACCAGCGAGAGGAGGAGAGTTTCACCGTAGAGGTCTCTTACATGGAGATATACAATGAGAAAGTTCGGGATCTCCTTGACCCTAAGGGGTGAGGATCAGAACATGACACAAGCTCTGCTTACATTAATATGATGCTGTTTAGCGTTTTGGGGCATCGAGCAGTAACAGGCTGTGAAATTTACGTATATCACCTGTCAGTTTTGTAAGTGATAAAACACAAGCACTGTGGTGGAAGTGTTACCTCACACACAGTATTACACCCACTGGTTTAACTTTAGCATTTATCTTTAGGAGTCGTCAAGCACTGAAAGTGCGAGAACACAAAGTACTGGGGCCTTATGTGGATGGACTCTCCCGGCTTGCTGTGGCGAGCTATAAGGTACGAGTGTAGTACAGACAAGACAAGCCACTTGAACATCCTTATTGTTAATATTTATAACCAACATGTTTTTACAGCAGCTTATTCAATAAAGTAGTTCATTAAAGGTTGCATAAAAAGGCCCACAGTTGTATTGTAATTGATCTGTATCTGATATAATTTATATGTATATAATTTTCATTTAGACTGTCATCAATAAAACAAAACAAAGAAGATCCATATTCTCTTATTATGAACATTATCGTCTAGTCTAGTCAAGGTTATTTATATAAAAGATTCTTGAGCAGGATATTTTACAAATGTCTCCCCTCTCATTTTGACTTCCTCTACAGGACATTGAGTCGTTAATGTCTGAGGGGAATAAATCCCGAACTGTGGCTGCGACGAACATGAACGAGGAGAGCAGTCGCTCGCATGCCGTTTTCAACATCATCCTCACACACACACTCCGAGACCTGCAGTCTGGGGTAAGGACCAACCCTTGTGACCTCATCGTTCCATCTGTGTTTGCTTTTCTCTGCTTTTAATGCAAATGAGGTTTAACCCTGTCTGTTCCTTTCAGCATGGTGTAAAGGAGTTTGCTTTAACATCAGGTTAAATGTCAATATAACCCTGACAATCTTGCATTTCTGCACTCACCAAGTCTCTAAATTCTAAGTGAAAACTAACACTAATATTGTACATTTTCACAGAAACTGCACACGGTAAAATATAAGGTTGATTGAGTGACTGACTTGAAATTAAAAGGTGTCTCAGGAGGAAGCACTTTTGTAATCTGAATTAATTTTCCTTCATTTGTTTAAAGTATGAAAATGATCTCCGAGTTCTTATATATGCTCGCTGAAATATTCTGAAAATGTCAATAAATAATAGTTTTTGTTTCTTTCTGTGGTTGTTAAACTCTAAAGGACATAATCTATTTATCCTGCATTTCCTACCACTGAGTTTGTCCACTCTGGGACCTATTGAGAAACGGTGTCTCTTCTTATTAATCTGAATCCTCCGCGAATTGGGATGAAATCATACAGCCCTTGAACACACAAAGATTTGAGACTGAGAGCCAGTCCTCCATTCAGAAGGAAAATGAATGAATAAGTCATGCCATGTCATGACTCGAGTGTCGACTGATCGCAGCCCCATGTGCTTGTGTCATCGTGTCCCTCAAGCGCTGCCTATTTTATTTGCTCCCTGGATCAGATTGCTTGCCTTCCAGATCAATAATTCAGCAGCGCTTGAAGCGTTCCCCTGAATCAGCTGCAGCACTCAATGTGTTGCCCTGAGCGCAGAGCTTTTTATCCCCACCATTTTGACACCATTTTAAAGGTCACAACTTTACATGGTATTTTGCATGTGGACACCATAGTTTGAATTTGAGAACAGGTGTGTCTCTTTGATTCATCTTAACTATGCTGTAATCTCTGCCACTAACACTTGACTGCTCATTATTATTGGAGAGATAAAGGGAGTGATTGTGGCTGTAGTAAGGTCTGTGCTCATCTGTCTGGAGTTCATAAGGCAGAGAGGAAACAATGAACACTTGTGCTCTATTTGGCACAGCCTTATCACGCGCAGATGAAGAATGCAGTTCACTTTGGTCCGAAAAATCATTCCTGTACATGAAAAACATGAAACCAGACTGCTGGATCTTTAGTTTTTTTTAAGATCAATGCACAGGATCTTGTGATGCGGAGGGATGGGGTTAGCACCACTGTTTACTTCTGATTGGGATAAGGTGAAGCATATTCAGTGTGTCTTTATCAGTGCCGTCAAGTTATACTGTTTGATTTGTATTGTTTAGATTTTTTTATATATTTTATTTACCTTGCTTTAAGAAAATGGGATCACCGAATTTGGTGGATGGGTTCCTTATTATCCCTTGATATGACTATCCCTTGTCAAGCCTGTTAGTGTGGTAACTTTAATAGCAAAACCATCATGTTTACCTCACCATTTGTTGCATGTGTTGCCCTTGGTTGGGATTTTATATAGGTCACTTTAACCTTGTTTCAATGTCACAACAGTCAACTTAGTGAATTTTTTTTTAGCTCCTCGCTCAGCTCACCAAAAATATTCACTAGGTTGACTGCTGATTGAAATGGGTTTGCCCATCTGTATGACTTGTTAGTGCGATAATTTGGAATGTTCATCAAATTTGGTGTACGAGTCCCAGTGAATAGTGAGGAGTTGTATATAGGCTTTTTTTAATGGTCCTGTCAGCTGGAGTATCTGGACCCCATGGATTTTTTTTTGCTTATATTCCTGTATATGCTACAACAAGTATACACCACAGGTTCGGTGTATGTCGCTGAATTGAATAAATGTTCCGTCTCAGGAACCAATCATTGACATCCACCTTGCCTTCGGTGCATATTATTAACTAAAACCACAAGATGAGCAGATTTCAGATTCTGAAATCAGTCCACATAGAGGCAAGGTCACATATCTGAGATAACTATTATTCAGTAGCTTCTGTCCTGTTAGGAGACTAGTTTGTGGTGGAGGAATTGTCACTTTCCTTGTTCTTCTTTAAACCATTAGTGTCATTAAATAACTTGCAATTTCTAATATGGCCAGATATGTTACGTAAACATTCTTAATTCAGGCTGTTTTTCTTTTTGAAACTTAACTATGGTGTAATAGTGTATAGGCTCTGGAAGAACCAAGTCTGCTTCAGTTTGTGGAAAATAAAGTTTTGGCTCTGGTCATGTGTTTGAATGTGCCATGGAAAACACCTTCAGTGAAGATTCTGATTTGACTCTCTCTCTCTCTCTCTCCCTCTCTCTCTCTCTCACTCCCTCTCACTCTCTCTCTCTGGCACCCCCAACTCCCCCACACACACATGAACACTCTAGACCAGTGGGGAGAAAGTGAGTAAGCTGAGTTTGGTGGATTTGGCTGGAAGTGAGAGAGCTGCTAAAACTGGTGCTGCTGGTGAGAGGCTGAAGGAAGGCAGCAACATTAATAAGTACGTACACAATCGACTTCTTTCCATCACTCTCTTCATTCCTTTTATGGCTATTTTCAAGTTGCAGCATTCAAAAGCACAAATCTGTTTTTGCCTCCAAATGTCAAACAAACATTCTCCGGAGAAGAATGAACATTAAATGTTTTGTTCACACGATTTTATAGAATTTTTGTGTAGAGCTTTTAAGATTATACACATCCATAGTGCAGTATTACAAAAATTAATATATTAGTAAGCAAAAATAGAGGAGTAAAGACAGACAGTACTAAGTGTGTCGGAAGGGTAAGCATATTGTGAACATCACAATTTAGAAAAGCTTATGTCTAAATTAAACAATTTTCCCAAAATGTCTGATGGACTGATCAGCATTTCAGCACAGATTTAAAGACTGAAAAACTGAGACTGAATACTAATTGGACAGTACAAGTTTTTCAGAAAAGGGATTTGTGCCCTGTTCTAACCTCTTCTTTATTCTAGGCACTAATGCCTAAAACCCTGCGTCTTAACATTTCAGTAAAATCAGTTATCAGATGTCCGATCTGAGGTAAGAGCTGAAATAGGTCTCTGTCTGGCCTTTTTTGGCTTCCTTTTGTTTGCCCTGTACTTGAACAGCTCCACATTGGAAAAACTTTGTGATGAAAGGTTGCCTCCCTCAATTGCTAAGGCAGTGATGGATAAGAGTGGATGGAACTGTTTAAGTGAATGCCGAAGATGAATAGCTTTCAGCCGTAGTGGCTATTTTTGTCGCCTTTCTATCAAATAATTCAGTTCTGGTCATATGCTAAGGTTTATGTAGTTACTGTGAATTTGAAAGTAGTTATTGGATTTTTTTTGTTTGGTGACAAGGCTGCTGTCTCTGGCATGCCAGGCATACCTCAGAAGATTTTTAAGTGGTGAATAAATTTTGGGAAGGTCCCTGCTTTGCTGTGTGTGTGTTAGGAAGGGAATGTGTGTGGGCACAGTTGGATACTGTACCTTCTCCCTCTCTTATCATTAACTCTCTTCTCTCTCTTTCTCTCTCTCTTTGGTGCTCTGGGCAGGTCTTTAACCACACTGGGGCTAGTGATCTCAGCGCTGGCTGACCAGAGCTCAGGAAAGAACAAGAGCAAGTTTGTGCCATACAGAGACTCCGTGCTCACATGGCTGCTTAAGGTAACTGATGCATCAGGATAAAATTCTACTAAGCTTTCCAATTTCAGTGTCAGAATTGGGATGAAGGTGTAAAGCTTCATGTTCAGTGTGTCCCAGATTTCCTCATGGGGACAGGGCTAAAGGTATAGCTGTATTTGTATTCATGCATCACATGCTTCTTATTTATTTATACTACTGAGCTACCACAGCAATGATGAGTTCTGGTTTCTGGTTGGTCACACGGTGTTTTAACAGTAGTTACAATGCACTACTACTGCTTAAGCTTTATAGTGAGATATTGTTTCTATAGCAACAGATCGTTCACAGAAATTTGTGTGTCTGACGCTCTATAAACATGTTTCGAAACTGTAAAATGGGTGTCAATCTCATTTTCACTGAGGGCCACATCACTAAATTTAAAGGTGATCGAGGGCTGAAAACTCACTGAACATTCTAAAGGGACAACCATTAAATCTGCATGCAAAATGATTTGGTTAGTCATTTGTCCTGTTCTCCTTTATTCACCTGCATTTTCTGACAATGCTTAACAGCAACAAGCTAGATCACGATCTTTCTTGAGACTGACTAGCTGTTTATATGACAGGTTGCCGCCACCTAGGGGAATTGATGATGAATTAGGATTCATGGTAATGGTTGATGCAAAGAATGTAGGGTAATTATCTTTGTAAACTCTTGTGGGCCACATAAAATGAGATGGCGGGCTGGGTTTGGCCTGTGTGGCTTAAGTTTGAAACTTGTGCTGTAGGATATCATTCATCTAGTGAAGTTCTCTCTAAGGGAGGTGTTTAAGGAGGGAGTCTCCAGTGTCAGGACAGGGGGGTTTATTTAATTATATTTCGTTATGTAGCACTTTTAACAGCGGACATCACTGAAATCGGGATATAGGTTTAAAGTTTGCTCCTAAAACTAAAACAACTTTGGGGTTTTCTGAGGTGACCTGAAGAAGACACTTGAGAGAAACCGGGAACCTGGACTGTTCTGGTAGACACCGGATATTTTAATTAGAGGTCATTACTCATTCACAGCGGTACACTGTTGAGTCACGCAGTGCTACCTGTTAAAGATATGGACTTACAGACCTCATGTGTGTTTCTGACTTTCATTTAAGTAATTTCCAAAAACTCCACGCATGGTTGATTTATGTTCCTTTAACCCCAGGACAGTTTAGGAGGTAACAGTCGGACAGCCATGGTGGCCACGGTGAGTCCAGCCGCCGATAATTACGATGAGACCCTGTCCACGCTGCGCTACGCCGACCGTGCCAAGAGCATTGTCAACCATGCCGTCGTGAACGAGGATCCCAATGCCAGGATCATCCGAGAACTGAGGGAGGAGGTAGAGAAACTCCGGGATCAGCTCACACAAGCAGAGGTACGCGATATGCGCCCATTTCAAACAAGTACTTTTAGAGGCGTAAAAAATGCAGATTCCTAAAATGTTCCAGATGTCTTTTTTTTTTTATCCTGCAATAAACTAGTGAGGTGTATTCTGAAAAAAAGACATTATGATTACATTGTGCATGTGTATGTTCCTTTTCTCAGTCCATGAAGGCTCCAGAGTTGAAGGAGAGGCTGGAGGAGTCTGAGAAGTTGATTCAGGAGATGACGGTTACCTGGGAGGAGAAGCTGAGGAAGACAGAGGAGATTGCACAGGTAACCATCCCACACTTGTCCAGCTGTACTACACTCAGCTGTATCATATTCCACACAAAGTTAAATAAACTTCTCTATTAAGGAGAGGCAGAAGCAGCTGGAGAGTCTGGGCATCTCTCTGCAGTCCTCAGGGATCCGTGTGGGAGAGGATAAATGCTTCCTGGTCAACCTCAACGCTGACCCCGCTCTCAATGAACTACTGGTTTACTACTTGAAGGTACATACACCCTGGGTTTCTGTGTGAAACATTGGCAGGTCATCACCTATTGTATATCAAACAATCTTTGAACCTGCTTTGACTTGTATAATGCATGTTGCTTTGCAACGTTGACTTCTACAGCCTTAAAGAAGATAAATACATTCCAACGTGTTTACAGAACATCCTGTGGTTGTTGGTTTCTGCAAACTATTGGTAACTTTCCAAAGTTTGGGTGTACTAGATTTTGTTCCTTATTGGTTATGGGAGGGACTGATTTCAGGTGAAGCTTGTGTGAAATCACAGATGGTAACAATCAAGTGTTACAGTTTGCACTGTTGGGTTTAGATACATAGATACATAATACATAAACATAACTACATTGTCATACATACTGTGAACATCAACATCCTGTGAATTAGTTTATCCAGATTTGCAGAGACAGCTACTTGCTACTTTAGTTAGCTCTCAGACAGAATGGACCATCATGTCTTTGTAATACCACTCTGTGCCTCAAGATCCAATAGTGAATCATTACAGCATTTTGCCATCTAAACTCGTAAAGCGATGTCTGCAATGTGATCTGGCGAGCCATAGTGAAGTAGAGATAGCATTTAAATTGTTGAAAAAGACTGTTTTAGAATTAGTCACTACAGAGGTGTAAAAATAGGCATATCTAGTGGTAGCATCTTAACACTGAATGAGTGTTTGGATCAGGCAGTTAGAGGAGAGTTTGTGCATCTCCTCTTCTTAGGATAGGTGGACCGCCCCTCTTTTTTGGGATATACTGCCCTCTGCCTTTTAACTCCAGCATAAAGTCCCTCGTTAAATGAAACCCCACAGATATTCGGTGTGTGAGGCAAATCAGATTGATTCAGTATATAAACTCCAGCTGGTGCCTGGATGTGCCATGTGTTTATTTACTTATTTTAATCAGATTTTTTCAAGTTATAGTTTTATTATTACTTGTATTTTTATCTCAAAACTAATTTATGTGCAATATTTGTTTCTTTAGTGCAATTTTGAGGGGGCTCTAAGTCCAAGAATTTCATTGCCAGTAGTGATGTTTCATTGTTACCTGTATATGACAAACTTTTTTTTTCTTTTTTCGTTTTCTTGCTTTTTCCTATCATGTACCCTTCATTCCCTGGAAATAAGTCAATCAATAAATAAAGTGAAATAAAATAGATAGTAGCTGATGAGTCAGTGTGTATAGAATGTTGTGGGTTGGGTGTGGTATGGTGTGTTGTGCTGAGTCAATAGCTGATTTGGAATTCTTATTTGCAGGAACATACAATGGTGGGCTCAGCAGACTCCCAGGACATTCAGCTCTGCGGCATGGGCATCCAAGCCGAGCACTGCATCATCAACATCAACCCCGAGGGTGCAGTTTTCCTCAATCCATACAAGAATTCCAGGTTTTCCAGCATCCTGCCTTTAACAGTACTTTTAACTACAAATTAGCTTGAAAATGTGACTAACACAGATGATTTGTGATGGTTTGCAGGACATGTGTGAATGGCTCTCCCGTCACCAGCCAGCAGCAGCTTCACCATGGCGACCGCATACTGTGGGGCAACAACCACTTTTTCAGGTTAGTTGTGTATCAGTGCTACAAAATAACTTTTCAGGTTGATGTTTCCAGTCATGTGTAGCTCCATGGTCATACAATTACTCTGCAGGATAAACCTTCCGAAGCGGCGTCCTCGTACTACAGTCGAGGAGGAGGATGGAGATGGGGAGAACATGAAGAACAGCAACAGCAGTGAGCAGCTGGATGCAGATGGAGACACAGCCAGTGAAGTTTCCAGTGAGGTCAGCTTCAGCTATGAGTTCGCACAGACCGAGGTCATGATGAAGGCACTGGGGAGCAACGGTAAGTCGAGAAACGAGATCAACGGTGTGGCCGAACAAGGTCAGAAAAAAGTTTGGGTTTAAATATAGCCTCAGATTCCTGTTTTGACTGACAGTAGTGGAGTAGATGTGGTCTTCTGGTGGTGTTATCCATTTTAATTAATGTGTTGTGTATTCCGAAATGCTTTTTTGTACACCATGGTGGTAAAGTGGGGGTATTTAAGTTACTATAGCTTTCATGTCAGATGTGGTGAATAACGGTTATGCCAAAGCACATAAATCAGATGATCAGTCATGATAACGTCCCTGCTCCTGTCTGTCTCTCTTTACCCCCTTTCTCACAGACCCCATGCAGGCTGTGCTTCAGAGTCTGGAGCGTCAACATGAAGAGGAGAACCGCACAGCCCTGGAGCGCCAGCGGCTGATGTACGAGCAGGAGCTGCAGCAGCTGCGAAGGCGGCTTACGCCTGAACGGCAGAGCGCACAGACCCAACAGCAATACCGCAGTATGGAGAGACTCAGTCTGGGTGGGGCTTCGTCGTCTTCTCGTCTGCGCCAGTGGAGTGAGGAAAGGTAAAGTGTTTTTCTTCACCATAATCTTGAAGAACTGAACTGAAAAAAGTGTTTTAATTAATTTTTTTTATTCAGCATCATGTTTCAGTTTTCTTTTTTCACTTTTTTGGTAGTGGTAGATATTACTGTTGTGACCTATGTTGTGATTTCTATGGTAAATATTATTTTAATATTTATATATGAATATATTTAATTTAATATTAAAGTAAGATATATCTTAAGTATTTTATTTTTTAAACTCCTGTGTTATGATTTAATCAATTATTATTTTAGTAAATGTTTAATTCGTGGACCTGAATTATTTGACTTTGGTGAAAATGAGCAGTGTTAACTGTAACTCAGGCTTTAACTCATTTGTTATAAATGATTTAACATCAGAAACACAATTAAAATTTAAAGGAACATAAGAATAAAGAAGTAACACTGTTTCTGTCAATATGTACGACTGCAGGGAGGCAGTGCTGACGCGGAGTTTGCGCAAACTCCGGGAACAGATCGTAAAAGCCAACTTGCTTGTCCAGGAGGCGGGCTTCATTGCCGAGGAACTGGACAAGAAAACTGAGTACAGAGTCACTCTCCAGATTCCTGCTGCTAACCTCAACGCCAACAGGAAGGTAACTCACCTCCTTAACCATGCTGAGTGTGCAGGGATTATTCCTACGCTCACAATAGCAAGCATCAGAATGACAGATGATTCACTTCCTGTGGATTTCCGGAGAATACCACTGTGACATTGGAACTCCGTCATCAATCATTTTCTGATTATTCCTAATTAGGGTCGCGGGGAGGCTGGCGCCCATCTCAGCCAACTCTGGGCGAGGGCGGGGTACACCCTGG
>JBCNYG010000020.1:15933633-15945218 GCA_039654305.1 Porochilus rendahli
TCGGCTGAGATGGGCGCCAGCCTCCCCGCGACCCTAATTAGGAATAAGCGGTTCAGAAAATGAATGAATGAATGTTTCGGTAGCTGCTACGTGTCAAAGTCACATCCACATTAAAGCTTGGACCCAGTTACCCCGAACATCACACTGCTTCCAGTGGCTTGCCTTTTTCACACAGTCCATCCTGATACCATCTCTTTCCTTGGAAAGTGACGCACGTGCACCCAGCTGTCCATATGATGTAAAAGGAAACATGATTCATCAGACCAATCCTCCTTCTTCTATTGCTCCATCCTTCAGTTTTGATGTCCATTGTAGACACGTTCTGTGGCAGATGGAAGTCAAGCATGTGCACTCAGACTGCTCAACAGCCATGCATACGCAGCAATCTGCAATGCACTGTGTTCTGACCCCGTTCTATCACAGCCAGCGTTCACTTTTCCAGCAGTTTGTTCTCTTCTGTGGGATCAGACCTTCCCTCCCCATGCACATCAGTGAGCCCAAGGAGCCATGAATCTGTCCCTGGTTCACCTTCTGTATAACATTGACCGTGAGATCTGAGTGATGGAGTGTACTGTGTGTGTGTGTGTGTGTGTGTTGCTCTTTGCAGGTTCTTTTCTCCTGTATATTACAATATGAGGTGATTACTGAGACTGAACGGAAAATGAATTTGGCACTCCATTTTCTCTCTCTTGTCTCCGCCACATTAGAGCTCAATACTCACTTTCCTCTGTGCGCACACACACACACACGCACGCACACTGATGCTTCTGCATTAGCATGATGTTAATTTTTTTTCTTTGTCTGCCTCTCTCTGTGTGTCTTTCTCTCTGTTTGTGTTTCTTCCTGTTATTTTATATTTGTCCTGTCTTTTTTTACTTCTATCTTTTTGTGTGTGTTTGGCCCTTGGACTTTCTGTCTGTCTGTCTTTCTCCTTGTGTGTCTTGCTCTCTGTCTCTTGGCCTGCTTTTCTGTCTTTCTTTATCTTTGTCTCTCAGAGCATGTACCTTCCCATGGGGATGTGAGAGACTCCGACGGCGTTACTTTTCCATTCACTTCTACAGACTTGTCAGCTTGTTTGTTTGTTTGTTTGTTTGTTTGTTTGTTTGTTTTGGGGTTTTTATTGTTGTGAAATTAGCCACCTTCTCTGGACGTTGCTGGATCCTTGTTACAACTGTAACAGAGTCTGTGATTTTACAGAAGTGTTTTTTTATACATCTAAAATTAGAAAATGAGCCACAAGGAATTTTGGGGTGCAGCCCCTGGACATTAAGGCAGCTACCTGGTGCTTTACTTTGCTGTATGGTAGTAAATGATGAATATATAAAATTCAGTTGGTTTGGGATGGAATTTATATTATTTATGTGTATAATATGTTACTATAGAAACAATAATGTCATAGTCATGCGCTATGTTATAAAGTAAACCTCTAGTGGGAGCTGCACTATTTTCAGTGTTGCTGAAATAGAAAACTTCTAACCAATCAGAATCCAGAAAGAGTCTTACATCATAACTTTAATGAGAACTCAGCAACTCTGTGGTAAATCATTGTTTTCCATCCTTTTGTTATTTGAAAGTACTATAAAAAATACTAATTGATTAGGTTTACTCGAAATACTAAATATTATTTCTGTAAAGTAATCATAAACTGCACACAGTACCATTTTACTCACTTGGATTCGTATCGATTAAATTGTAATTTACTACATCAGCACACAAAAGGATATTTTTCATCTTCTGCATTTTAATTCCTGCCAAAGCGGCACATTTTCTGTCACCATCAGAACAAAATATTCATCAGAGTGCAAAGAAAATGGAAGTCATGCCAAATCCAATGCTGTTTCATAAGCAGGCCAAAAATAACTTATTGTTAATGGAGAAATTAATGTGATTATCTCATCTAGGACCCAAGGGTCAAACCCAGCCGAAGTCACAGTGAGACTCCCTCAGTATATATATTAGGTATATATCCCTCAGTGTATATATATATATGTGTGTATGTATGTATTCATTTTCTGAACCGCTTATTCCTAATTAGGATCACGGGGAGGCTGGCGCCCATCTCAGCCGACTCTGGGCGAGGGCGGGGTACACCCTGGACAGCTTGCCAGGCCATTGCAGAAAATGACTTGAAATATTGCTAATCCTCCTTCCGTTCTCTATTGTTTCTTTTAGCATTCTGAAATGACAACTTTCTCTCAACTTGATCTAAATTAAAAATTAAAAATAAAACAGGCTCCTTGTGACCTGTCTATCTTTTCTGTCTTCAGCTTCTTGAAATTCTTGTTTCTTTTGTTAGTTCATGTACAAAGCCACAGGATTGTGCTCCTGAAGATTTTTTTTCATAACTTCTTTAATTTGTTGAACTGGGTGAGTTGGAGCAGGAGAAACATTGCTTATATCTCTCGTTCAGTTATCTATTATTCCATGAGAACACCAGCCAGAGCTTTTTGGTTTAGACTTTATTCTCTAGAAGATACAGTACTAAAATAAACACAGGTTTAAAAAAAAAAGTCTTAAAAAAGTCATAAAGCATACATATACTAGATATTAATCACTGAACAGTCTACTGTCCAAAAAAAGGCACTAAATTCTGAAATAGGAGTTACAGGATTTAACTATTTGTAGTTAATACAACAGTATTTGTGTCATATAATATTTATATATATTTATATATTAATATATTCACATATTAAACATGAAGAGATCGATAGAACAGTCAAGCTCCTGATTTCCCGACAAACAGGAAGCACAGACTGCTTATCCACCCTGATTGCAGGATTCGGGTTCTGGGAGCATTTAGGTTCCTCTCGACATCATCAGTAAAGGTTGTGGAGTGTGATAGAAATGCAAAAACGGCTCAATGTCTGACTGATCGTGAATCAAGGGATTGCTACCAGACGTTGTTGATGCCAGGAGTGAGCTGACGAGCTCAAGCATGTTAAAATGTCAGCTGAAGTGAACCCACACACACAAAAAAACTGTAAAAGGCAAAAAATTAAAAATTGTCAAATGTCACTTCGTAATTTCAATCAGATTTATACTTCAGTGAAACAATAAAATTTAAATTCATATACAAAAGGAAATAGCAAAAAAAAAATCCTGAAATTTGGGGGAAATAATAAAAAATCCCAACATGATTAGTTTTTTTGAACATTTCACCTTTACTCCATCCCAACACCACATCCACCCCCATCCCACCAAACACATTATGAGGAAATCTCATAACCAAAAAATAAAATAAAGCTTATGTTTGACTGTGGCTGCATTTCACACTGGACAATTTAAATGTACACTTTCTCCCTATAGCTGAAGAACAGATTTTTTTTTTTTTTTTTTTAATAAAGTCCAGCAGTACTTTGGATGAAACTGATCAATGCATTTTAACTGAGAAATGCAGAATGATATTTGTTGTAGGTAAATTTGGCGTTTGCACATACTTTGTACATGGTCTGAACATTCGCCTGTTTACACCTTCCAGTCCAACTGCTGCTCCATGCTCTACAGAGTCAGGCCCTGATTTACTAAGAGGTTTGTGTGTATTGAAAAGAAAAAAAAAATACTAGACACGCAAGGAAGAAAAATTGCACAATCTGTGAGATATTAATCCTAAAAGCCATTGCGCAAATGAATACAAACAGACTGCAGGTAGGAAAATTGTAGAAATCTGTTTGTGATAACAAGCCAGGGGCTTCCACTCGGAGCACAACCCCTGCATGTAAGTTTCTGATTGAAAATGTGCATATTAAAGGTACAGAAGATACAGAGCATATGCTACAACCAGAAAATCGTTTTAATTGCTTTGATATGCTGTACTTTATTTACACGACATTTTCTACCTCTAAAGTCACGTCCACTTTTTATGATTCATCTTGCAAATGCAAATTAGTGGTTGCTATTCTCAGTAAATCAGGGCCTCGGTGTTAAACCCAGCGCTCTGTAGAGTTCAGTTTAGCACCCTGATCCAGAATATTATGAGGTTACACATGGCACAGTTAACAGCATTTGTCCGATTGCTTTTAAAGAAGCTTAAAGACGTGTAGCGGTCCCTGGGCAGTAGTGATGATGATGATGAAGCATATAATCATGGATAAGGCTCATGTGATCTCAGGACCAGATTGCACTATTGAGGATATTCATGTTTACAGGCAACTAGACTGCAAGAGGCCATTACATCAGATCAGGAGGTGATAAAAATCTGTTTTGCTCTCAGAGGGGGAGACGGATAGAGCACTAGCAGAGGGTTTTATTCCCCTCCATAGAAGGAAACCTGTGTGAGGGAGTGACACTTCTTAAAAATGTATAATAATAATGAATGTAAACTCTCACTTCAAGTCCAAACAGAAGTAAAGATTGAAGCAATTTGAAATCGAAATATTGCCATGACTCATTAAAACACAAACATGGAGTGTTCACCTGCCAAATCTACCTTGATTGCTAATCTGCCAAAGCTGATTGCCAGCAAGATAGTCAACCTGCTCAACGTAAAAACACAAAAGCCAAACACAGCTGTACTATCTAATCTAATCCTGACTTCTTATGAACTTTTTCTACTTTTTCTATAGAATTATATTCCCAAATGATATATTAAATGGTTAAATATTAAATATCTAAAATTAGCGCTTTTTGTTTGCAACAAATTCTAATAATTCAGCCTCAAGACATATTTGTAATTATCACGTCTTAAGTAAAAACAACCATCCAAAGAAGTACTGATTCACAACGTTGGTATTAATTTAACTACTTTCTGCATTTAGGCCTGTGTTTAAATATGTCCTTTTTCCATTTAAGTAACTGAGGTGGAGTTAGTACCGGGCAAATGGGAGGTGCATGAATCCTCTGTGGATAGAATCAACTTCTTTAAAGAATCAACCCCCAACAACACCTCTAAGATCATCCAAGTTAGGAAATAGAAAATTTTCTGCCAATTAACCAGAAACAACACCATGTAAATTCTATTACTAGAGGGACAGAACGAGGCTCAGCGAGGAAAGGTAAGACTGAGGACAATGTGGGCAAATAACATCAGCCAATGGACCAACATAAGCTACAACGAGGCATTAAGAAGGGATGATCGCCGATGCGACCTTAGAGCTGTAGCATTAAACCCTCATAAGATGGAACCAAGATACATAGATAAATGCTTTCAGTGCAACTGTAATTTAATTCGTAGGCAGCAGAGGGCACTAAAAATGACAAAGCGCTCCATTAAAGGAACAGTTAAAGGTGCTAAAAGGTCCTCTCTTTTGGGGGGGATTTTAAAGACCAAATTCAGCCAGTAGAACCTCTCTACTTCAGAGAACCTATGCTTTATAATACAGAGATCATGACTAGGAGGAATGTAGATTAGGCTAATGTAAGATTATTGGACTTCTCTACTGAGTCAGGACACAGCGTTTTCCCTTCTTACAAATAAAGGCTTTGTTTGTTTTTACGAAGGCCTGAGGAATTGAACTTGCATGACTAGCTTGTATTTAATTATATTTATTTCTTTAAGGCTTTCAAAGAATAGGACTAGACAGCTTATATGTCTAAACAAAAGTAAATAAATGCTTAATATTTCTATAAATATTACAATCAGTTTGAAAATTCCACAATGATGCATGAAAACTATGGATTTTTAGTCACGCCCCCCCCATGCCTCCTCAGCCCATTTCCGTCTCCTCCTTTGGCAGAAACAGTGTGTAAATACAGTGTGGTGTGTGTGATACTGTCCTTAGTCATCATCGAGCACCTCAGCTTTGACTTCGTTGCCACCATTGCCCTGCTGTGACAGCGCCAGAATGGAGTGATTCACCGCCGCCATCTCCACCGCCAGGCTGATGGGGTCCTGGTGCTCGCTCGGTCCCGTGCTCTCGTCCTGGTTGGGGGAGGGGCGACAAGACCAGGACACAGCTGTCAGTCTGAAGCATCAGCTTGATGCCCCGCCCCCACTGCTTGAGCCCAGTCCCGCCCCCATGGGATGTTCCAACCAACCAGAGAGCAAAGTTGGTACCTACAAATGCAAGAGTTGCCTTTTAGGGCATTTTTTCCACTTTTTCCACTGCATTTTCAAAGACAGGGAGAGGAACCATGGGACTTTAAAAACAGGAATTGAGTTTGGTAATTGTTTAGCAAAATGTATTTACTTAAAGCTAATTACTGATTATCTAACCTTTTATTGGCTGAGCTCAAATTTACGATGAGAAGCAACCTTTCAAAAGCACAGCACTCTGATTTAACATACAGTGGAAAAAGTCACACTTGTTCCAACATGAGACCTTTAAAGCTACGACACTAGCTCCACTGTGGTGGAATACTGAAATGTAAGTGAAAAGTATGTTCCAGCTCTGGTCAGGTCCTGTGTTCTCGGATGGAGAAAACACGTCCCTTCAAATCCCTGTCGCTGCTCTCTTTCCCACAAAATTCATAAAAAATTTTGTAGGGGTTCCCGATTTTTAAAGTCTGTGTTCAAACTAAAGACAGTGGGACTGTAGGGGGCTGGAAATGTTGTGAGTGAGTATTTATTAAAAGTGGCATTAGATACGGTCCTTACCGTCCCTAACCCTGGCTCAGTTCCTGGCTCACTGAAGTCATTCCCGTCGATCTCGTCACTGTTCGAATGACCACCTGGACTCTGAACATCGATCCCATGAGTCTCCAGGATTGCTGCTTCTTCGAAAAAAAAAAAAAGACACCTTGCCATAACACATCAGAGGTCAGAGAGGACTCGGGAGCACAACATCTACATGCACGTTCCTCATGAATTTAATGAATTTTGCTCATGAATTTAAAAGAGCGGCCATATTTTAGTAAACCCCGCCCACAGGGCTTCAACATTACCTATATTGGCTCTTCTCTTAATTTCCTTTCTTCGGTTAGCAAACCAGTTGTACACTTTGAGAGATGTGACCCGCTCTAAATCAGAAAGCTTTTTTCCTAGACGTTGTAGAGCATAAGAAACTAGTTACATTGCTGTGGCTTCTGGTTATAAAAGACTGGTTTAGCTATTAGGCGTCACCTTACCTGGTTTTTGTATCACAGCATTGCAGGCGTTGGCGATTTCCTCCCGCTTGGCCTCATCTGGATACTGGTTGTCATTAAAGTAACTGAAGTGACAGTATAAATAAGAAGAAAAACAAACACAGAGTCAGATTTACGTATGGACTATTGCATATTCACCCCGTGGTTGCATGGGTTTCCTCCTACAGTCCAAAAGTATGCACATTAGACTAATTGGCTGTTGTTTCCCTACGTTTGTGTGAGTGTGAATGGTTGTGTGTTTTGCCCTGTGTTGGACTGACGGGCTGTTCAGGGTGTACCCTACCGTTGCCCAGTGTTGACTGAGTTTCAGGCTTTAGCCTCCCCGTGACTCTAGTAGGATTAAGCAAGTGAGGATTAAGTAAGTTCGGCGAATTAATTATTTGAATGCCCCTCACCTCTCCATGACAGCGAGACACTCT
This sequence comes from Porochilus rendahli, assembly GCA_039654305.1. Classification (NCBI taxonomy): domain Eukaryota; kingdom Metazoa; phylum Chordata; class Actinopteri; order Siluriformes; family Plotosidae; genus Porochilus; species Porochilus rendahli. The sequence continues at coordinate 15,941,073 of JBCNYG010000020.1, forward strand.
TTCCTCCAGGTGAATCGGCTGCCACGACGCAGACGGAAGCTCCCAGGACTGCAGTTGATGGGTGGAGCACTTTGGTGCCACTCTACGATGTCATCCAGTGCCATGGGGGTGGGTCTCATAGCCAGAGTGGCACCTGGGACGAGATGGTTAGTTTGTGTGGTTCCAAGCATACAGAACTTGATGGCTGCTCTGGAACACAGCAGTCATCTCCACCTTGCATACCACATGTATTCATCGACTTTTACAAGTGATTTTTATTTCACTCTAGGCTCTGCTCCCTGATGCTTTAAAACGACAATTTCACAATACAGCAATACACCAAGTATGCTTTAGATCTTGTACAAGTAAAATAATTTGTAAAATGAAAAAAATTATCCAGGGTGGAGGTAGAGGGCCTGTGTGGGTGGGATGTAGCATTACCGGGTGTGGTCTTCTCCAACTGGTACCAGCGGTAGAAGGCTCTCTTCTTCTGTTCGCTCAGATCTGAGCCTTGCTGCAGAAGCCAATGAGAGATCCGACTCTGACTGATGCCTACATGACATGCAACAAAGACACCATTTTTTCTCTTTTTTTTTTTGTTACTGACCAAAATATTGGCCCCATGTATCTGGTAACATGATCCATTCACCAACCTGTGACTTGGGCAACGACAGCTTGTGAAATTCTACGGCTTCCTAAGAAGGCCTTGATCTCCTCTTTAATGATATTACTGTCCTTTCTAAAAGCAAAGAAAGTGAAAGATGATGGATTTTAAAAATAAATGTTTACAAACCATGATCAATTATAATAATTCATTATTAATTGAACAATCATAGTGACCGCATGAGTTCTTCCACCCGGTCATCAATGTCCACTTCTTCCTCAGTGGGTTCGAAGCCAAAGGTCCGAGCGGGTACGGGGTATTGCGGAGGCGAGAGCTTCCCGTTGCTGACAGGCACCAAGCTGTCACGTCCGTTCAGAGTTGCCGGTGTCACCACTCCCAAGGGCACGGTGATGGTGGGAGGCGGAGAGGTATCGTAGTTGGTTGGAGGTGGGGATGGAGTGCTGCCATGGAAAACGGTTTGAGTGGCCACAGAGGCGGATGAAGATGAAGTGGGAGCGGTGCTAGACGGAGCAGCAAAACTGGAACTGCTGTGGCTGTTGACGTCTTCTCCTCTTCCTTCTCCTCCTACTCTTGTTCCGCCTGCGTACGAGTGCCGTGGGCCAAACTTCAGCACGTGCTCGCGCTCCAGGCGCTCCATTGTGTCCAGCGCGTGCAGGATCACCTGCTTGGTCATGCCGCTCCCGCGCAGCCGCTGCAGCAAATCGATCTGCTCGATGGTGAAGCGAGGCTCGTCGGTGTAATGTGACATTCTGACCAAATACGAAGAAAAAGTGTTGAATGTTTTTCCATCGACTAATTATTACAGAGTGTGCAAAAAAAATACGGAGACACATCTGAACAATTACATCATATGCTCGTTGCTTGGCAACCAAGAAATATGGCTGGAGTGCATAAAAGGGAGAATGAACGAGGCTATCAATTTAGCTGCCTAGAACTCTAGCACTCAGCTGTCATGTATTTTACAGATCTAGAGACAAAGACAGAGGTGATGGGATCATCTGGAAGAAACCAGAGAGAGAGAGAGATTGGTGATATATATTGTGGTCCAGGTATTAAAAGAAGTCAATGATTTTGGTTTAAAAATACTCATAAGTCGGAGTGCTTCTAAATGCTAAAATCTTCTGGCATACGTTGAATGAAAACAAAAACATAAACCCATGCGAATGTTTGTGCTGGAGGACGGATTATTCTCTTCTGTCTGGTATCCGTTAACAAAACAATTCCTGGTTGAAAATTCATGGAATATTATATGACTTTGCTCCATATGGAACACACATTGGCACTCGAAGGCATGACTGCAAGTGTGTGTGTGTGTGTACTTGTACTTGCTACACAACGAGGACTGGAATATGTTTTTAAACCAACAGAGTGAGAAATATCTTTTTTGGACTGTTGAGGGTTAAGACTTAGTTAAGACTAAGTTTTGATGATTAGGGTTAGGGCAAGGGGACAGGAAATGCATTAGGTCAAAAACTGTCCCCGTAAAGACATAAGTAAAAGATAGTGTGAATATGGGCCTGTATTTAGTTATTAGTGAGGACCAGATGGCAGGAGTATAAAATTGTGTGACATTTTTAAGACAAGTTATTTGGCCTGATACAAATTAAGAAACCTGTGGCCCTCATTAGTTATTTTATATTCAATTGAGGTTATGGTTTACTTACACTACAGTAAACAGAATTGTGTGTGAGTGCGTGCATGTGTGCGTGCACAGGCTGAGCTCAGCACTGAGAGAATTATTCTCTGATAAAATTCCTGCTCTGAGGCTTTTTTGTTAAAACTAGCTCAGCTATCTTGGATGGATTTTTTTCTCCTTGATGTTTTTTCTTTAACTGTACCTCCTCCCTCCTGCCTCTGTGCTGCGATATGGCCATTAAAATCCTGCTGGAATGCATGTATTATCCTTGCTTTCACCTCACAGAGCCTCCATATTTCACTGCACACACTGGAGAATAAGAGCAGCGCTGACACAGAGGTGCATATACACATCAGAACAAAACTAAAAATAATTTACAAGAACTAACTTTCATATTACAGGAATTATTGTGACTTTTGTTACACACGAACACACACATTTAGATCTAGATACAGTACTTTTAGCATTAGTTACTGCAGGCAGGCAACATATTTATGGCTTTTGTGAGTACAAATGGATCAAACCTATCGCATGGACCTCATTTAAGAAAATATTTATGCACTAGGAAAAACTATGCGGTACGCTGGTGTAGTGGGTAGCAAGTCCGCCTCACAGCAAGAAAGTCCTGGGTTCAAGTCCTGGACTCAGGCATTTCTGTTTAAATTTTGCATGTTCTACCCGAGCTTATGCTTCCTCTGGGTATGCAGAGGTTTCCTCTGGGTACTCTGGTATCCTCACAATGTCCAAAGACAAGCACATTAGAAAAACTGGCTGTTCCAAATTGCCTGTGAGTGTGAATGGTTTAGTGTGTGTGTGTGTTGGCCCTGTGATGGTCTAGTGAGTTGTTCAGGTTGTACCCCGCTTTTGCCCAGTGTTCCATCCTCAGTGTTTCTATACAGACAGACTGAAATATATAAACATGCCACAATTATCCTTTTATCACAACCCGGGACTTTCCTTCTGAAATATAGGAGAAATCCCACTACACACTACGGTGTTTGTGCTAAACAGAGCAACTTTGCTTTCCATGATGGAAAACTAGTCAGGAAAAGTACGGCTTTTCCAGAAACTCATTCTCAGTACACTGACAGTCCATCCAGGAAGTGTTTCAACACTCACATTGTGTCGTAGAACAGGTGATGTTAAAAATGAACTTCGCAAGCTGTTTATAGGGTGTCGTTTAAACTGCACCTTTATTAGACAACATGTGGATGTTTAATATGAGCCTGTAGAGAAAAATCAAGAAGTAGGTATGTCGGTAGCTGGGTGGGTAGATATATGGGTGACTATTGATCCCCTGAGGAAAATTTAGTTGTGTGAGCAGCAAGAAATGCATTGTAGATTGCTTGGAGGAGGGAACTGCTCTCTGACATCACAAGCTTGATTTACAATGCACATTTTTATCAATCACACTCACTGATACTGCTCTGTGCACTCGATTAAAGATATCGTACTGTTACATTTAGTGTAGAAAGATGCTGAAGACAAACCTTCCTCTTTCAATAATAATGATAACTATAATATATATATATATATACATATATATATACATATATATATATATAATAACTATCCAAAAATCACGAATATATCCTGTCATGTAGCACCACATCACATAAGATGTTAGTTCTGGAGCATTTTATTTATTTATGCATGCAACAAGCAGTTTGATACCTGACGCCGAGATCAGTATCAATATCACACTCTTGATCGATGCTTAATACCAGTACTGGTCCTGACCCATCCTTGATTATTATCAATAAAATCCTTTAACATCAGCTTCTGTAAGCCTCCTGTTTAACTCAGGATCAATCAATAGACAATAATTATACACCCCCTCCCCCCACCCAAACACACAAAAACACAAATCTCATACACACAGACCCACACCAACTTGCCTGTTGTT
>JBCNYG010000020.1:15988624-15999811 GCA_039654305.1 Porochilus rendahli
GAGAGAGAGAGAGAGAGAGACAGAGAGAGAGAGAGAGAGAGAGAGAGAGAGAGAGAGAGAGAGAGAGAGAGAGAGAGCAACAAACCAGTGGGGAGAGGGGAGAGGTACCAGGGATTAGGAACAGAGAGACACAGACAGAAAGAGGGAAACACAGGGAGTGAGAGACAAAAATACAGAGGGAGAAGACAGAATGAAAGAAGGTGGGGCAGGGAAGAAAAGACAGTTGGAGGGATGGGAAAATATAGTGTTTATGAATGATAGAAAGATGTATGGAGAAAATGAGTGAGAGATAGTAAGAGGGCAAAAGAAATAGAGTGAGAGGAGGTATGTAATAATTTGGCAAAATGATATCCTAACATGATAAATATTAGCATTTGTGCAGAACAACTGATTACATATATAGTCACCATCTCCACGTCTATTACTGTTGATGTCTACATTTTCCCCCCTCTGGTTTTGAAACTCACATTAACTTAAGCAAGTCAGCTAATGAATATTAATGAGCACTAGGGTTCTGCTTATGAATATTAATGACTAGTGGGTGTTGTTAATCAACATGGGCTGTGATTTTTGAGAAACTCGTTCAACAATAATTATTTAAAAAGATATGAACATGAAAAAAAAAATCACCTGAGATGCATATCACAAATATTATAATAAGCTGTTTCTGATTTCAAAACCAAAATGAAGGCAGCTGTACAGCAACACTGTATAATTTAACAAGGAAGATGGACAGTGAAGGTAAAGGAGCAGGTAAAATGTCCCTAAAAGGCCATGCATGGCTGTGAATAGCTTTTCAGAGAGACTACAAGCATATTAACATGCAAAAAAAGCAGTGACGTCATGAAACTCAGAACTGGGACAAATATAATAAATATGGAGAACTCACTGGAAATAGGAATGGAGCCAGACCTGTTTCTGTGCAGTCTGTATACTGTAGGGTAGAGAACCTCCAGCTGAATAGAAAAATGAGAAATAATAATATTATGAAAAAAAAGAAAAAAATGCCTCTTCTGCACAAGGTAAAGAAATTTAACCAAGAGAAAAACATTAACGTGGGCAAGATCATATTTCTAAACAGATTTTGGACATTACTGTCCTTAATTTAGTATATCTTTCATATTTTTCTTGTCTAATCAGATAAATACCTGCAAGTACTATTATAAATAATTATTTAAATAGTAAAAAGTGAAAGGTATCTAGAAATTGATTTAGTATGAAGTAATTTAAAACAATCTAAACTATATACACATATTTCTCTATCCGATATATATGAACATGATTTGGATGGTTGTCCCATGACCGTGTCAGAGGAAACCCCAGAAGGCTGCCAGATCACTGAGTTGATGCTGAGCTGATTCTGAGTGACTGTTACGCATTCTTATGATGATAGCCAGCAATAAACAACAAATTGATTATTACTAACATGACAGAATCCAAAAATAGAGGCTCATACACCACCACTCAGACTCGTGCCCCCCCTTCCCCTTTTGTACAGCAGTACATAAGCAAAACACAGAGTCTGAATGGCTGCAGAATTTACTAATAAGCAAACCGTAACTTTAGTCGACATTCACTACTGCCGAAACTCCACTGGAACACTCTCTCTCTCTGCTCTAAATACAATGCATCTCTTTGTCTATCTCACATACCCACTTCACCACAGTGTGAAGCTTCACCATGACAAGCTGCTATCTTTAAAGAAGCCGTGCTACAAAGCTAACACCAGCCTTGAACACCTATCAGTAGAGATATCTATCAGGAGCTCTGCTTTTAGGCAATATCTAAATGTATATAGTATAAAAAATGTATTCTTTATAGAGAAAAGTGTAAATAATACCTGGGTAGCCTTCCAAACTGGTTCGAACATTGTTCACTGAAGGATAGATCTAGAAAGAAAAGAAGAAAAGGGGTTGGTTCTGTTTAGGTAGAAAGCATTGATTAATTTTCTACAACAGCAGGACTGACAATGATGTAGTTAAAATTCACAGGTATAAATTATTGTTATATTAGTATATTATTGTTTCAAATATTAACAGCTGATTCACACCAATGTCATGTACATGTGGATGCAGCTATTAATCTTCATTTGAGTTAATTCTCAGCAAAGCCTCTTGGGCATCTTCGTTGTTACTCAGCTGTATAAGCTGTAAGGCAAAATCCTGCGCACATGCTTTCTGATTTATTACCACATGAATTTAATCTGCTGGCGTGCCAGTGCCGATGGTGGTTCCGCTAGTTAACCTGTGATGACAGAACAAGGAGCATTTCTGCATTTCTCCATAATCTGTGTTATTTAAAAACACAGAGATGAAATTGGCCCAGGAAGTAAATCTGATGTATTGTAGCAGGTTCAGTTATTCATTGGACTAGCGGCCGCATTTCTGAACACTCGGGTTAAGAAAGCCATTAGATGAGGAAATAAAGTAGCCCCTGTGACGAGATTTAAGGGTAGCAGTTATTTTATTTGATGCAGCAGACTAAAAAAATATTATTCACTATCCTGCTGTGAACGTAAATGAATCAGCAATTTCACTGCATAGATACAGATGAAGCAGAGTTCCCACCCTAGAAACAGCTCCATATTTATTAATGAATAACCCATTGCACTTTTTGTCCAGTATATCAAGTTAGTCCCTGTTTGTAGATGAAGATGAAGATTGTTTTTTCTGGATACACTGTATTAATCCTGCAAGTGAAATTATTGCCTCTGCATTTAACCCAATCAAAGTGAGCACACACATAAACAGTGAGCATACACACACATTCGGAGCAGTAGGGTGCCACACACATTGGGGTGTTCGGAGAGCAGTTGGGGGTTTGGTGCTTTGCTTGAGGGCACCTCAGCCATGATGGTGGAGGAAGGGAAGGTGCAGCTCACTCACCCTCCGCCACACATTTTTCCTGCTGGCTTGGGAATCGAGCCAGCAACCTTTCGGTCCTAAAGCTGTTTCTCTAACCATTGGGCCAAGCTGCCCAGATATATGTACAGATAGATATATAGATATATAGTTATATATAAATAGCGAATGTGACAACCTGATTTGAATTAAATATATGTGGCAACCTGAAATAAACAAATAAGATGAAAAATGAATAGAGATGGTATAACTCCACTTTTAAACTTGAGGCCATGACTCTATTGCTAGAGCAAAATAATACAACTTCACACTGAAAAAAGCATTTCTCTCTCTTTTGGGTAACAGTGCATCATGCTAAACTGGTGGCTGTTAGCTTCCTGTAATTGGCCATTAGCCATGTAGTTCCAGTGCAAAACTGAGGAAGATACATTTCAGGGGCAAAATCATGCTAATGATTTTAGAGATGTCAGAAATGACAGAAGCTCTTACAAAAACGACAAGCCTGAGGGAAAGTAAATAGCTCTGTGTGCATGTGCATGTGTGTATTTTAGACTTTGTGAAGATTGCTGAGCCTTTATCAGGTGCACCATTAGATGAGGAAATAAAGGAACCCCTGTGACGAGATTTAAGGGTAGCAGTTATTTTATTTGATGCAGCACACTAAAAAAATAAGATTCACTTTGCTGTGAACATAAATAAATCAGCAATTTCACTGCATGGAGTTCCGCCAGACTGCTTTAATGAAATCATCAGGGCAAACGAAGTGCTCATTTATCCTAATGGGTGAAGTGGGTTAGGTGGAGGAATGGTTTTGTGTTCACCCTAATGTCTCTCCAGGCACACAGACCTTAATCAAGAGCGCTAAAAGGCAGGAACAGCTCTATTAATTGTGCCCGTTTTAGCAAGGTCTTCAGAAACACTTACCAGCAGGAGTGGTGTCTCTGGGACGGTTAGCGATTTCTCTCTTTTTCCTAACGTCATCAATGTACGCTGGAACTCTGCTGAGAGCCATTTGGTCTTATCGAGGCCCATAGAGCCGATACTAGAGAACTGACCAATCACGGGCCACTTCTCGGCATTCTGCACTGGATATGCATGTTCGCTTAACAGCTAGAAAGACAACGCGATTATAAGTGTATGGAACAAACACAGCTTTGAAAACATTACATAGAGATGTGCAAAATAATGCTATCAAATTGATACTGAGATAAACTTCAGATGTCACAGTACACTTGTGTGTTTTTTTTTTTTTAGATGTTAGGATATTGTGGTTATTGTGACATTACATTTTGTAAATGATACCCACTGAACATGTTACAGTTTATTAGGAAACTTTGTACTAAAGGAACATGAGGTAAAATATACCAGTGATACGCCAACACGTGCTACAATTTATCAAACGCCTCCTCTGGATTCTCTATTCTGAATGGTTGATTAAATTAGTCTAAAATTAAATTAAATTGGTCTGAAGATCCTTTTCATGTTCTGTAATTTGTTAATAACAAATCATAATCAAATCTGCTAAAGTGAATGTCATTAGTGAAAGTTTTTTTTAAATCAATCTAATTGTCCATGCAAAAAAAAAGGAATAATGTACAGATCATCATAATAAAAATAAACCCCCACATGGTGATGCCAGTCAATAAACCCCCTCAATTAATTTTATGATTACACATTATCTCTGACTTAAAGAATAAGACTTGTTACCTTTTTATAATCTGCTTGTAGTTAACTTTAATGTTGCTGAATAAAACAAATTAGTATAGCCTACTTCTTCTTCAAGCATGCAGAGTTCAATATCCTGCCTTTTATGGTTCAAATATTCATTCATTCATTCATTTTATGAACCGCTTAATCCTAATTAGGGTTGTGGGGAGGCTGGCGCCCATCTCAGCCGTCTCTGGGTGAGGGCGGGGGACACCCTGGACAGCTCGCCAGGCCATCACAGGGCAGAAACACGCTGACGACAATGCAGCCTATTCTGGATGAAAATCAGCAATGGTTCTTTTACATGCCTCTCATCATAGACAGTGAGAGACATGGCCGGCTTTTGATGACCCAGTTAACTGCACTGGGGGGACAGCAGTGACAACCCGGTGATAGTGGGGCTTGAGCCCCTGACCTTGGGATCAATTTAGTTTGCTTTTCTTTATGTGTTCGATTAGTATATACCTAAACTCTTGAAGAAAGTTAGATACCATTACCCAGCCCTGCACTTTCTTGAAGGTAATTAAATTTTTTTTTTAAATAAACCAAAAAAAATCTTGTTGTAGTGTGCCTTTTTTTTGCTTATGTGACCATGAAGTATATACTAAAACACATATATGCTTCAGGCTCAGTGGTTGCTGAATTTTCTAAACATCCACCTCACATTCAGCGAATAATGGTTATTTCCTTTCATTGCTTATGTTATAGCAGTTTTCAATAGTTATTCCTATTATTTCTCTTTCCTGAGATAAAAAAAACCCAAAAAACACCAGACAGTTAAACCCCTTTGATCTGAGCACTATTCTCTCACAATAACAAAAGTTTTCATCTGTGAAGTTTTTACATATTCAAATTAATTGTAATGATCTTAAATTACAGACATCTGTTTCTTAAAATTCATTAAATCACTTAGTAAAATAAACTAATTTATTGGCATATGTTTTTAACAGGGACATTGGAGATTTTTTACTTCAGGGATCTGAATTGAGCAAGAAATCTACTGCTTCTGGGATTGTTTCAGGTCTCAAATACCTTCCTTAACTTTAGGTGACCCCATTTCTCCATGTTAGATCCCTGAAACCTTCCTGGGGTGGAACCAATCAGATAGATCCTACAAAAAATGATAAGAAAAAAAGAGAGTGAATGAGTACAGGTGACTGTGCTGAGAGTTTCAGGCCCTCGATAAAGAGCAGCAGTCGACCTTACCTGGTTTCAGACAGGTCATGTTCCTTGATGCGGTTAATCCACTCGGCCAGCTCTGGGGCCCGGTACGCATTCAGATACTCCAGCAAGTCTCGTTTGAAGTGTGTTGGAGACTCACCGGTTGTCTCAGGGCTTCCCTCTGGTAACCGCGGGTACAGAGGACTCATCCACAGTCTGGGAGAGACGCAGAGACATGTATTATTAAATAATTTTCTGTGCTAGAAAGACAGAAAGAATAAAATAAATAATGCAGGAAGAAAAGAAAGGCTGCATGGGAAAAAGTAAGAAGGAAAGAAAGAGAGGATATTTATTTTAATGGAAGTATCTGCTCTTTTATGCCAGGAAGAAACAAAGAAAATATACAGGAGGAGGGCAGAGGGAAGTTGACAAAGGAGGAAAAGCTGATAGATTGATTGATTGAATGATAGAGAAATAAAAAAACAAGGAGAAAAGGGAGAAAACTGAGAATGAATGAAAGAAGGTGAGGAAATAAGATGGAAAGAAAGAATTAAGGATAGAAGGGAACACAAAAAGCAAAGAATAAAAGAAAGCCAAGAAAGAAGGAGAGAAGAAAATATGGAAGGAGGAAGAAAAGTTTACAAAAACATGTAAAGAAAGACAGAAGGAATTAAGGAAAGAAAGGAAAAAGATAGGAAAGTTGGGACTTTCAAAAATCAAACACTGACAAGTGCTGACTTTTCCCAATAGGCCCTGCCCACTCAGCTGAAAGCATTTGCATTGTTGGTTAGCTCCAACAGAAAGTTTTAGCGTAGTGGTTAGTCTGTCTGCTCCACAGCAAGAAGGTCCTTGGTTCGAGCCCTGTGCTCAGTGAAGGCGTTTCTTGTGGAGTTTGCAAGTTCTCTCTGTGATTGCATGTGTTTCCTCTGGGTATTGCAGTTTTCTTCCGCAGTTCAACAAAAAACACATCAGGTTAATTGGTTGTTCCAAATTGCCCCTAGGTGTGTGTCTGTGTGTTGGAAATATTCAGGGTGTACTTCACATTCGCCCAGAGTTGGTGCTAGGCGGGACAGGCTCCAGCCTCCCCGCAACCCTAGTAGCAGTTTGGCAAATGAATGAATGAACGAGCTATGCATGCTGAAGTATCCTTAAAATTATGACTGCAGTTTTTAATAGGAGTTTTACCACACCTAAAGTACAGTTAAACACTGCAATAAAGCAGCGCACAGTGTGTAATGTCTTTCTCATCGAAAGGAGAAGCCTTTAAAGATGTACATTTACTAGTGACTTCCATTATCAGTTCATTTTGGCTGAATACAAAGGTTTCCTGGCAAAACCCCCCAAGCTCATCGTTAGTTCTTTGTCTGTTTACAATAACAAGACCACAGAGAAACGATCTTGTGAATGCGCGAAAAAAAGCAGGGCAACACACTGTTGCAGAGGGAATACGATTTTGAATATGCTCGCGCGCGCACACATGCACACACACACACACACACACAAAGGTCACGAAGACTACATGTTTGAAGGTAATTTAAAACTTAAAACTTTTTCACTGTTCGCATCCTCCTTGCCTATGCTGACCTATTTACAGCGAGTCAGCCATGATTAATTCTGCGCTCCAGCTCACCTCATGATGTTATTATTGGTGCAAATGCTGAAAGCATTCAAACCTATGTTCTTCTAAATATTTATTAATATTATTATTATTATTATTATTATTCCATTCACTATTTGATTCATATCTACTTCCACATTTTTCATCGTAGAAACGGCATTCAAACATTAAAACGTTCAGCTCAATTAGGACACGCACTACTTTTCTCATATCTAACATTCAAACTTTCCGAAATATTCCACGTTTTTCTGGGATTTTTGCCCATTGAAATGAATGAGGAGAGTGTGTAAATCCTTGAAAACTTGAACTGTAACTGCTTCGGCATACTTTGTGCTAGAGACTTCATTTACACTACAAACAAGTCACAAGAGGTTGGGCTATTACCCTTCAGGTCAACTTTTTGATATGTTGTATCGTTTTTGAATGACAGCAGTTAATATTTCATGCTCATTTTTGGCAGTTTGTGTGTTTTGAATGGGTGTCTATTGCACTTGCTAGAGTGGGTGACTTCACCCAATTCATCTCTTCTCCTGCCCACATCTTTCACTCTTCATGCACAATTTATATGTCACATTGTAGACATTCCTGTTCTCTGTCATACAGTGTGACTCACTAAGCCATAGGATTTAGACTTTTTTCGGGAAAAGCCTCTGTTCACAGGGAGTGCCACTCTATGCTCCCATTGATCTCCATTGTATTTCTCGTCTGACAAAATCAAAACAGCCCAGTTTTAAAACTGCCATCTCTTGGTCATTTTTCACTTTATCTACACAAATCACACATTTTTGTGTTCAGTCAAGTCTCCTGGTGTTCACAGTGTCATTTTTTCAGTGATTGGACATAGGGTTATCTGAATAATAGGAGTTGTTCGAGAGGGTTAGGGTTAGTTCAGTGGAAATGACAGTTAAACTGCCATTGAGTGAAGCTTCATCACTACCTGTGAATGCAGTTGGACATAAAGAGGTGTCCATTATCAGCTGATGTCTGTGTGGTTAATTCAGCTATCCAGTTTAGAGTAAGCCTTTCAGGTTTTAGCATTCACACCGCAATTTCTTCAGAAATTGCATTTTCTAGTTTAATAATATTGTTGCGTCCAGTGCAGGATCACTGAGACTCACATACAGAAATATCCATAGTGCTTCAGAAAGACTTTGTGGCAAATGCCTTTTAGTTTCTGAGAGATAACACTGTATTTCAGATTTACTTAATATGCCTGGTAAGTGAATGGACCACTTTAAGTAGTGCTACAACTTCTGAATTCTTTGTATTTTAATCGAGACTGTGATTTTATGCATCAGAATTTAATTAAACATTCAAATAATAAAAAAGCTTTGCTACCTCATTATTTAAAATAAAATCACTTGTCTTTTAAAGCAGAACACAATCCAACCAAATATGGAAATGGCAATTTGACTAATTTATATACTCGTTACGTAAGAGTGGGTACTTTGGTGGGAATTTAGCATATTTCAGGATAAAACAGAAAACTGGCTTTTATTTCCATGGAAACTGTTTTTTTTTTCTTTCTTTCCTTTTTAAATCTCATAAAATATAATGGGGATGAATAAAGGCTGCACACTGAGATAAAAATGGTGAGTTAATGATGATGCAAAAGCAAGGAAGTTTCAAAGCACGATTAAAATAAATCGCAAGTACAACCACCACTGTGTGAAAAAGCAACAGGATGAAAAAAGACCAAAACACAGAAAGCAAAAAAAGAAAATTGAAGGAAGAAGGGAATGAAAGAAAGAATGAATTAATACAAGATTGGAATGAAAAAGAATGAAACCAAACAAAATAAATACATAAAATAAGAAAGATATAAAAGGAATAAAAGATAATTACATTGAGATGTGATGTTGATGGTGCTAAACAGTAATGAATGTGATGAGGGTGTTGAGTGGTGAGAGTGCAGATGATGCTGAATGCTGAAGCGATGTTGAATGGTGATGGTGTTGATGGGGCTGAGGTGTAATGTTACTGGGGATGATGGTGGTGAGGGTGCGAAACTGTAACACTGCCAAGGGAGCTGAGGTGTGATTTAAGCAGTGTTGTGGGGTGATGGCCTTGATAGTGCTACACTGTAACACTGCTAAGGGGGCGGAGGGGTGATGGTACGGGGATGACGGTATTGAGTAGTGCCGGTGTTGATGGTGCTAACAGTAACCCTGCTGAGGGGGAGGAGAGGTGATGGTACTGGAGATTGCGGTGTTGAATGGTGCTGGTATTGATGGTGCTAAACTGTAACACTGCTAAAGGGGCAGGGGGTGATGGTACGGGGGATGATGATGATAATCTGTAACACTGCAGAGGGGGCGGAGGGGTGATGGTGTTGAACGTTGCCAATGTTGATGGTGATAATCTGTAACGCTGCTGAGGGGGTGGAGGGGGATGGTACTGGAGATAATGGTGTCGAACAGTGCTGGTGTTGTTGGTGCTACTCAGTAACATTGCAGAGGGGGTGGAGGGGGATGGTACGGGGGATGATGGTGATCGTTGATGGTGAACGTTGCTGATGTTGATGGTACTAATCTGTTACAGTGCTGAGGTGCCGGGGTTGGGGGTGGTGGGGGGTGTTACTGGAGATGACAGTGTTGAACGGTGCTGGTGATGATGGTGCTAATCTGTAACACTGCTGAGGGGCGGAGGGGTGATGGTATTGGGGGATGACAGTGTTCAGCAGTTCCGGTGTTGATGGGGCTAAACTGTAACACTGTTGTAGGAGCTGAGGAGTGATGGCACTGGTAGATGATGGTGCTGATGGGGTTAAGCGATGTCAGTGTTGATTGGTGATGGCGTTGAGGGGGCTGGTCTTGAGCATTGAATGGTCACCGTGTTTATGCTTCAAAGACAAAAATGATCTTTTCGAACATAAATGCAACTTTTCCAACCTAAATGAAACTTAAGCTATGAAACAAAAATAAAGCTGCTACATTTACAGTAATTACAAAAAAGCATGTAAATGGCAACAGGTTTCTTCAGCAATTGACATTATTAAAGAATAAAGGAAAAAAGTGTTTTCACTGAGGACCTGAAAAAAAGCCGAAAGCTACATGAATAACAATGAGCGAGTGAATAAGACAGGAATAATGAAAAGACACAAGGGATGAGATGCAGAATGATCAGAAAACAGCAGGACATTAATGAGGGCTCTTGTACCCCTTTGTGTATGATGTCTGAGAGATGAAGAAAATGTGGTACTCAAGAGATGTCAGGATACAGAGAGGATGGAGGAGCGGACTCACAACACATTCATAATAAACACCACATCAACACATAAACAAATCCATGTTCATTTAACTAGTAATGTTACCAGACTAAATCTCTTCATGAATGGGCGTTACACATCAACGGTAATTTCATTTCTAAATAATAACAAAATATTAATAAACAATTAATATTCAGTAATAAACTCATTTCAGTTAATTAAAATTTAATTAAAATATTTTAATTTTAGATAATAAATAATGAATTTCAATATTTTGTCAATTTACATAAAAGTAAAGCTCTTGCTGTTGTATCTTTAATATACATTAAAAATAATATATTGAAATTGTTATTTATTATGTAAAAAAAATCTATTAATGTAAAATGTAAGTAAATAAATAAAATAAAACATAATACAAATACAAAAAATTATATAATTATATTATATCCTTATTAAAGTATTATTATTATTATGGTTTGGAATAAGGAACTTTTCTCCTCTCTAGGTGCAGATCTAAACCGCCTACCTTCTGTCACTGCATAATATACTCAGAATGAGAAACACACACACACACACACACACACACACACACACACACACACACACACACACACACACACACACACACACAC
>JBCNYG010000020.1:15999911-16010653 GCA_039654305.1 Porochilus rendahli
ACACACACACACACACACACACACACACACACACACACACACACACACACACACACACACACACACACAATCTATATGATCCCAGAAATCCCTGCACATCATCCAAACACTGAACTGTAATCAGCAGTTGGTCTGTTTTGAAGCAACAAATCATCTTTGCATGTGCTCTTTTGTTACAGGCAAATTATAAAATATCATAAACAAATGGTTCAAAACAAAACAAACAACCCCCACCACCACCAAACAACTAATTATATTCTGGAGAATGCACCCCAGTGAAGGTAAGTGGCACTTTATGGACAGCGTGTGTCCGGAGTGTATCTGATTAATGCAGACAAAAATACTTCAGTTCTATTCTATTAAAATCTATTTGGAATAAATCAGCTTCATTTAAATTTCCAGAAAGCATCTGGTCTCTGTGTTGTCATGGCAACTGACCCACAAAAAATAACAAAAAAAACAACAACAAAAAAAAACATATGCACGTTAAAACTGTCAGGCTGGAACAGAGTGCCTTCATATAATCAGAGTACAGAAAACTTCTGAGGAGATCAAGAGCCTAAAAAATATAAAAAACAAAGCTTTACCCTTGTGTCTTCTGGTACCAGTCAGCCTGGATAAGGTTCGAGGTCAGGATGATGACTCTGAAGCCTTCCTCGTACCACAAGAGCATCATCTTCCTGGAAACATAGAACACGTCCCATACCTCTACATATACGTTTGTTTGCACCAAAAACAAGGTACATTTTCATGAAACAGGATTAAAATACTTGATAGATTTCTTAATCTTACTTTATTTTGTACTTTATACACCTTTAACAGTAACCATGGTGAAGAAAGATGACAGAAAGTACTCAATAAAATAATTTTTAAATTTTTTTAAGTAAATTAATTATTGTTAAATTTAACCTTGTTTTTTTTTTTAACCTTCAATGATTTCATTCAAAAATCAAACAAATTAGTTTCACAAATAAATAAAATTAAACAACTAACCTAAATTTAATAATATTTAATAGACAATACATTTATAATACTACAACTACTAATAAAATAGCAACAACAACAATAATAATGATGATAATAATAATAATTATTATTAATATTATGTGACTTGACAGAAAGCCTAATATTCAGAACAAACTTGAGTAATGTGTGACAGGGGATGCATTATCAAAGATCATTATAATACCAAAATTAAATTATTATATATTTACATTTTATTTCTATAATGTCATATTTATTGTTCAAGACTAATAACATTTCAAGAAATCACAGATTATTTCCATGTTTATAACAGATGTATGTGGTATTACAGAGTCGTTAACACTGCAATATTTCCAACCACACTTAGGTTCCCAAAGGTATCATTGAAATGATTTATGTGGTTATTAACCTCAAACAGTCACAAGAGTGCAATCACTAGGCTTTCTGTGTGAACAGTTATAAACAAATGAGTCTTGGTGCACCAGATGATCGAAGGTCTAATCCACCTGAGAGGAGGTTCGGTCCACCTGCCATGGGTGGGATTGTGTCAGTAATGTTTTATTTACTTCATTACACCGGAAAGGGGAATAAAACCTGCTCGAATCTCTTGTGTTCTGTAGCACTCATCTGCTCCTGAATAAAACATGTTGACCCTTTTACATACAGTCGAACTGGGAATGCACACTATTACTATTCAGCATTCCGTTTAATGTCGCTGAAGCAGAAATCCTGCTGTTTAGTTAGACCACACTGAAGAGTAAGTCGAGTCAACACCCTTTTCAGTGGTTAAACACATTGTTCTACCCATTGCTGTTGAATTCAGTCAGAAAATAATGAATATTTCATTTTCTAAGACAGCAGCTTGGATGGGAGTGCAGGTTTACAGTGTTTAAATTAGCTTTTTTAACTCCGCCCCAAATGGAGTTTTGGTGGAGGTATTGTATTCACTGGCATTTGTGAGTCAGTTTGTCTGTACACAAAATCCTGACCACACCTGTGCACAGACTTTCACTAAATTTGATGGGGACACTACCCTATCTGAATCCCAGAGATGATTTGAATTTGGAATGTTAAAGTCAAAGGTCATGGTCAGAGTAGGGTCACAAAGTTTTGGAAAAGAATATAACTTCAAAATGAGTGCTAATACAAGCCATCACTATGCATCACTAACAGGAAACCATATACAGATGTTCAAATGATTTAGTTACCTTTAACCTTGTCTCACCTTAAAAGTTCAAAGCCAAGCCATCTCGTTAAAACCTTTAAACAAGACAGTTTTTTCCTGCTAATTTGATCATGTCCACATACTATAGACCATATCGTAAGATTATTCATTCATTCATTCATTCATTTTCCGAACCGCTTATTCCTAATTAGGGTCGCGGGAGGCTAGCGCCCAATCGTACGATTAGCACGTAGGTAATTAAAACCAGTACCATCATTCATGCAGCATGATGGTCTAAACAGCTCATTAGTATGGTGAACGAGCAACAAAAGCATGTCTAACTGTTGACACGGTTAAGTTTAAGACCGAGAATGAAGAGAAGCTGGTGGTGAAATGAATGTTTATTGTTTCTATAATGTAATTGAACATGAACTACTTGGTTTCACATGAATTGTAAATATAAATAGATCAAACATGCAATGTTTATTAAAAACATATTAGCATTAGCAAATTTACAACAAGAATAAAATGCTTAAAATTCAAACATGTTATTGGAAAACGATGACCTTTGCAGAGACTCAACATGTTTTATTACTTACTTATTAGACAGCCAGTCACATCCGCTTAACACCCATTTGGCAGCAACTCAGGGTGTTAAAATTTTATCCTAAACCATTATTTGTGTGAAATATATTCATACAGTGGCTTGCAAAGGTATTTGTACCCCATTAACTTTTCCATATTTTGTCACCTTACAAATTTAAATGCATTTTATTGGGATTTTATGTGATGAGCCAACACAACGTGGCACATAATTGTGAAGTGGAAGGAAAATGATACATAGTTTTCAAATTTTTTTACAAAAAAATCTGAAAGGTGTGAAAGGCATTTGTATTCAGCCCCCTTTACTTAGATACCTCTCAATAAAATCAAGTTTAACCAATTGCCTTCAGAGGTCTCCTAAACAGAGTAAACAGAGTCCACCTGTGTGCAATCTGTTCTGTGAGGGCCTCCAAGGTTTGATAGAGAGCATTAGTGAACAAACAGCATGGAGTGGCAAGAAGAAAGCCAATGTTGAAAAAAGTCATAAGAAGTCCCATTTGGATTTTGCTACAAGTCATGTGGGATACAGAGCAAACATGGTGAACAAGGTGCTCTAGTCAGATAAGACCAAAATTTAATTGTTGGCCTTAAACATCCTCACTGTGAAACATGGTGGTGGAAGCATCACACTGTGGGGATGTTTTTCTTCAGCAGGGACATGCTTGTCAGAATTGATAAGAAGATGTATGGGAAATTCTAACACATGAATATGCTTTGATCCAAAGTGTGAAATGTGTTAGAATTTCCCAGTCAAAGTGCAGACCTAGATCCAACTGAGAATCTGTAGAAAGACTTGAAAATTGCTGTTCACAGACAATCTCCATCCAAACTGACTGAGCTTCAGCCATTTTAGCATTTTAGGCATATTTTAACTGCACCTTTCTCATAATTTGGTGTTTTTTATACTTTACACAGATAAGCGCTTTTGTTGTTCTGCTTTGGGCTTTCATGCATTACCATCTAAATTTAGAAACTACCCATAGCAACACAGGAGCTGTGCACATTATCCACATTTGAATGCGATGAACAACAGAAGAGATGTCTGTTAACAACAGTTAATAGGAAAGTTTTAAAATAATTTTTTATGCTACCTTGTAAATATTCAAACATTTCTAGTCTTTTAAAACTACTTAGAAAAACAAGAACAGCACAGTATTTCTAACAGATTGAAACAGATAATGAAGCTGGGGTTGATATGCCCCTCTGGTGCCCTGGTTTCAAACACCCCTTGTTTCTGAGTGTTGTATAGCTCACTCTAAGCCACTGTATATGTTTCCCCTCTACAGAGTAACAGCTGTGTACATAAACTGGATTTTTTCATTGTTCAGACATAAATGACAACTAGTGAGGACATATTCACATGAACTGATAAACTGTATTGAATAAGAATTGATGTTAGGACCTTTAATGATGAATAAAATAAACCCGGCAATGTGTTTAGGGATAAAGTTTGCTGCAGAATCTGATTATACTGTAGAGATATGTTGAAACATTTGATTTGAACATAATTTCAGGGGGAGGTACTTACGTGTGATGAGTCCCAAAGGCAATATCCAGCTTGGCCTGAAAAAAACAAACAGAATTTTTTATTTACTTAAACACAATAAGGGTTTTGCTGCCACACAAGAAAATGAAAAGCAGATCAGGACCATATTATAAGAGAAAAATATTATAAAAATAGAAAAAACTCTGTTAAACACTATAACGCACCAATCTGAACTAATTATTCAATTGAGCCATGTAATAAAAAACATATAAAAAGTGATAAAAATGTGATAACTATATAAGTCATAACAACCTGAAAATATGATAGCATGAAAATATTTTGTTTTTCAGTTTTCTAATGTGATACTGTACCGTATTGCCTTTTCTGGCGGGGCTGCATGACACTTGCTTTCCTCACTACTCACAACACACATATTTTATCATCATTTCAGTTACGTTCAATTTCTCAAATAACTTTAAAGACCTGCGTTTAAAGCTGGGAATGCTTCGAACTCTTGCTGATCCCCTGAAGCACTCTCCTGAGCACTCTGTTCAGCTGCTCTTTATCCCAAGAGTCCTCACAGCTCAGCTGGAGAAAGACATTTGCCGTCGAAATTCTCGGAGGTCCAAAAACCTCTGGGAGATTCTATTTTCCAAATGTAATTTTAATCTTTGCTGTTTGTTACAGGATCTGATTTCCAACGACTATCCTGATACCAGGACCACCATGTTGTTGTTTTTATTATTATTAAACAGAAATCTAACACTTTTACCCTTTTGTATTGCTGGAGAAACATTTATTAGGAAAAAATAAATTAGACCTGGTGAGTGGACTATAAAGTTGTAGACCCCCTCTGGTGGAGAGAAAACGCATTACACCTTTAAGTGTCTTAGGTACGGTGGCTGGGAAGTGCAAATTGTAAAACAAAATTACATTTAAAAAAAAACAAACATACATACATTTTAAGAAAACAAATACACATTTTAAGAAAACAAAGATACATTTTAAGAAAACAAATATACAACATGCAAAACACTTTTACAAGTTCTGAAACAAATTTACAAACGACTGCATTCTAACAGAAAGGGAATGTACCAAGAATGAGTTTCAGCAAGTTTAGGGAAAAGGAATTTTAAACAGATTTTGTTGATCAGTTGAAGTATGTTTTGTGGAACCCACAGAGGCCAAACGCAATTTTGCTCTTCATGTGGACGGTCTCTCGAACTGTTAGATGACAAGGCTTCCCGTTTGTCCTGTTTATTTAATAGTGTGAGCGGATTTTTGGCAGGTAAATGGTATATAATATATGGATATTATTGTAGCCTTTGATTGCAACAGTTAACCCAACGGTATCTGTTTGTTTGTGATATCTGTTTGTACTAATCACATAATGTTGACATTGAATGTATGGGTTAGAGGCTGTGGATCTCTAACAAGTATGAATGTCTTTCCTTTACTTTCGAGTTGTGAGGCTGCATTATTTCACATGAAATATTGTCCGTTTGGTGAGAAAAATATTCCAAATTGCAATACAGCCTCATCGTTTTACATAAGTATATCAGCTAGAAAACAAGTCATTCATTTCCTAACACAGTTTAAAAACTACATTTGTACACTTCCGGCCAGAACAGGCTGAGTGACTCATGTCATTACTTCCGGCATTTGGTACATTGCGTAAGAAGGCAGTTGTTTGTAAATTTGTTTCAGGACATGTTAAAGTATGGAGCCCCTAAAGGGACATGGAAAAAAAAAGATGGGTTTCTCATGTGCACGAGAAAAGGGACATGGGAAAAAAAATGGACAGGTTTCTCGTGCGAGCAAGAAAGTTTTGCGTGCGCACGAGAAATTATTGTGTGCGTACAAGTTACCTAAGGTTTCGCATGTGCATGCAAAACTTTCTCGTGCGCACACAAAACTTTCTCGTGCAAACAAGAAGGATTCTCATGCACACAAGAAACTTTTAACCCTACCTTTTTGTTTTTCTATGTCCCTTTAGGGGCTCTATATAAAAGTGTTATGCATGTTGTATATTAATTTTCTTAAAATGTATTTTTGTTTTCTTAAAATTTTATTTTGTTTTCTTAAAATGTTATTTTGTGTTGCACTTCCCGGCCAACGTATTTAACCCATACAAAATGAACACACACACGAAGCAGTGGGCAGCCACATTGCGGTGCCCGGAGAGAAGTTGGGGTTACGTGCCTGGCTCAAGGGCACTTCAGCCATGAAGCTAAAGGGAGGAGAGGGGAGGGTATCAACCCCTGCCCTGCACATTTTAGTGCTTTCTTTATTCTATCACTCCCACTCCCAAGCGTTGTTAATTAGCTAATTAGATAAATGAGGTGTGTTGGGAACAAGGA
Source organism: Porochilus rendahli (assembly GCA_039654305.1). Taxonomy (NCBI): domain Eukaryota; kingdom Metazoa; phylum Chordata; class Actinopteri; order Siluriformes; family Plotosidae; genus Porochilus; species Porochilus rendahli. Next base: position 16,006,510 of record JBCNYG010000020.1, read on the forward strand.
AAACACTAAAATGTGCAAGGCAGGGGGTCCTTTTACTAGGGTCATTTCCCAAACCACTTTCTGAGAATGGGGGGAGGGATTGGGGGGGTGCACCCTGAGCAACTCACCCGAGAATCACAGAGCCAACAAACACACAAGCGTTCACATTTAGGGACTTTTTAGATTATCCAGCCTAAAGTGCATGTCTGTGGACTGTGTCGGGAAACCAGAGTACATGGAGAAAACCCACACAAGCACAGGGAGAACATGCAGACTTCACACACACTTGCCCTCGCTGAGCCAGGACCTTGTTGCTGTGAGTTGGAAGTACTAACCACTACACCACAATATCACCCTGTCTCTTAGGGATTTAGAATAAATCACAACAAAGAGCTTAATATCCGAACCTGACAGAAGCGAATGTGGCTATAGGGCTTAGCCTGCTGGATGAGGCGAGCCTTCGACTCTCGCTTTTCTCCGTGCACGATAGTTACAGGATTATTCCTACAAAATAAATAAATAAAACCAAGATTAGAGAAACAGATATGTGAAATATTGAAGACTGGCTTTAGTAACTTAATCTTTAAAGTAAAGATTATTACCAGTGTGATGGGATCATGACTTTAACCTCAGTAAAATGTTATTTTTCCAGAAGAGAGTGTTGGATGATACTGGATAAGATGACAATAATGATTTTTAATTTTTCAATTCTTTTTTCTTGCGAATGTTAAAAATATCTAATTTTATTTTAGAAAAATAAAAGTGAACTTTAGCTATGTTCACCAATATAGCACCTCATTACACAGCTCAGTTGAATACTCAATTTTAATTGGTCAAGAACAGTATGGTTTGTTATTCCTTCATAAAACACCAATGGTATGACAGTATGTTGCTATGGAGCGTGCCATTAGCAAAAGCAATGAAACAATTTTTTAAATGAATAAGATTATTTTGAATTCAGTGGTTGCAAGTTTCTGTATAATAACTGGGATAATATGCAGTGAGCTGATCATTATCGTAAAATAACTTCACCAGGGACACCACTCTGTGTGTGGGAGAACATGCAAACTCCGTACAGAAACGCCCTGGTCAAGTCCTGGACTTTTGGAGCTAGGATCTCCTTGCTGTGAAGTGGACATACTAACCACTACATCATCATGCCTTTAAGCTTTAATAAGTAACCAGTGGTTACTTTTTATACTTTAATTATTAAATCTAATCATAAAAAAGACTACTGTGATATATTTTATCAGCAAAACATAGATAATATTCATATCTTACCAGATTAGAAATAAATGGCTAATTAACTGGAGATTAATGTAATTAAAGCACCATCAGGTGATTTATGGTTTTGTTTTGTATTTATTCGTTTGAATAATAATAATAATAATAATAATAATAATAATTATTATTATTATTATTATTATTATTATTATTAGCGTTATAAAATTTACAATTTTATTTGACAGAAAAACTTTAATTTCTATTACAGGTCACGTTATTTAGTGTAAATTCTCCTCAGTAAGTACAGTGTAGTATACTATAATATAATGTGTATTCTTACCTAAACTCAGGAGGATACTGTTGCACCATCCACGGAATATCAAAACAGTAGTTAAACTGTAAAGACAGAAAAAAAATTTCAAAACTTCAGAGTTCACTCCTGCATGCATTGCTAATGTGGTGATGTTTCATTTATTAGTGAAGTTTTGTTTATTAGTTTTATTTATTGGTATAATTTCAAATCTAGTACACTTTGTCGTGTCTCATTTATGTTCTGTAAGTACACTATTAATATTATATATATATTATTATATTAATCTGGTGTTCACACAGCCCTGTATGAAACAAACAGGGGGGCTTGGAGTCAGCCACACAACATTATTCCAGCCAATCAATGACAAAACGCATCTGTGAGGCTTTTCAATACTAAAAACTATAAATCATGAGTTTATGTATTTATTATATATTAAATTAAGTACTGAATATAGCACAGCAAGTGGGTGATAGAGACCCTTCTTAATGTACCATATGCATGTACACTAAGACTAATGAAAAGTAAAAGAATCTTTGATTATTATTATTCTTCTGCACAAGATTCTATTCCTGATCCTGGAGGGAAGATAGGAATCTTTGTCAATGGTGTCATTGCATTAGCTGTGGGTCAGAGTATGGGTGGAGGGTCTGAAGGATCTCTGAAGGGAGGTGTATTTGTTAGGTTGTTAATTACAAATATCAGCAATCCTGCTCACAAAAAGAAATGTAGACATTCTGTACTAAATGCTGACATTTAATAATAATTCTGGTAAATTCTGGTAACGTGATATTGCAGAGAACTAATCAGCTATAGTGGATCAGAATAACCAAACAATTGTTCATTTTATAATACAAACATTCATGGAATTTGGCAGAAATACTCATTGTTGGGTAGACTTTAAGAAAAGAGTGCTAGCCACTTGAAATTCCAATATGGCAGCCATTTTCCAAGATGGCCAACCTGTGACGCTTATCATGAAAAAATGTCAACATATTGTTGTATAAACAGCCAAAATGGAGATATTATTGAGATACATATTGTGGTTCTGTGCCATAATATTACTGACTTGAGAACAGTTTTGGCCTATCAGGAATCCAATGTGGCAGCCATTTTGCTAGATAATATAGGCCTCTGCTGCATTGGCTAATGTTAATGTTCATGAGCCCACCATCAGAAGAACACTGAACAACAATGGTGTGCATGGCAGGGTTGCAAGGAGAAAGCCACTGCTCTCCAAAAAGAACATTGCTGCTCATCTGCAGTTTGCTTAAGATCACATGGACAAACCAGAAGCTATTGGAAAAATATGTTGTGGACAGATGGGACCAAAATAGACCTTTTTGGTTTGAATGAGACACATTATGTTTGGAAAAAGGAAAGCACTCAATTCCAGAATAAGATCCTTTTCCGATCTCTGAAACATGGTGTTGGTAATACCATGGTTTTGACCTGTTGTGCTGCATCTTTACCAGGACGGTTTGCCATCATCGATGGAACAAAGAATTCTGAAATTATACCAGCAAATACTAAAGGAAAATTTCAGGACATCTGTCCATGATCTGAATCTTAAGAGAAAGTGGGTCATCCAGCAAGACAATGATTCTAAGCACACAAGCCGCTCTACCAAAGAATGGTTAAATAACAATAAAGTTTATGTTTTGGAATGGCCAAATCAAAGTCCTGACCTTAGTCTAACTGAGATGTTGTGGAAAGACCTGAAGAGAGCACTTCATGTGAGGAAACCCACCAACATCCCGGAGTTGAAGCTGTTCTGTACGACAGAATGGGCTAAAATGCCTCCAAGCCGATGTGCAAAACTGAGCAACAGTTACCGGAAACATTTAGCTGCACTTATTGCTGCAAAATGGGTCACACCAGATACTGAAATCAGAGGTTCACATACTTTTGCCAGTCACAGATATGAAATTCTGGAACATTCTCCTCAATAAATAAATGACCTAGTAAAATATTTTTGGCTCATTTTGTTTTTTGTAAAAATCTGATGATGTTTTAGGTCAAATTATATGCAGAAACGTATAGAATTCCTTAAAAACTTTCAAGCACCACTTTATAACATGGCATGAACCTACAACGCTTTGGCAGGTAAATGGGTTCACTGAGTGTTCTAGTTTCATGAAGATGCCTGACAATTTCAGTTTTCCTTCTCCTAGATGAACTGCCCTTACCCAGCTCTTGAGCTTCATTGGCCCAGAGGAACTGGAAAGAGATCAGCAGGTTTTTTTTTAGGTTTATGGCCGTTTATGGTGCGCTGGCAGCCATCTTGGGAAAACAATGGGGCCACATTGGAATTTTTGATGGCTAGCACTTTTTTCTCAAGTAGAGACTTACTTAAGCATATTCATACCAAAATTTCATGCTTGTATCATCAACTGAATGATTCTGGCCAAAAAAAATAAATCACATTTAGCTGCTCCACTACTTGGGGATGTTGACAGGAAGCAACTTGTCAGTACAGCTTGATCACACCACCCTGTTTTCATCGGACAATGTCTTTATGATGTTTCTTTCTCTCTCTTTTTTTAAAGGATGTTCATTGTTTTCTACGAGTTTGATAAAGCACCAAAAGTCCAAAACTGTCAGTGATGCACTGTATGTAGTCAGTATATA
>JBCNYG010000020.1:16010753-16023820 GCA_039654305.1 Porochilus rendahli
TTTTTCTATTGTTTAGTCATCATACCATGTATTTATTACATTATGACATCCTCAGTCTTTATCAGAGAGAATGAGCAACGTAAATAAGAAAAATACCTGGACGGATTCCTTTAATGTGCCAAACATGGGGGAAAGAATTTCTATTAAAGAAAAAAAGAAGAAAAAAAAAAAAAGAATAAATATAACCAGGCACATCTCTAGACATAAAAACATAAAGAGATATCTCTAATATTCATGAGTTTTACCTTTAATGTGTAAAGCTCCAATGTTGTACTTCTTTTCAATCCCTGTGACTTTGTTTAAATAAAAGCGGTACATATCATTCATGGTATTTAAGCTCGCCTCAAAGAAATCACTAGGTTCTTCTTTATAATAATCAGCACCGTGTGGGCTTGGGGGGCGACCCTTCTTTTGTGGAGGACTTGAGCTCGGTGGTTTGGGTTTTGTTTTGCTTTTGGGAGCTGATGAAGGAGCACTGTCTTTATTGTCATTGTCATCATCACTGCTGGAGAGGTTCCAGCCTCCCTCGTCTGTTTCTCTCTTTCTTTTCAGCGCAGGAGAGGGACTGCTGTCATATTTCACTGGGTTACTCTGATGGAGGTGTGCGGTTTGGCGAGCCTCAGAGCCCATGGCAGCGATGGAAGGCTCAATCTTCACATTGTTTTCTTTTTTGGGCTCAGGTTTGGACTTTAACAATGTATTAATTGGGCTGGTTTTGGGTCCCGAATCACGCTTTAAGGGTTTCTTTATGTCTTTTCGTGGCGTTGGTGGTATGACATTATCATCATCATCATCCTCGCTCTCAGACAGTGTCCACTTGCCGTGTTGGCTCTCCATTCTGTTCGATACTGGAAACAAGAAGTCATTTAGCAATTTGTTGTACATTTCGTCTAACAGTATGGAATTTAAAATTACAGAAGAAGCAAAAGCACACCCTGCACAAGTTATATAAACTTTAAAAATGTTATTATGTATTATTAATTAGTTGGAGGATAATTAGTACTGTTATAAAATTTAATGATGTTAGTATTACATTATAATAACAATATTATTACACATAAGATTATCTCACACCAGGAGCAGCTTGATGGGTTAAATACTTTAATGTTTTGATTAAATGAAAATACTAACTCTTTTTTCACATAATTTCATTAAAACTTCTATCATTTTATTCTAGTAGCTTTTTATCTTTTCAATACACAACACTATGCACATTATGTATGATTTAGGAGTCAAGAGACTCGAGCACGCCTCTTAAACTGAACCGACTCAGATGCTGTTACGATTCACCGGAATTAAAACATTAATATATAGTATTGTACCGTGCGTATGTCTATGTGTGTGCGCGCGCTGACATGATAGCGTGATCCCAAGTTCATTTTGTCTTTCCCCTTTTCAAAAAAATGAAAAGCGACTAGACTCCCAATCGTTAACCTTAAAGAACCGAATCAAAGAATCGATTCAGTCGAGAACGACACATCATCCACAAACACGGATTCGCTGCAAGTCAGCGGGTAATACAAGTGTTTCCAAAGAGTAAACACTCTATTTAGTGCACTGTGTCACTAAAAGAGACAATTTATAATTCAGATTTAATAGGTTTATTAATACTACATTGCTTCTTTCAGCTACATTTGCTGTGAGACTATAAGCTAACACAAAGCTACCTAACTAAACTACCTAAATTAACGGATTTAACTATCTTTATAACATAAATAGTGTACTGAATTATTAATCACTTGATAAACTTTACCTTTAACAGAAATAAAACTGCTCAGTATCTTAGTCAACCAATAAGTGATAACGTACACCGGCGGGATTTTGCAGTTTAGCCGAACTTAACAAAAATAAATAATAATAATAATAGTAAATAAAATAATTATTCTAGGTAGTGACAGTATAAATGCACAATATATAGCGAACACTTCATCGATTAGAAACCGAATCACGATGCATCATTCATTAATGATTTAAAGTCCAGCGCACACTGTTGAAAACATGAGAATGCACTACAGAAAGCTACAGAGCACAAAAATTCATAATAAAAGTCCTTTAAAATAACATCGAGAACGTCATTAACAACCAACAACAGCAATAATTAACTGTATCGGTGTATTATTCACACATTTATTATTGAGCTGTCCAGTACAAAAATTAAATAGTAAACTATTAATAATGAAATAAATAATTACAGGGACAAATCAAAAATATTTCTAATAATTATTACATTAAATATGGAAATACATCTAAATGTATAACAAAAAGGCGTAAATAAACAAAATAATTTAATAGAATTGATAATAAATAATAAAATAAATAAAACCAGAAACATTTAGTTTACATTTAATAAACATTTAATAAATTTAGAATTTTATGACCTCGCTTGGAAAGAAAACCGTCTTTGTAGCTAGCTTCACATAAGCTGACGTTCTCGGGCTCTGATACGGGACGAATCCTAAATAAATATATAGTGCACTATGTAGTGTGTTTTGACCCACTAAGTAGTGCAATAATGTAGTGAGCACTCCGCCGTTTTATATTCGGTGTCAGATTGGGACGTTCGTTTAAAAATATCTAGCAGAGTCAGTAGCTGGTATTTTAAACATAATATTTGAGCTTTTTAAAGTACACAAAATAACTTTAATTTAAACCATGAAAAAGCTCCTGAAACGCTCAATTACGTATTGTAACATCGGACAAATCACGTCTAACATCTTATTGGCTACATAGTGCACTATGTAGTGTGTACAACACCATGATTTTACACCCTGTGCAGTGCAGTAATGTAGTTGTGTGTTTTTCATTTAAGATTGACACATGAAAGGCGTCTGTTGGAGGGTTCTCGCGCGTTACCATGGAAACGTTTGACCCGTAACGTTCGCCTTTTCGAAAGCCGAAGTTCGCAGGTGATTTAAAAAGTGTAGAAATGTGTCTTTGTGTCAGCGCCGCGGCGTTTTGTAGGAATGAGGATAGAAAGATGACCGCAATGGACAGGCAGAGGTTTGTTTTTTGGTAGGTTTTGTAGCGTTAAGACAACTAAACTGTTATATCAATCAGCCAGAAAATGTGTAGAAAGTACATTATTAATCTTACATACGTTACAATTTGACTTAATATTAGTGTTATTGTCTTTATTTTGACATCTATGTAAGGTTTAAAAAATTTTAAAGGCAAAATATCTCACCGCCCGAACAGGGACTTGAACCCTGGACCCTCAGATTAAAAGTCTGATGCTCTACCGACTGAGCTATCCGGGCTCTGTGGAGTTGGGCGCTTTAGCAGCCTTATGTAGTGTCTCTTTATTTATATTATTATATATTTATACCGACGCGTATAACATTATTCTGGAGTGTGTAATATGCTTTTTGTCACTCTGGTTCAGGTGTTTGAGCAGTGTGATGTGGAGAAGAAAGGCTACTTGTCCAGAGAAGATATTAAAATCGCACTTGTCATGCTGTTCGGTTATAAACCTCAAAAGGTAAATCTTTATGCATTCGCTAGAGGGCGACATTGTGTAACGCATCATCTACCAGTCATGTGTTTTGATCTTTTTAAAAATTTAAATTTTCATTCTATTTTATAGCCAAACCATTGTATGCTGTCATTTTTTTTAATTGCAGTCTGAAACCAGTATGATGACGGATGTTGGTCCTGTGCCAGATTGTCCAGGTAGGTATGATTTATAGGTAACGTCAGACGACAGCTGAGGCATGTGTGAGAGAGTACTTTGGATCTCTAGGAAGTTTATCAGACATATAACAAGTAGTAGTATCTTAGACCCCATTGTTTTTGACAGACTTGTGTGAATACATTTGAGTGGTTTCAGGCATCTGATGAAGAGCACATGTCCCTTACTGTTTTCATCATAACTTCACAACATGCCAAAGTGAGGTGACTCATCTCCATCCAAGCCTGTGTGTGATACAAGTAATTTTCCCCTGATTTCATTTCGAGTGAGCAAAAAACACGCTTTATACATACCACATAAACAAAATGAAAGCTTGATTTGATTTCATGTAATCCTTTTTTACACATTGCCATAAATGAAAGGAGCCCTCACATACAAAAAAATAATTTTTGGCGTGAAACACGCCTTTTGACAGACATGGGCGCTGAAGAAAAGAGAGATGTCAAGCTGGTTTTTAAAGCGAGACATTAAACGGTTGAAGACCTAGATTAGTAAGCAATTTGTCTCTTGTTTTTATGCCATGAGCAAATTGCTTTTGTATACTGCCCCACAGGAAAGCACAAGATAAATGAGTTAAAGTGGCTTGCTCGCAGTGATGAAATACTCTAGCGTTAAATCTTGCTCAGAGCAAGCAGCGTATTAAATTGCCCCTCTTCTGAATTTCATGTGATTACTAAATTAGTGATGGCAGGAAGGAGTGGGTTTCTGGTTGTAATGGGGAAGGATTGGTGAGACCGAGCAGCAGGTTCCCTGCGGCGGATTTTTTAGAGATTAGAGACCACTTGAACCCTGCTCCAACAACTCTGTCTCTCACTAACCAACTCTCCTATATCTCACTTTCCTTTTCTTCAGTATGAGTAATAAATGCTTTTAATCAAGCATTCTAATTGTAGCCGGCATTTGTACCACCGCTTTTTTACCATAACGTAGGATAATAAGGTGGGCCTGGTCAATAAATAATGGATCACAAGCTGCATTATTTAAACTGGGGGCCGGAACAAGTTGCCCCTGAACAAGTTGCACCCATTTTCCTATGTGTTCACACATTCATCTCAAAACGGGGCCAAGATGGAAATAAGAGGTCAAGGTGCAAGGATACATGTGCAAATCAGTGATCAGAAACCAAATGTCTGGTGAGGATATAAGGCATGCTTTTGCATTTACAAGGCTCTAGTAAGGAAAAGACAGCGACAAAGAATCATCATAAATATAAATGCAAGTGCATGGCATCAGTTCTGAATGTTTCAGGACTGCCAGTGAAGAGAGAGAATCACATTTTTCTTTGTGTTGATGGCAATAACACAAACCACTGGAGAAGAACTGCCTTTTTGCTTCAAAAGTCTGCGAAAAGACCTAATAACCTGGACCTGTGCATGCATAAAGTAGGAGGTACTTGACACAGACTGTGTTCAGATAGCAAGTTCCTCTCAAAACACAGTGTTCTGGAACAACATGCAGTACATCGAAAAGTGGAGCAAGTTGCACCCACTGGTGTTAAGTTGTTCCGGAGCAGTTAGTTTTTACACGGGTAGTTGTGCTCGGGCAACTTGTTCTGGACGCAAGTAGTGTTACAATGGCCTGTGTGAAGGCGGCTAAACACTCACTGTCATGCAGCTATAGGAAATTAATTAATGAAGGGGTAATGTGATAGAGGAGCTTTAAAAAATCATGTTAAATTGTTTAACTAATTACAAAAAAAGCATAAATTGTGTTTTGTGTTTTAAAAAAATGACATGAACAACATTATTAAATAAGGAAGGGAAGGTTTTAGAGCTAAACCCCTGTAAGTAATCTTTCAGGTTATCTTATGCAGGAATTGAGTAAAACATTTACTATTGTACTTTTAAATCTTATTTTATTAGAATAAGCGCATTAATAAGTCAATAAACCTGTGATTTGCAGGTGCGCTACTCAATACCTGACAGCCAATCAGAAATGGAAATGTGTATTAAATAAAGCTACACAACAGAGAGAGTGGTGGCTCAATAGTCACTGATCAGAAGGTCAGGTGTTCAAGGGGGGCTAGAAGAAGGGCGGGGGTTGGAAGAATCTTTTATTTACAGAAAGGAAAAGTTTTACTTTTGAAAGAAATATTTAATGATGTATAGATGTACCAAACAGGCAACTCTACATCAGAAACTCCTTTTCTAGTATCAAGATGATTTGAACTACTAGAGGAGATTCTGAGTCATTACATTTTTAGCCTATAAAATATATAAATGGTAACTTTGTTAATATTAACGTCGGTGTAATGTGTTTCTTCAGTTTTTTTATTTAGTTACAGTTTTAAAAACACATTGTTCTACAGTATGGCTTGAATAATATTCACAGTAAATGAATAACATTCTTCTGCCACACAACATAGTGTGGTAACAGAAAGCTTTGGTTGCTAAGCAACATATTTCGATATTTTCAAGCATGTTTAATATTCTCTGTGCTGGATCTTGTAGTGTGAGCACCTCTGTGACTATTAAATGAAATTTAACTGCTTCAGCCAGTTCTTCCTCTATATATTTTGTCTTGCAGAAAGACATGATATCCAACATGTGTTTTAATGAGAAAGTGGGATTTGAGCTTCTGGAAAATTCATGTAATGTTGTATAGGCTTGTTTTATAAACCATAGCTTCAAAATATTATTACAAAATTTAAAAAGTACATATATATTTTATCATGGACTTTACAATGAACCTGGCTTAGCCAGGTTTAGATTTTAGAATCAAAACGACTTCAGTAGCAACAACAATTTGCTTTACTAATAAAAATTCAGCACATGATTAATATCTGCTCAGGGGTAAAAGGCTGCCAATATATTGTGCAGAGCAACATTCAGTAAATGTATTCTATAAAGTGACCTGTATTGTTTGTGTCCTGATAGAAAAGCCAGTTATGTGACATGGTTGGACCATCAATCTCGCTGTAGCGCCATATTCAGTTTTCCTGAAGGCTTTTGATTAATAGCAGTCTCTCTGCTCTGGCATGACCAAGACTCGACAAACACACGGCTTTACCACAAACTGCACAGCTGATTAGATCCCAAGATTTACATACGTATCTCTGAAAGATCTCGAAAAGAATAGCATTTAAATTCACCAATCATGAATAGCACCAGCAAAAGTTAATGTCACACCACTGACTTTCTAACACTGAAGACTCCTTACACAAAGTTTCACTATATCAGTTTTAAATCCACTCACAAGCCTGTGTGACAGAGTTACATAAGGGAGGACCTTCAGACAGTCTGTAGAAAGAAATAAACCCAGACAGGGTTTATTGCATGACCCCGAGGTGAAGCAGAGGGATCTTGAATCACGTCAAAGGGGTTTACTTTGCAATAATTACTGACCCACTGTACATTATTCCACGTATTACACCACTAATTAAAGAAATCAATACTTTTACACAGAGTATTGATTTAAAATGATTTTCTTGTATCGACTACTTATGTGGTCTGAAATAACAGACTGTAGAATGCGCTAATCAACCAACCAGAACCTAGTATTCAAAAAAGCTGCATCGTACAGGAATTATAACGCATTAGAACGAGCAAATTACCATGAACCAATGATTTGCTGGAGCAAATTTACCAATCAGAGTCCAGAAGAACTAAGGTATAAGGTATGAAAATTGTCATCCACTTTTAAAGAATTCTGTTGGGGCTTAAGGGGTAGAACAGTATCAAATAGTGGTGAGAAGTGTTTTTGGTTATTCAATGTGGTTACACTGATGCTTTCATAATGTTAAGTGACAAGTTAGGTCATGGGTAGAAAGTCCTGTTTCTTCCTAAACCACAAATGTACTGTGTGTGTGTATTCTGTGATACATTAGTGCAGAAATGGGTGTGGACTGAGGAAGAGATTTACAAAATAGTTTTTTGATGAGATCTAAGTTCTAGCACAGCAATCCCCAAACACTCTGTTTGTGTAAATTTATTTATTTTTGCCTGAACTATAAATATATATACCTTTTTAATAAAGGGTCAGAGAGAGGTTTACCCGGCACACTGTATGCATCATTAAAGGAACACTGACACCTGCACTCTAACCTCATGGTCACTCTTTCATTTTAAATCCAACATGCTGGATCTGTGATCGTGTCAGCATCCAATTTTACAGATGCTGCTGTACGTCATTTATCATGTTTCCTACGTACACGAAGTGACAGACTGGCTTTTGAGTCACACTGCAAAAGAGGAGGATAGAGGAGAGGGATCGTGCTCTAGAGGGGAAAAGAGGAAAGGAGAGGGGATATGGCAGAGGAGCTGAGACCACCCAGTTGACACCTCCCTGTGACGGATGGGCTCTCTATCTGAAGGAATGGCAATCAGCCCTCCATTGGCTTTCTCCTCAACAGCACCATATGAAGGAGAGAGAAAGAGAGATGGATTTTTTTTTAAAGAAGCCAAGAACACAGATTTTTAAAAGAAATGGTGGAATAAACAGATATACTGTTGAACAGATACATTACTATTTCTATTTTTTGGAAAAAATAGCTAATTATTTCATGAGATATTCATGCATTTGAAATTTACAAGATTACGCTAGTGATATTCACGTCCCTCCGTGATGTCCTTTAAACCTCCTGAGGCTACTGCTGCCCTAATTCTTCCAGCATCAGAAGCAGAACAGGAAAAAGAAGGCAAAGGACAGGGAACGAAAGGAATGAAAGGGAAGAGAACGAATAGAAAATAAAAGATAGGATAAGATAAGGATAGGAAAGGGAAAGGATTGGAAGGTAACTGAATGGAAAAGAGAATAAAGAAAAGGAAAGGAAGAAAATGGATAGGAAAAAAGATAAAGGATAGAAAAAAGGAAGGGAAATTAAACAAAAGGAAGGAGAATTATTGGAAAAGAAAGAGTAAGAAATAGAAAGGATAGGGAAAGGTAAGAAAGTAAAGGGATAGGAAAGGAAAAGGGAAGGGATAGGGAATGGTAATAGAGGAAATGGATAGGAAAGAGTAACGATAGGAAAGGAAAAAGAAAGAAAGGAAAGGGGTAAGAAATGGAAAGGCTCATATCAGTCATTAGATAATCCACACATACCTTACAGACACTTGGTTTTTGTCCCACTGAATTTTCAGTTTTATCATTCAGCTTCCAGGTAGAAATTGTTTTTGTCATGTTAATTAATATGTCATTTAATTTTTTTTAATATCATAAATCATGATACTTCAGGACCATCCCGTCTAGACTCATATCTGTTAATTAATCACTCTTAGTCCCAAAACGTCTCCAGTCTCATACACATCGCTGTCGACGCAGGCCACCCTGAAGATATTGGCGAAATCCGGCGTATACTCTGTGTTTCCCAAAAAACACAGTCTAGGGCCCAGCAGTCTAGCTTTTTCATCTCAATAACAGCACTCAGAGAAAAATGACTACCCTTCAGGCAAGAGGGACACGTATTACTCCTTTAAACACAGTGCCTTCTTCAGATGACTGCCATGTAAAGGAAGCACGGGCTCATGTGAGAACTCAGTAATAAACTCTCTTTCTGTCTTTGTATCTGTGTCTCTCAAAGGGGTCCCTTTGGAGCAGTTTGTGTCTCTCATGGGTAGGAAGTTATCAGCAGGGGATCCGTATAAGAAGACGAGACAGATCTTCAGTGCATTTGATCTACATTGTATGTTTCTGCTCCATGTCTCTTTCTGTCTTGTTCGGTCCATTGGTGAAAGGAACACTCTGTTTTTCACATGCACCCTTAGCGTTCATAGAAACTGATAACTTCAATCTGACTTATTAATGGAAGTGTCAGGAGTCATACACCATTATTCAATTATATTACTTTCTGAAGTGTATTTTTCTTGTAGTACAGTAGTTTTCTAATTATTTTATTTCCAATTAATTATGAAATGAAATACTGTTTTTCTATAATAAATGAACAATAGCTTTACTTAAATAAAACTGTATTTGTTGCTATAGCATGATAGTGCTCCACATGTGTGACCCATCACCAAAAGATGTGTCTTAATGCATCATACTGACTTTTTGAGTTGTGCAAATAAATAAATAGAGGGTACTCTTTAAAATGATGCTAAAAGTTTCTAAAATTGGAAAACATTTGATAAAGCTATGACAAAAAACATGTCTCCTGCTTATTCAAATAATTCACATGACTTTTCCAAAGAAAAACCCCAAAAACAATTTACCGAAAAAGTCAGGTTGGTGCATTAAGAGTCATTTTGTGGTGATGGGTCAAGTATATTCATTTCCTCAAAAAAGAACTACTTAAAAAGTAGATAATTTAATTAATAAAAATAAAAAAAACACTAAAAGTCTTGTACGAAGCCAGTTGAGGTTACACTCACTTATTCACTCATTTGCCAAATGTCTTAATTCTCTTAGAGTGGCAGGGAGGCTGGAGCCTATCTTAACTGACACTAGGCTAATGCGGGGTACACCCTGATTAGCTCTCTTACCTTATAGGTAATAAGTTGATAGATGTATCATCATCATGGCTATAAAGCCTAATGGCTTTTCATAAAAATTTGTTTACCAGTGTTTAACAAGAGCAGTCTAAGAGTGCAAACCTCCACCAAGCACAACAATCCTACATATGAGCCAAAATGTCAAATATCTTACAGTTTTAAAGATTGTGATTATTGCCAAAATCTAATGGAGTCTTCTTTGTCCAAAGCCCGCTGCAAAGTCTACAGATATTGAAGACTCCTTCCATCAGTGATAACTAAAAAGAAATGTTATCAAAAAGACCTGACCTGAATTAGTTTAGCAAATTCACCAGTTTGATATCATTGTCTATTTTTATTATACTGTAGTGACTTCAGTGTTCCTTCAGAAGTCTTTTACTTTGCAAAGTAAACAGTGGTTGAACAAAGGGGGGCTGTGTCTCTTCAGCCCTCTTTTTTTATATCTTTCTTCGTCAGGCCCACACAGGTTTAAATGCATGCGCAGTTAGCTCTTACGCGATTGCCTTTGGGCTTAAACGTCCAGTGCAGCAGCCGGACAGTAAACACTGCTCCTCTCTATGTTATGTGTCTAAGTTCTATGCTTTTATTTATTTCTTTATTTATTTATTCATCAATTTATTTTTGATAAGCCTTCATAAACAATTTTGTGCTCTAAATTAAGTAATTATCTGAAAGTAATAGCATTTGGAATGAAAGCATGTTGGAGTAGAGGGTGGTGATATAGGTTGTGCAAACTCCGTAAATTGTCTCCGCCCTCTGTAGAAATGTTTGTTCGATATTCCAATCTGCAGCAGAAGTATGTATAATTAACTAATTAAATTGTGTTGCTGAAATAATCTCTGTGTGTTGGAAGAAGAGGATCGGGTGAAGGAATGACCAGGGGATCTTTTTTAATTAACCTCGCCAACGTTGCTAAAGAGGTGCATAAGTGTGTTTACTCAGGGAAAAAGCCTTAACCTCTGGAACATCTTTCCTCTGTACAACAGGTTTTTTTCCCCTGTTCCTCTCAAATTCAAGCATTTGTCAGTAAAGAAGTGGTCAGTTCAGATCATCTACAAAATTCCTTCCACACAGCATAGGTAATGTAGCAAATAAGCCCTGTATGGGTACTAGTTGTAAATGCCCGTCTGTTCATCTATACTATAGGTACACTGTTTGAAGTCATCTTTTTTGTGGAAAGGGCAGGGTAGTGTCCCCAGCAAGTTTGATGAAAATCCATGTACAAGTGTGGTCAAGATTTTTTTTCAAAAACAAACCATCAAACAATACTTCTGCTTAAACTGCTAAAACATTTTATTGCAGAGGTAACTATGTGACCAGAGCCAAGAGCCAAGCTTCAGGTGACTTCTTCAACAGTGATAGTCTCCACCCTTACATTTATCATATAAAAGAAAAGTGACCATCATCAACCAGTCCTGAAGCTCGTTTGAGGTGGACGTTGATTTGAAATGAGATTGTTAGCGAACCATCAAATTCATCTGAAGGGACAAATTACTTTGTGAGAGTTCATCCATCCTTTCTTTGAATCATTAGCGACCTAAAAATGGGCTCATTTAAGAACAGTGATTAGGAGGCTGCATCTTACTTCGGAGATGAGACTTTTATCGTCATTGTACTGCAGCATGATGGTGTTTCACAGGGCCACTTACAGAGCCAGGGACTTTTGTTTTTATCTCAAATCATTGATTAAATTTCTAAAACAGCACCTCTGAGAGTAGTCACAGGTTTCACATGTATATACTGTATTAATTCACCTTTTTTAATATGACTAATATCTCACATAGGGACTGATATACCTGATGCTTCATGCAAACAAGATGTAATGTGAATCTTTCTGAGAGATTTATTTTACATTTTTGGAATGAGTCTCAAACTTCAGAGCTTTTTAAGAGTCAGTGGTAAAGCTGTAACTTTGATTTTTTTACCATCGAACAAAAGTTTTTTCTCTTTTGCTTTTTCATGTTCACATGAAAGTGGGAAGGAAGAGGAAGTAATTTAAAAATAAACATAACTATGTATAAATGGATAACATAATACACGTTTGCTATAAGAACAGAATATTCCAGGACTTCAGGTTGGTAACAGTAACTCGTAGAATATTTGATTCCTCTTAATATTGCTGTGACTTTTTCCTTTCTAATCAGAAACTGTTGCCACACTTAGATCCACCATAACAAAATAAGATCAGAGGAAAAACTGCTAGAAAAGCCTTTTAGTTCGCCAGCAAAAGTTTATGTCGTTGCAACACGTCTCAATAATTCCATTAGCTGCAGGATAGATTGCCTTTTTCCCCTGCCAACCTAGCTTAAAAACCTCTGTCTGGGTTTTCCGTGCATGAGGGATCTGACAACACGCCAACCCTGAGGAGCCCTCCACTGTCTTCAGCTCACACGCCACATCTGCATGAGGTGTTTGAAGCCTTCGTCAGCTCTGTCGCCCCCTCTGTCACCCCATCCTTGTGCAGTGGGAACAAATTGAGGGGAAAAGCACACTAAAGCGTGCTGCCTCTATCCGGAGCTGATGTGGCAGCTTGCCCAGTTATGGAGTGTGCTTGTCACAGCCAGAAAACCTGTGATTTTCTCACAAAGACCTTACCTCTCGATTATCAAAGCAGACCACTCACACCTTATTGACTTCTCCACCCACCCTACCTGTACTCACCTTTTCAGTGTTTGTGCACATTGGCTCTGCTTTTTACATCATGAGTTCATTGAAGTTATATTGTCCTTCCTACCTTACTATCTCCTCCCATGACGAGAGATGTTAGCCAATCATGCGGGACTATCATCACATTCATTCATTCATTTTTGAACCACTTATTCATAATTAGGGTCACGGGGAGGCTGGCGCCCATCTCAGCCGACTCAGGGCAGAAACAACACGCTGATGGCTATGCAGCCTACTCTTGACGAAAATCAGCAATGGTTCTTTTACATGCCTCTCACCATAGACAG
>JBCNYG010000020.1:16032115-16044805 GCA_039654305.1 Porochilus rendahli
CCAGAGTCGGCTGAGATGGGCGCCAGCCTCCCCGCGAACCTAATTAGGAATAAGCGCTTCAGAAAATGAATGAATGAATAACTTGGATGAGTAGAAGGCTACACCTCCTTGACAGGAGCAAAGCGATTCATTGAGATTGACTCACACACATCTTCTTCAGTAAGATGGAGGTGAGATTCAGTAACTGAAACCTAGACAACAGGCTATGCCTATTGGAGCTAAAGTTTCTTTGCTCGAACATGGAAGCATTAAGGCCACACCTCCTTCATTTGGACTAAAACAAGGAGGCCACACCTCCTTCACTGGAACTAAAGCACAAAGGCCTCACCTCCTTTCATGAGACTGAAACACAGAGGCCACACCTCCCTCACTATGGCTGAAGCACAGAGGGCAAGCCTCCTTTACCAGGATGGAAGCACCGAATCCACGCCTCCTTCATTCAGACTGAACACACACGCGACACCTCCTTTACTGGGATTGAGGCACAGAGGTCACACCTCCTTCAGTGGGATTGAAGCACAGAGACCAGACCTTCAATGAGACTAAATCACAAGGGGCAGAGCCTCCTTTACTGAAGGACTTAAAACCCTGGGGAAGGAGAAGCACCATGCAGAATGAAAGTTATTCAATAACCAAAAAATAATAGAGCAATAATAGAAACGTGTCGGTGCAATTAGTAGGAGTTATTTTAAATAACAGTGTGTGCAGTAGTGGAATTGGAAATGGTTAGATATTTACAGTCAGGACTGCCAACTTGTTTCACCCATACCGTAAATATTGAGATGTGTGCACCAATCAGAAGCTCTGAATCTTTACACCCCTTGTGGAACCTCCTCCTGCGTGCATGCTGTGTATTCACGCCCATTCCTAACATTTATCACCAATCTGAGATCCATTACCAAATCCCAGCCAATATGGGAGTCTCAGTGTTTTATCCCAGTGTGTGTTCAGAGGTGGTTTGGGCTGTCAGGGGGTTTGGGCTGTCTGAATGTATCTGCAGTTTTTCTCACACATTATTACCACCTCTTTGCTGTTTTGAAGGGAGAACGTGAGCGCTGGCTAGAGTGCCGAGAAGCCATGCTGTCTCTTCCTTCTGTGTGAGGAGAAACCCTGGAAATTCTCTGATGCGTGACGTGGGCAGGGGACGGCGTGTGTGTGTGTGTGTGAGAGAGGAGATTTAGTGCCATGGTGGCTGTGACTCATCCACTGCAGTTAGGATACGGTGGTGCAGTCACTGCTGAAAGCACCATGCTGTCTTCAGAGCTCAGTTACTAAGCAAATGTCTTTCTCTTCTTGGAAGTTTATCAAGGGCTACACACACACACACACACACACACACACACACACACACACACACACACACACACACACATTTATGGAGGTCAGACAAACATGATAATGGCAAAGCACTATTTTTTGTTTTTAACCTACCAATAAACAATAGCAATAAAATTCCACCTATCTGTGCCACATACGTTTCGACCGTGACCCCTTGCACCATGGCACAGCCGTCAAATATGGCCATAAATTAGCATCACACGCTGTCAAACAGAGTGACTGAAGGTCAGACAACACCAGAATGAACACAAAGAGCTGGTTAATGGCTTGAAATTATTTATATGGCCTTTTTAATAGCTTATTAAGAACATTAATTATCTTTGCACTTCCATCAAACTAGTTCATGGTGTGGCACTGTTTAATCGTTTGTTTTTTGTTTTGTTTTTTTCTTTCTGTAAATGTATTCCTGGAGTTTACCTAAAAAATAAGTGTAATGTTTGTTGCCAGGCGGCAGAGTGGTGTAATAGTTAGCATGTTGTCCATACAGCAAGAAGGTCCTGGGTTCAGGTCCCAGGCTCAGGTGTTTCTCTGTGGAGTTAACATATTCTCCCTGTGCTTGTGTGTGTTTTCTCTGGCTACTCCGGTTTCCTCCCGCAGTCCATAGACATCCACATTGGGCTACCTGGCTGTTCTAAATTGCCCCTCAGTATGGATGAGGATATGGAGATATGGAAGTGTGTATGGTTGTGTGTTGGCCCGGCAATGGGCTGGTGAGCTGTTCAGGGTGTACCCCTTCATGCCATTGCCACGTTTGTTGTCCAACTAGCATCTCCATCCATACAAGCAGCTCAACTGTATTATCTATGAAGTGGGAACTCGGAATTATGACATTTTTCATTTTAGTTCCTTCACGCTACAAATTGAAGGAAGTCAAAGACCCCTCCATTTTCTTATTTTGTTAGCAAAAATCTTTCCAGTGATCACAAGTGAAATGAGTGATGTACTGTACAGTATATTTACTCTACCTCCTCTGTAACTGTAAAACAGTATGGACAGATATCAGAGTAAATAAGGAGGTCGAAAATTATGAGCATTACTTCAATGTAGGATTTCATCACTGTGATCAATCCATGGACTCCATTTACAGCCTTTGAAAGTCACTCCATGGATTGCCTCTAAGTCAAGTATCAGGTTTATCCTTTAAATTTGTTATTGATTAGATAAATAGAGTTCTGATTCTCAAACGAATTTCTGCACTGATAGAACACGTTAGGCTGAAGTTCATGTTATTATTAATAGACCAACATGATTATGAGTTTGGTCAGCAATGGGCTAATTATTCTATAGACCTTATAAATATATTACTCTGATATTTCCAGATTCAATTTTGCACTGCTGTAACATGATAAGACCACAGGTGGCCACTTAAGAAACATTTCTCTGGACTTTTACTGTGACTATAATGAAAGGTCTGTATTATGTGTCATCACAGTCACCCCAGGATTCGTAGCTGCAGGAATCTCATCTGTAACAGTTTTAGTTAGTAATCGGAAACCTCCTCACCTCCCTGAATGTGTGTGTGTTTGTGTGTGTGTGTGTGTGTGTGTGTGAGGATTGAAGTCATAACCTTCCTACAATTGTGTTGTCTTGTTTTGTTTCCCGCATCACATCGAGCTCCTCCTCTTTTACGCCACCACGACTTCTTAAACTTGACATGCCAATCAAGACGGAAAAATACAATTCCGAAAAAAACAAAAAACAAAGAGGGAACTAAAGAAGGCATAAAGAAAGACGGAAAACATATGAGGCCTGGAATGACCGTTGTGTTCAGAGTTTACAGAGTCTAGGGCTGTGTTTAGGACAGATTATCACCGCAAAGTGTTGAATGAGAAGCCCTCACCTCTGTGGGGTGCACAAAGCTGTGTGTGTGTGTGTGTGTGTGTGTGCTTGTGTGTGTTCTTCATGCACACCTTGGTTTTAAGCATGCACATTTGCTGTCCTTTGTACAGAAAAAGAGCAACACCCTTGTCCTGTCCTTTTTTATCATAATTATAGCAGAAGAATGGAGAGCCCTGCAGGCTTCTCAACATTAGCAAGAGAGTCTGGTGCCTCTTTATGTGCAGCAGATTTATGGGCGCGTGCCTGGCACTCCCGACGAACGTTAATGCCGGCATTGCTTCTCTGCTGCCCGCCTGTTGCCATGGTAACGGCGTACTCAGAGCAAGGGCCCCAACGCACCTTGAGCAGTGCCTTAAGTTGTTTTTTTCTTTTTCCTTCTTCTCCTTCTTCTCCCCTTCTTTTTCTTTCCTTCCTCGCCTACCCTTCGTCTGCATCTTGTCTTTTCTTCTCTTTTGTTATTGGCGTTTCCAGAGCAACTATCTGTCATCTCCTTTCCATAAATACTTGCTGCACACATTCTTGAGAGAACGGCAAGCTCAGCTTTCGCATTGTCTGCTCTGAACGCTCACAGCTGGAATCAAACCGTGCAGATATGTCGATGTCAAACGTTGCTCTAGGGTAGCAGTTTAAAATAACAAGGTTTTGTGCATTCATTTACACATTTTTAAAGATTTTATTTGATTTAACTTCAACTCCTTGGAGTTAGTGATAGAAGGAAGTCAAAGCTTGTAAGTGAGCAAAATTATGTTTTCATTCAAGGTCAGCTGTTGTTTAATTTTCTTTTTTTATCTTGTTTTTTATTACATTTTTTATGAAGATACTGAACTGAAACTGTTCATTTCTAACTGAAATTAAATAAACCATGACAGATATGAAAGCACTGTGTGTTATCAGAGCAAAATAATAAAGTAATTATATACATCTCTAAACGTTTCAACACCAGAGTGTAAAAAATTAGCCAGTTTACCAAAAGACTCATATAAACCTTCAGATTCCTCTGCCTTCTGAGTCTCTTTAATCAGCTGAATGGAAGTCTGATGAATATGAGGATTCATTAGCGTTCTTCAATTAAACTTCACTAACCCTTCCTCTCCTATGAACCACTAGTGGCTTTTTTCTTTTTCTCCAAAGGAATTACACTCCACTCCACAGCTCCAGTATGTCTTAATGCAGTTTTGTCTGGGAATTGACCACCGGGAAAGAAATTCCGGTCGTGTCCTACCTTAAGTAAGGTCATGAACCTGCACGAGTAGCGAGTGAGCACGAGAAAGAGACTACTACAGATCAGCTGCATAATTAGACTTGCCTGCTCCCAGCATGAGTGCGTTTACTGCATATTGAGAGTTTGCCCTTTTCTTTTGCCACCATATCAAGGTAATTACATTTCCTTTTGTAGTACCCGTGAAAGGAGGCATCACTGGCCTGCAGTTTTATGGCATGCCCATGGAAGCTTGGAGTACATAAATCCCTTCAAGTAGCTCTTTTTCTCCGTCCTCCCGCTGACACGGTGAGCTTAATGAAAGCACAATGAGCGAAAAGTAAACAGCTAATGGTTAGCAGAAACATGGCTTTTGGGAGTCATGGCATCGTTGATAGATCACTGTCATTCTCAGCAGGGGTCTGTGATTCTAATTGGTCGTGTATGCAAATTACATTACACTGCACTTTGAGAGTTAAAAAAAAAGAAAGGAAAGAAAATTTAATTGAAATGACAAGCAAACAAAGAAACGACTAACCGGGACTTAAATAAAAAAATTTGACACCTGTATGATTATAAGAATAAAAATAATTAAAAAAATGTTCTTTGGCCTGTAACAAACATGCCTGCTGTTTGATGCCTAGCCTAGCTATGTTCATATCTAGCATAAACCAAACAAACAAATTAGAAACGAGCACTTTCGGAGAGTGTAAACCTCCCCAAACCAAAAAATTAACAAAAAGTACAAAGCAATCCTCTGGAGGACCTGCTGTATAACCCCACATAAACATATCCTCACAGTGTTAAAGAATGGATCCAGAATTATATCTGGATTGTCTCTTAAATCTAATGGAGAAATTTCATGAAAATGTACACGTAACATTTTCCATAATCGTTTTGTAACAAACAAAAATTGGTGTAAGAGAAATCATTTGTGCTGTTTCAGAAAAAAAATCCACTTTGGGTCAGTCATTATGTCTCTGCTCTGCTGTGTCACAGCACCCTGCTGTTGATTATTTTCCTGAAGATGTATGTTTTTCTGCAGTAGGGTAACAGCAGTGTGCTATTATTTTGTCCATGTTATTCACCAGTCTGAACATTTTGGCATTCACCAATCCTTATGTGGCTGGAGAACAAAATTTTTCTTTTCTTTTTTTAGTTCTTTTACGATTTTGGTTGTTTCATCAGTGAGACCAGGAGAACAAAAGCAATGCAAAAATGATTGAACCTTTCCTCAGCCTGCTTTGCTGTTTCAATTTTCCCCAAACACTATTCTTTTTATATGTTACTCTACTGGCTGGCTCTGCACTCCTCTGCTGGCTTGTTTTTGATTCAGAGAGAGAGAGAGTTGGGTGAGGGCAGGCTAGGCTTGCAGAGGGTAATGCAGTAATCACATTGGTTCCCCCTGGAGTGGGCGAGAGGGTTAGCAGAGTGCTGCCCTCTGCCTGTGGCGACTCCCCCAGCTGCTGCACTCCAGAAAGCCTTGCTGTCTCACACACCATGCTGCTTACTGAGAGAGTAATACACACACACACACACACACACACACACACACACACACACACACACACACACACACACACACACACACACACACACAGTTGTCACTGATACTTTAAAATACATTTGAATGTCACTTAGAGTGTTTATTGTTGGATTGCATTTGAATATTTAACTTACACTGAACATCAGTGTCAACACCACAAAAATTTAGAAAGAAAAAATGCTCACACCTTTTTAACAATGTGATGCATCTTAGCAAGTAACTATACACACATTTATTCAACACATCTAATTATAACTAAATTATAGTAAATGAAGTACAAAGTCATTAAACCTTTTTAATGCCGTTTTTACTATTTCAAGCTTGAAATAGTCTTGTTTTTATTTTGTCCTATTTTTACAAGGAAGGAAAATTACCTTCAGCTGTGATGTTCCAAAAAAGTTGGGACGCTGAGTAAAATGTAAATAAACGCAGAATGCAACAATTAGCAAATCTCATAAAACAATACTTTACTCACAGTAACACATGGAATTTATGTGATAGGTTGGAAGTAAAACATTTAACTATTTATTAAAAAATATTAACTCATTTTGAGTTTGATGGCAGGAAAATGCCTCAAAAAGTTGGAATGGGGCAACAAAAGGCTTGAAAAGTAAGTGGTACTAAAAGAAACAGCTGGTGGAACATTTTGCAACTAATTTGTTGGCAACAGGACATTGTGATTGGATATAAAAAGGGAAGCTGGACAGAGGATTAAAAAAATACATTTCACTTAGTGTTCCAACTTTTTTGGAATTGGGGTCGAATTGACAGGATATTTTCACTTTCCTAAAGAAATCACAACAAGGCAGTGAAAGGAATGATTTATGGCAGTGTTGTGCTCTGCATATTTTAGTACGCCTTTCAGTAGGTGTGACAGAGCAGGAAAAGCACTATAATGTGCAAGACAGGGGTTCCTCCTTGACCAGGCTTGGGAACTTTGATTTATGCTATAGGTATTATGCTAGGGTTTTAAACAAACATTAATTCAATTCTTCTGTTTACTGTATGTGCTCACTACATATCTAAGGAGGTGATGGTATGAGAAATGGTGGAGGACATGTTTGGGATGTAGATGAGGAGACGGTCAGAAAGACGGTACATTAAACGATGTAGGATGGTGGATGAGATGGTTGAGGAGATAGTAGAGAAGATAGTAGAAGAAATCATGAAGTAGATGGTGGATGAGCTAATGCAGGTGATGGTGAAAAAAGATGGTGGACAAAATGATGGAGAAGGTAGTGGACAAGATCAAGAAGGAGGTTGTGGAGAAGATGATGGACAAGGAGATAGTGTATGAAATTATGGATATGGCGAATGAGATGATGGAGAACATGGTGGATGAGATGGTGGATGGAAGATGGGTGAGATGGTAGAGGAGACAGTAAATAAAATTTTGGAGGAGATAGTGACTGAAATGTTGGAGGTGATAGTGGACGGGTTTATGGAGGACACGGTGGACGAGATGATTGATGAGATGGAAGAGGAGATAGTGACTGAAATGTTGGAGGTGATGGTGGACAGAATCCTGGAAGAGATGGTGGACGAGGTAATGTATAAGATGGTAGAGGATGTCATAGACAAGATAATGGAGTTGTTAGTGGAGCAAGGGTTCATTTGGGATCACTGTATCTCATGTAGTTGCCATGGTAGCTGTACCGCATATGTGCACCTTGCAAGAATTCTGATGATTTTTTTTTCTATTTGGTTCCTTTTCTCACTAGCTGTGTTATCAGAAATCTCATGTGGAAAAGGAAGACTGTGTTCCTTGAAGCGAAAATGTAAGTGTCTTTTAAATAGTGCCATGGAGAGGCCAGTGCATCGCTGTCTGAGGGAGATAGCCGAGGGATGCTTCTGTGCTAATAAAGACAAACCAATACATCTGTCTCATCCTCTACAATTTTTTTTCCACAAAGCGATCGGTTGTTTCTTGCCGTTTTATAAAAACTACAGAAACGGCAGAAAACTGGGACTGTTGGATGATCATGCATGATAACCATTACTGCAAAATGGAGTTTAGTGGCTATTTGTTTTAATTGGTTTGCCTTTGGAGCAGGTAGATATCTTGAAAACCAGCATGATGCTCCTTTGTTTTCCTGCTACTTTACTATATTATAATTTTTCTGTGATCTACTGCTCTTCATTTGTTTTCCACCTGATGCCATTTTAATATGCACATACTGTTGATTTGATGCTTCTTAAGACCATTATTTAGGGAGCGTCTTCATGCAATTTCATTCAGTTTCAAACCGACTTGACCTGTATGTGTCAGAACACGTTTTTTTCTAGAAAGAAGATTTTTTTCACTTTTACTGAGCACTCTGTTTATCATCATATTTATAACGCATTCAGAAAGTGTTTTCTTCTGACCAAGTCATAGCAAAGGGAATATTTGTGATGTAAATGTGATACAGTGTCAAGAAAAAGTACGTGTACCCTTTGTATTTACATTTTGTTGCCTGAAATAAGCCTTTAATAAATACACAGAATATACAAGTGAAACATGGAATAGCAACAGCTCAGAAAAAAAACTAACTCTGGAATGGTTAAAGGATCACCCCTTCAAAAAAACACTTTAAAACTCAATGAGGTTAAACCTCAATGAGGTGGGGTGGCTAATTTGCATATGTGACCTTTGACCTTGGCACAATGATCTTGAACATCAACAATCAAGCTATTTGCCTTCCACATGTGAACAACTATATTCATTCTGATCATGAGATGTCCCATGTAACCGGTATATTGCTTAACAGTACAACTGAGGCTACACTCTGTGTACATATGTCTCTTTGTCTCTTACAGTGATGAAATGTTGATTGTCCGAAACTGTCCGTATAGGGAATGGCTTTTGTCCGTACGCTTGCGTCCTAGCTGGGGGTTATGATGTTCTATAGAACAGCTATTTTTTAATAGCAAACCTAGATGTTGTAGCACATCATGTACAAAGGTATCATGATGTTTCCTGTCAAAGTATCCATTGTCACTGTGAAACACATGAGCTGCACTAAGGTATAAACATGTTTATGGCATTTCAAACAGATAAGTGAATTTTATTTGAAGAAATCATCTCCTTCTCTTCTGTCCACCAGAACACAGATGTGTCGTTCTTTTTTGATTTGGATTAGTTTACTGCTTTTTTCGTGGTCATAGTGAATTACTACAGCAGTCAACAATTTTAAAGAGAACTGTGTGTGTGTGTGTATGTGTGTGTGTTCTGTGTTGTATGACACATGTCTTAAAATGAAAGCCCTGAGATGGGAGACTTCTCTGTCTCCAGATAGCTGTGAGCCTCATAAGCTGCTGCTTATCGATGATTATTCGTCTCCTGGTGCTACATCAAGATGTTTACTTGGGCCAAAGCCACAAGATGAGCAAACCCTCTCCAGGGCAAGAGAGAGAAGCAAATAATACAGTATGTGTGCCAGCTTCAGCTTCAAGACAGGCTAAGCAAAGCGAGCTAAATACATCCATTGGTAGCTGGGTCCAGTGTATGTTTTCATGTGTGTTAATGTGAATCAGACTAATATAAGAAATGCGACCGGAGCATATTTAAAAAAAAAAAAAAAAAAAAGAAGAAAGAAAAGAAAAATTCTGTGGAAACGTTTTCTATGTACAGAAATTTACCATTCACTGTTAAACAACAAGCAACAGCATCAAAACACTTTATATTATATATTAGTGTACACTTATGGTGGAATAATACGTTATATTTGTATATTTCCACTGGTTAAAACAATACGTAAATTCATGCTTACATTTAAAAGTGCTAAGTAACAAACTGCATTTTCAAAAGCAATTTGAAAACATGCATGATTATAAAGATAGCAATTTCAAAAAAACTTTCTGGGCCTCTGATTAACATGTTTGCTGTTTCTTGTTTAACCTAAATACGTTCATAAGTGATGTAACATAAACAAAATAAACAAATAAAAAAAAGACAATTTGAAGTGCACAAACATTTATTGAACCAAAAACGTAACAAAGTACTGTGATGGCCTGGCGAGCTGTCCAGGGTGTACTCTGCCCTCACACTAGGTTCACAATATCCTCATAATATTAAAGAATCCACAAAATAGTTTTGAACCACAATTTGATCTGGATCATTCCAAAACTCAATGGAGTCTTAATTGTCCAAAGCCCCACCTCTGGTAGAGATTTCATGAAAGATTGTACATAACACATGAATAGTCCTGTATACAAGAAAACAAACAAACAAACAAACAAACAAACAAAAAATCCAAAGGTAAAACGCAACCTCCTTAGCAGAGGTAATCTCTCAAAATTATTTATCTGATGAGTCCATGGTTTAGTTATTAAAAGGTTTGTTTCAACGGAAACACAAACATTAATTACCTTTTTGATTTCTTTTTTACTTTTTTCGGTGAAAAATTGACAATGAACTCAAAACAACTTACAAAATTGGACAAAGTTGCATTGATAAGATATCATTAATTGGTGGTTGGGAGAGAGAAGCTTCCTGATTAATACAGGTAAAATAATAAAAACGGCGAAAGTTAGAAAGTGGCAAAATGTGAAGTGTCTGGTTATTTACACCTACTTGATAAATTACCCTGAACTTTACACACGAATCACTGAATCTTTGGCCGGATATAGTTATTAGCATGCCAACTATGTTCAGGAGTCTTTATATCATAGAATTAAACAAGAATCATCAGACTGTTTGATGAAGGCTCAAGTTACACCATTCAAACATGTGCGAGACAAACCTCACAAGCCGTGTGTGCTTGGTCAAAAATCGAGGATGTGTGTAAGTGCTCACTGCACATGCAAGGTGATTAAAAATGTAAACCCTGCTTGCAGAGTTGTGTACTCTGGGGAAACAACAGCTAACCTGCATTTTGTTTATCACATCAAAATCACAAAGAATATAACCTGCTAGTTCATGCTTACCTGAGGTACCATGCTACAGTGGTGACTTTGTTTTGTTTTGCCACACGGAACAATCCAGTTCACTAGACCAGCTGTTTGTGATGTCACTAGGCAGTGTGTTTATTACACATTTATTTATTTTTAAATGTATTCAACATCAGTTTTCACTTTATCCTGGTCAGGGTCAAAGTGGATCTTGAGTCTATCTTTTATTTTTCTCTCTTCTTTTTTAAATTCTGTGTCTTTTTAATTTGGGGTTGTTCTCCTATCTGATCTCAGGTTTGATGTAATTTTATTCCCCCACTGCGTTTAGGAAGAGTTGTCGATTTTGACAGGGAATAATCCAACTTGGATGAACCTGTCAGTAGCTTCAGGGGTGGGAAAAACTGTGTGGGTTTTTATTCATTTAGTTATTTAAAATGAAAAGTGTGTACATGAGTGGGAAAAGCAAAGCATAGCAGTAGCCGATACAGTAGCTGTGGCAGGAACAACGCCCTGTCTGTCAGTGTCACTTTGGAAGTGCTTTATATAACATGCATGTCCTCAGCGCACGTCCTCACAGCCTTCTTAAACCAGAATGAAACACTTTTAGACAGAAGTGTGAGGAGCTGCCAGGGGTGTAAACGTACTGCTCTGCCTCTACAGCCAACTTTTACCGTTCTGACACCTTAAACGAGCATGTTACCTCCAAGGTAATTAAAGTGCTAATGAATGACCTGCCATTCTTTGCTGCACTCTGAGTAAAGGGCCAGGCGTAGGGAAAGAGGCTTGTTGCCAGGGTTCTCCTGACATAGTCAAACACTTTTTCTTTTTCAAGCACATAACAAAATTGAGGTTGTAGGTCTACGTGCTGTATATCTACCAATGAAGCCGAACAGATGTCGGAATAAGCACACGATTATGCTTCATGTTCCGTCTCACGTGCCTTCTGTCCCGTCATGCGCTTATTAACTGGGAAACGCAAGATTCCAAGGCCGAATCTGTCTCATTATTCTGCTGTACCCCAAACCAAAGTATGATTATGGTACTTCTGTTTGACACAGCCTATTATTTCTATTTGAATGAGTAGTCCTTGTGAAGAGATGATGGATGGCAGTGGAGAGGAGATAAGAGCTGTCTGAACCACTTAAAATCACAGTCTTCAAGGAGGCACAGAGAACCAAAGCTCTAACCTCTACCATTCATTAAAGGGAAAAGAAGCAGTGTACAGACCCTTAAAGTCTCAACCGTCTACCACCGCTACCTCTACACTCACGCAAACAGATTTACACACTAAGAAAAAATCAGAGCCATTGTTTAAGGTTTAATACCAAACATGCTTCTAAATTTTTATAAATTAAGACATCTTCTAATCATACTACCATGGACACCACATCAGAACTACTGGACCCAATACTGTAGTGTCACTGAGCACTTTGTATATCACATGGAGGAATGTAACCACCAGGCGGTAGTTCTAGTTTCGGCTCTGAGCTGTGGGATGACTCTCCAATCCAGGCTCCCTAAAGAGAGCCAGAGGAACTTTGTTCTTCACATGCCTTTTAGTTGGGTGTGGACTCAGAGCCAAGTGCCAAGAGTTCCCTGAAGGTCACCATGAAGCACTGAATGTTCTCCAAAAAAGACACAGCAGAGCATGTGGTATGACAGTTTCTTTTTTCTGTTCTCCTGGCCTGGTGGACAGGGCTGAGGTATCTTTCTGGTAACTGGAGATGTTTTGAGATATGAGTAAAAAGAGCAGAGTGCTCCTGTATGGGTGCCCATGATCCGAGCTGCAAGATCCTCTCACATGATTGACTACTGGTGAGTGGACCCACAAGGGAACTGCAGGAAGTGCTCTCTCTCTCTCTCTCTCTCTCTCTCTCTCTCTCTCTCTCTCTCTCTC
>JBCNYG010000020.1:16055044-16073650 GCA_039654305.1 Porochilus rendahli
TATCAGCCACAGACTTCCTGCTGGGAGATAGTAAACAACAACAAAAAAAGGAGTTTGTTTCACTTCAGTCAGCGCAGCGGCAGTTCAAGTAAAGCAGAAACAAACATCTCTCGTGTTTATCTGCTGTTGACATTTCAGCTGCCTGCTTCCACAGAGAGCAGGAAGCATCACTCTTTTCCTTCTTTTACTGTATTTCAACTGCAGGTCTCTCCCTCTTGCTCTCTCTCTGTCTCTTTCTGTCTGTCTGTCTGTCTCTTGAACTTCTATTTCCTCAGACTTGTCTTTAAACAGAACTTTGGAGTTCCTCTCTGTGGTAGGCCCAGGCTGTGTAATAAGCACTGCCCTGACTGACATGCTGATGGAGCTGTCTGAGAGTATTAGGATCCTTTTTCCCCCTTGCCAACGTTCCTGCCCCAGACGGGCAGCCCAGCTTCTGCGAAATGGATGTTGGGGGTAATTAGACTCTGATTTTAAGCAGTTCCAATCTACAGAGATGCCATTAACTACTCTGCTATGATGAGAAGATGGCTACACGCTTGTTCAGATATTTCCCCAGTTTCTTCCTTCACTGTGACACGACCCCGTATCGGTCAGCTTCTGTGCCTGGGCCTCTGTGTGTGTGTGTGTGTGTGTGTGTGTGTGTGTACATGTGTTTTTCATGACTCTGCTCTCCCCCATTGTGTTATTTTGCACAGGAGCAGATGGGCTCTCAGTGTAAAGTGCTCCTTTTTTTGCCCAGTCACCGGGAGCACACAGCGCCGCACGTTATAAAGGATATACTGCTCCGCTTCTGCAAATAGAGCACAATCTGTTACCGTGTCGCTTTCCGAGGGCTTTGCAAGGGATTTTGTTGTAAAAAAAAAAAAAAAAATTATAAAAAAACTTATTTGACATTACTGTGTGCTTCTATATACACAATACAAACACCTGCACTCAGTGCATTTGAAAAGAAATGTCTATTTTAGGAGCAAATGCCACAAACACATTTCTAAATATCCACTTAGTTAGAGCTTTATCACTAATCCACAGAATTTAGTGTTGTTATTTAATCTCAGTTTGTTACACACCTAAATATAAGTCTTACATTTCTCTCAGGGGGCAGTGGTGGCCCAGTGGTAGCATGCTGGATTACTGATCCCAAGGTCAGAGGTTCAAGCCCCACTGTCACCAGGTGTCACTGTGGTCCAGTGCAGGTAACTGGGTTATAAAAGGCCGGACAGGTCTCTCACTATCTGTGGCGAGTGGCATGTAAAAGAACCATTGCTGTCATACGTTAAGAGTAGGCTGTATTGCTGTCAGTGTGCTTCTGCCCTGTTATGGCCTGATGAGCTGTACAGGGTGTACTCATCTTAATAATTTCCTTTTTAGTAAATAAAACATGCAATAATAAAACATTCTGGTGCTTTAAATATTATAAAATATATATATTATGTAGATTTTTCTATTAAAACTACATTAAAACAATATTTAAATATTTTTACAAAGAAAATTCATTTTTAAAGTTTTTTTTCCCCCTGCCTCTTTTTCTTTCTCATACATGGACATAATGGACTTTATGAGGGGAAATAATGCAGTTCTGGAGAAAGCAGGCCTCTCTCTCTCTCTCTCTCGCTCTCTCTCTCGCTCTCTCTCTCGCTCTCTCTCTCGCTCTCTCTCTTTCTCTCTCTCTCTCTTTTTCTCTCTCTCTCTCTCTTTCTCTCTCTCTCTTTCTGTGTGTGTGTGTTCTGAGAGGATTAAATGATTACCATCTCACAATGCTCCTGATCTTATAATCAAGTTCAGAATGCCACGAGCGACCTCTTAGTGAAGTGATTAGAGCTGTGCACAGATGTGCCTGCAGCCTAATGGAGCCGGTCGACTCGTCTGCTGATAGCCGAGGAGTTTCCATTGGTCGGCTGGACGTTAGTGACAGCCCCGATA
Source organism: Porochilus rendahli (assembly GCA_039654305.1). Taxonomy (NCBI): domain Eukaryota; kingdom Metazoa; phylum Chordata; class Actinopteri; order Siluriformes; family Plotosidae; genus Porochilus; species Porochilus rendahli. The sequence goes on from JBCNYG010000020.1 coordinate 16,056,965, forward strand.
CATTCCGGCGCAGCTCCCAGCCCGTGAGCTCTCTCCTGGCAACAGGAGATTATGCATCTCTGTGTCTGTGCTAAAGCGCTCCAGATAAACCCTGGGTACACTGTGACATATTTCTGCTTTAATCTGTTTTCCAGGCCACGCTGCTCTCTCAGACCAGTAACGTCAAACCAGGCTCAAGCACAGAGAAATAGAAGGGGCAGGACTGTGTCTAAAGCATTCAGTTTTACCCTATAGACCATTTTAGTTGTTACTAAGCAGTGGACTCACATACAACGATCACACATTCATGTATATCACAGAATGTCAGAGTGCTTATACTGAATAGAAATTCAAGGCATTTTAGGGCCTGGTTGTGTACACATTCAGAATGCAACATTTTTACAATTACAACATCAAGAACACCATTGTAGCCCCATGCCATAATTTTATTCGCAAGCTGAAGTTTTATCTAGCTAACTGTGTATGTAGCAAATTTTTGTAGACAACCCAGATATAATTTTTTAAGTTCCTTTCACAAACAATCTGAAAATTTCTTAGCCTTATGAATTTAGCGGTGCTGTGACAAAAGGGACTGATGTAGGTTTGGGTGATGTGGATTTGAAAACTGGGTATTGCATTCATCATTCATTCATTCATTTTCTGAACCGCTTAATCCTAATTAGGGTCACGGTGAGGCTGGTGCCCTGGACAGTTCGCCAGGCCATCACAGGGTATTGCATTCACATATAAAAATATATATAAATAGTCTGTCAGAGGAAAAATATCTCAGGTCTGTGATTAAATTGTGCAAGATTAATACAAAAGTCATCTGATTGTTACAAGACAAAACAACCTTGTGCGATTTTCCTGTGATATTTCATTGATGTACCAAACAGGTATCCTGTGGAGCAGGAAGTGCATTCAGGGCATCAAAGACAGTCCCTGTTAGAAAATCTTTTACCATCGCCGTAACTCAGCTGCTAACAGACACAGCATTTCTTATTGATTCATTTTCTCAGAATCGTAATCACTGTCCATTTCATACAAATCATCCTCATCATCCTCATCTGTGTGACTATCATCTTGCTTTCTCCTTCTCATGTTTCGTACGTTACATGCCTTATGCCTTACGTATGTTACATGACATATGTGACCCCTCACAGCAAAGTAGGTACTATGTCAGAAATCATGATTTTCTCCAGAGTTGCATGCTTAAAAGGCTGAAGATTTGGTAGAATTTAAAAGCTTAGGATATCAGCTGCAAAATTGTACCAATAACTCAAAATTAATAATTTCTAACTTAATGCCCACTTTGCTGTGATGAGTCACATATATATGCACAAAATAACACTGCTGTAAAAATGTTGTACATTTAACATAGGACTATTGTAAGAAAGCCACAAGATACTGAGTGCATCCGATGACCCAAAATGTGGTTGAAAGTTTTTATGTTTGTCATAACACAGCCACTGTAAGACATAAAAATTGTAAGACAATTGATAACAAAACAGACCTTCTAAATAGACCTGACATTGGAAATTACCTACGAGACACAAAATGCTTGAAAGATGTCTACAACTGCAATTTCTGTTGCACAACAGGTGACTTCCATATGATACCTACCAGCTGTACTAGGAATCCTTCCAATTTTTCTGTGCTGGACCTGTTGTATACCTGTATGTGATGGGTCTTTGACAAGCCTTGGCAGGTTATTTTATGTCAAGTAGGGTTGTTAAAACAATATATGTTCATCAGGCCCACTAGTTAACTAGCATTCCTAGCCTGTTAGCATTCTAATTTCTTAGTTAGCATGCTAACTTAATCTCTCTTAAATCTCTGTAACCGCATCCTGGAGAGATGTCTGATTCGAGAGTGTGCCATCAAAAAACTGGTGTGTTTATAACACTTCTCATTCAGACTGCTTGCCCAGTGCCACATCACAACATTTGGGCTATTTGTCTGGTATGACATATCTCAAACAGGATTTGTTCTACTTTTAATGACAGTGTGTGTATATTTTTTACATCTTACAGAAGGATTTAGAAAATCATTGCTTCTACATTAGTGAATTTTTTATAACTAGGCTTTGTGATAAGTTTTTATAATTTATTATTATTATTATTTTTTTTTTTTTACAACTTTTGGTAATTGCAGATTTGCTTTGTAGTGTCTCTGAGGCTCAGAAAGCAAGCTTCCCTAAGCAGCCATTAAGATCTGTCTCCAGGCACTGGAGAAGCGGGGCAGCATCCCCATCACTTACATTCTAATCAGAAGCCTTTGAAGACGAAGCGTGCCCTGAAGGCAGGGCATCTTCAAGGCAGGATCAAGCATGGTGCACCTTGCATTGGATGTGTCATGATCAATTTGTGGTAATTCTCTAAAACAGTAGCAGTGCCTGTTTCTCCATCTGTTAGCGATGACCTAAGAGTGTGCAGAGCAGCTCCACTGTGAGCAATACAGCAGAAAATTCAGTCGTGCCTGTCTCCTCATACAGCCAGGGAAGCAGGCTGCTGTAGGTATGGGGATATGCTTAGGATTAAAATGATTGATCGTTAATATACAGCACTTTACTATTAATGCATTTTAATCTCACAGAATGAACATAGGTTCACCGTACCATCGATTTGTTGTCTCTGTTGCAAAAGTAGCTTCAATGTTGTCACAGCTTCCTAGAAGTATGGTTTCTGCAAGGTTTTTACATGAGTTATAAACATCAGGGCGTGTCTATAAAAACTTGGTGAGTTAACTTAACCGAGATTATAAAGAAAAAAAAACTTTCCACTAAATTTACAAAAGTATCAGAAATTAAATTTAATTGTGTGCATAATGCACAAACCTTATATGTAGTGACACCTCAAAAATTCCATAAAAGATCATGGTCAAAGACAGGAGAAAGAAATGTGCAGCCAAAGTTAATGCTACAAAAAGAAAGTGAATGCTGTTTGGCACTGAAGTTGAGGTGGATGTTGTTAAACATTCCCTGAGATGAGATTCCCAGGAATGTGAATTCAGTGACATTCATCAAGATTACAGTGAATAACTGTACACACCAACATAGGCAATTTTAATTTTTAATAATCATGGTGGATGCATGTGAGATCTGAGTGCACATGCAAGAAGGTGCATAGGAGCTGTGTAATGGCATCTCTAACTCTCTTTAAGAATCTTAGTATGTAAAGGAATGCAAACTAGGTTTAAGGTTTGTATTTACATATTTTAACAAATACAAAGGCAGTGCAGTAGACCTTATTCACATCTGTCTGAATATGACCGTATCTCATTTTTTTTAGTTATTGTGGGTTAGACCACTGTGGCTCTCAGCTCTTAATATAATATTAATAATAATACACAATTGCCAAATCATCCATCAGCTGAGGCAGACCATCAAATCTGGTATTTTTTTAAAGTCATATTTGTCTTGTATGGATTTTGTGAATTAAAAAAAAAAATTCCAATTGCATGAGAACATACTGTATATTTTGCAAAATGTTCTTAATGGTACTTTTGATAGTCCCTGACCTAGTAAATTAGAATAGTGGTGGGTTTTTGACAGCGACTTCAGGATAGAGCACTTTTTAAGTCGATCTGGTTAAGGGGGTCTGGTAAAGGCTGAAAATAAGTAGTTTATTCTTGCTGCTATATGACATATAAGATCGCAGTAATCCATGCAGATTATATGAACTCAATTAAGTCAAGGTTTAAGTTCACACACATTCAGGAGCATGAGTAGGATGTGAATGTTTTTCAATACAAGATTTTCATTTCATTGAATATTTCTGGTAATGCTTGTTTGAATCTATAAATTGTGGATCCAGTTTGATGAACAAGGGAATTTTTAGACGTATAAATATTAACAAAATGTTTCATATTGTTAAGATATTGTCTGAGTCCTCACTAAAGCTGTTATTATGTCTATAAATATGTATCTGTTTTATGGTAATTCATTCATTCATTAATTTCCAATTTGCTTATGCCTAATTAGGGTCGCAGGGAGGCTGACGCCCATCTCAGCCGACTCTGGACAAGGGCGGGGTACACCCTGTTCAGCTCGCCAGACCATCGCAGGGCAACACACATGCAACCATTCACACTCACATTTACACCTAGGGTCAATTTGGAACAGCCAATTAGCCTACTGTGCATATCTTTGGACGGGGAAGGAAACTTTAGTACCCAGAGGAAACCCACGCAAGCACAGGGAGAACTCCATACAAAAACACCCGACCCCGGGTATCAAACTCAGGCCTTCTTGCTGTGAGGCGAACGTGCTAACCTCTGCACCACGGTACCACCCCGCTTTCCAGTAATGTAAAAAATAATTAAAAAGTAACATCAAATGCTGTTATAATCTCTTAAGTCGTCAGTGGAAACTTGACAGGAATCATCCAAGCACTGACTTCATTCATACTGAGCACTAATCACATCCTGTCAAATGATCAGAGCCGAGCAGTTAACAAACATTAGCCCATCATTCTGCGGCCCACTCAAAAACTGTTTGGACGTTGCTAATAGAGTTTAAAATCTGACATGAAGGAGGCACCAGCAGTTCTCAGCAGAGACATGCAGACGGATTTCTCTTCTGCTTTCTGTTGCCGGCTGACACGGTGCTGGGTATTTCTGTATATTTTCCTTTCTGAATGGATGTAATTAGCATGCTAATGAATGAATTGCAGTGCAGGATCCCTCAGCTTTTGCTCCGTGGAGCGGCAGAGCTGCGGAGCCATGAGTGCTCAGTGCTAGCCCCTCTCTCTTTCTCATAGCTGATATATAAAACCTGTAATCAGATGAGACAAGGGCTCAATCAGCTGTGTTTTTCTCTAGCAGGGCCTGTTTACCCCCTCTGTGCCATATCCGAATTTCCATTTGTGCTGAAAATGTAAATATGTTTGAGAAGAAGGCAGCGGTTAACACGAGGCCAGGGGCTTGTTTAGGATGTTTTGCATATCCATTATCGGCTTTTGTGGCTCTAATTCTCCATTGTGACCTGGCGTGTCAAGCCTTTTATTTAGAAAATTGTGCTGTTATCTGTCCTGTTCAATCCAATAGTGCTCTCAGTTTGACCTCTGTTGAGTAGAGATGTGTACAAGGATACAAAGACTTCCATATCAGATACGATCATGATTTTAAGTCCATTCAGCACAAATCAAGTCAAAATTATAGAGATATATTTGGGTCAAATATATAAATTAACATTTCTGAGAGTCAGAAACAGAGACTTTCTCATTACATCTATATGATCGATTAGTGTGACCTCAGGAGCAAATGTGTTAAGCTGTTTATAATCATTTTTACGTGTAATTATGCCAGTATGTCCCTGCGTTATGCACAAAACTGATGTACAAGCCTAAGTGTGCAACTCAAATGTGAAACACTTCTTGTTTTCACACATGCATTTGAAGGTGATCTCACAGAAAGTGGAATGTCAGCGTGAAAAGGTGGAGAAATGGGAAGCATAGCTGACTACATATTCTTTGAAATGAAACACATATATTATATACATTTTATTAAGGACAAAAAAAATGGATCATTTTAGGACCCTGGTGTAAAATCCATATATTGATGAAAACTACAGTAGTGTGTAGTGAAGCCACTAATTTTGTCTAAAAGGGCTCACAATAAAAATAAGTAGAAAATGACTTCTCTATAATTTTTTGGTAAAAATGTATTGAACAATGCAATTATAGTTAATGAGAACCAAAAAATAATTCTGACAAGTATATTGAGGTAAAATTATGGCTAATAAACAAAAACAATGAAAAGACCAATATTTCAGAAATATTTAAAGGTGTCGAAAATTTTTATTTTTACTTTTGCATAGCATGAATGAACTTCAAACCATATGGAACGGTTTAGCAAGTGAAGCAATTAAAAATATGTGAACACTATGCCTGAAAGGTTAAATGCTGTAATCAAAGTAAAGGGTGGCCATACTAAATCTAGATTTTTTATTTTTCTTAAAAGAGACTGTTATTTTTGTTATTACTATATATTGTTGTTTGTTTACTTATTCTCATCAATGTTATCCAATATTACATGAAATAAATACTTGAATAGTACTTGGTTTCTGGTTTATCTTCATTTTGTTAAGTGTATAATCATCACTGCACACTACTGAAAATTTTTTTCCACTCGCTTAACCAATCCATATGGTTTAAAGTTCATTCCTGCTATACAAAATTAAAAAAAATACTTATTGTTATACTTATTATTTTTATTAGGAGTCCTTTTAGACAAACACAGTACTGTATGTACTTGACAAATTTGGCAGGTTTTATTGGCCATATTTGGCAACCCCTGTCTGTGTACTGTACATCATATACATACATTGCCTTTGTGGCATTTTTTAAATGTTAAAGAAGCCACAGCTGACAGCATGAAAAATCTCCTACCATGTAATTAACCTTTTTTTTATAAGATATTTATTGCATACACATCTGTGCATTAAGTTTGTGGGGGGGTGCTATATTTTGCTATTTCATGGCATCTTATATTTTGCAGTCACACAGTAGGCGTGTCAAAGGCATGGTATGCGTGGTTCCACATCAAGCCAAGTTTTGGGCAGTGCCTCCTTGCCCAATGTTTGTCATCGCTCAAAATAGGCTCATCAACATGGATCTAATCGCAGAGCAAACTCTGAAAAATAACTTTTATTAACTTATTAACACTTGTATGGCAGTTTACAAGCAGAACATTGGTGTATGTTGTGACATTTTCCTGACAAATTTCCCTACTTTAGTCTCCGTCTAGCCAGCTGTTCCAAATCCTTTGATCCCAAGTCTACCGTAATCCAGGCAACAGCAACTTTTTGGACATTTCAGCATCTTTCAAACTGCATCAAAGTGTAATGTTAAACCTGCAAAGACATGCTATCAACCCATGATTGTCTAAAGTTGCTGTGATTGACAGGGGTATACCCCGTTACCTCTTCCACCCACGAGCAAGGTCAACTTTGGCTCCAAGGTTGAGCTGATTTTGGCTTCCAAGGTTGATTTTTTAATGAGGGTAAATGTGTAAAGGTTGCTTTATTAGCTTCTAATACATTATGGAAAAAAAATAAAACAAATGATTATCTCAAAGTTTTTAAATAAAACATTCAGGAATTTGTGACCTCCCTATACCAGACAAGAACCAAGAACCTTTGTGTTATCTTATAAAAGCTGTCATTGCATTTCTTTCAACATTTTCATGATAAATTATGTGAATTTCTGAAACTTCTGAGCACTTTCATCTGTCATGTCTTCAACTCACTGTCAATACTGCTGTTCATTCAGTCTAAATATTTATCACCACTTTCGTCTTCATCTGAGTAAACTGATGCAACCTTGACTTCCTTTGTCTGTGTGTGTGCGTGTGTTTGCTCTTTCTGTTTGACTTCCTCCTGAAGAATTGCAGGACACTAGTCAGAGGGCATGTGTAATGTTCTCCCAGCGACATGACGGCCTTGATGCTGCTCTCTGGGGCACCTCAGGTCCTCTTCGCTCCCTTTCAACACTTCCTCTTCCATTTGATTTCAAGGACACTTTGATTTCCAGCAGATGCTCATTCCAGAGTTATAGATTTTATTTTTTTTCTTCTGCTGGCTGTTTAAAGATCGCTTCATCCCTGACTTTTAATGGCACTGGACCTGAGCCCAAAGGAACATTGCTGCTCTTTTTTTTCTTCTTTTCAGAAAGCCATTAGAATAAAATGTAATATATCCACTCGCCATTAAGTCAGATTAGCAAGATCAAACACTTGACTCGCTGAGAGAGACTGGAGTGTCTGAACAGAAACCGGCGCTCTCTCCAGCAGCTCCCTCCATCAAGATGAACCTCGGAGTTCTTTTCTGTAGTCATTTCTCTCCGCTTGTGCAAATGATTAGGAAAGAGATTATCTCAATAGTGTTTGAGTTGTAGTCAGCTTGAATTTGCATGGCGTTTATTCAGCTCTGTGCATGAAACGCCTGTAGAAATCGCACATCATTTGTTTTATTTTTTTTGTGGGTGTAAACAGAAACAAAAAGGAAAATGAAGAGGCACAAATCACTACTCTAATAGGTTCAGGGACGGAAGTTAATACCCACTGTCCCCAGGCAAGTAAGATTCGGAAGTGGCAGTTCCCAATTGGTGCAACCAAAACAGCATATATCCAATCATCTTGAATTCTTTCATTACTTAGTTTCTTTCTGGGTTTGATGCATCCATGCTGTCTCCAGTCAAGTATATTAAATGTGGGTGCTGTGTAGCTTCTATATGTATTTTTCTCTCCATATTGCTCTTATTGAATGTGTGTTAGCATGTGCTACAAATGTATATAACTTCAACAAACTCATAAAAGAAAATGTTCAAATAGTCAGTCAATTTTGTGAAATAAACCTTGACAGAGTGAATGAGGGCAGCACAGTTTTGTAATGGTTAGCAAGCAGCAAGACAGTCCTGGGTGTTTCTGTGTGGAGCATGCATGTTCTCCCCAGGTTTGTTGAGTTTTCTCCGGGTACTCTGGTTTCCTCCCACAGTCCAAAGACGTGCATGTTAGGCTAACTGGATGTTCCAAGTTAATCTTAGGCGTGAGTGTGAGTGTGAATGGTTGTGTATGTGCTGCCCTGTGATGGTCTGGCGAGCTGTTCAGGGTGTACCCCGCCCAGTGTCATCTGAGATATGCACCAGCCTCCCATGACCCTAGTAAGATTAATCAGCTCAGCAAATGAATGAATGAGAGTGACTGAGAGCCACTTATTACAAAATACAATATATTCATTTAAAAAAGATTAGTGCTTTTTCTAATGATGCCGTCCATTGTAACGGTATGTTACTCATAACATCGGTGTGTCATAAACAAATAACAGAGCTCTAGATGTTGTGCTTGACAAATCAGAATTGAGTATTTAAATGCTCTGTGTAATAATTAACATTTAACTGTGTAACCCAGCTATTGTTAGCAAATTCACTGTATTATTGTATTCTTTATATGCCATAGCAATTTATCAGCACTAACAACTTTTATTCACTTGTTAAAGAATGTCATAGACTTGTTGTTTATATTTACACTTAATGTCATAATAACGTCCATGAAACAAGCTAGTTCTCCTGTTCTCACATGTTCAGACTCTTGTCTGTTTGTTTGTTTCATTACATTTCATTACTAAAAAGACATAAAAGAACCTTATCAAGAAGTTTAACTGTACTATTCTAATGTAATCCTACTATTAGTGTAGTGGGGATGCTAGAGCTTTTTCAGCTGAATCAGGGCAAAGATGAGATACACCCTGAACAGCTCACCAGACCATCATAGGGCAACACACACAATTATTCACATTCACACTTAGTGGCAATTTGGAACAGCCAATTAGCTCTTTGAACTGTCGAAGGAAACCGTTGCACCTGAAAAAAAAACCCTGAAGCATGGGGAGACCATGCAAACTTCACACAGAAACTCTCCTGCCAAGCCAGGGACTTGAACCCAGGACCTTCTTGCTGTGAGGCATATATGCTAACTACCGTGCTGCCCCAAATCCATGCTGTTACCATAATAACAATACAATATTGGGTAGAGATCTTTTGTATAAAGCTGTAATTAACAGCTTCACTATCTTCAGATTGGCTGTTCTAGAGCATTACTCAACACCTCGCTTATTAAACAGTGCTATGGCAGGCTTTTTGAAATATAAAACACAGACATTTTATTGCATTATAATTTTTTTAAATACTACTCTGGCTTGTTAATTGTTTCTCTTGAGGTGCCATGTGCTCTCCCCACAGTTGTGTCACGAAGCCGTCATGGGTGGAAGGACCCCCTTATCTGAAAGCATTGCTGGTCCTTGTCTTTGACAGCCCCCACACTCACATCTCCGATCTCAAAGACCCACATTGTTCCTGACATTTACTTCAATGCTCCACATTTGAATTTCCTCCCCAGCATGTGTTGACTCTTTGAGGGGGAGGAGTGAAACGCTGGCACGAATGTGGGCAGACAATGGCGCAAATTAGGAACGCTGGGCGCCTCAGAGGCAAAAACGGCCCCGGGGATGGTGTTTAACATGATTCTGGCTCCCACGAGACATTTCAGACTTCCTCATTTGTTAGCAATAGACCAGTGGAGAACATATCTTCTTCACTTTCCTTCCTTGGAGTACTAGGGAAGATCTGTCAGATTTAGAGCAATGAAGGGTGGTGTATATCACCACTCAAAGCAACAGGAGCGCACTTCCAGTGCTGTCTTTTGAGCTAGTGTCTAGACAGCAAGGAGAAATCGAATTAAAAACGCAAATCCCCATCAGCACAGTGCATTTTCATTGATTCTGACAGAATCGCATGTGGCGCCTCTCAGCGGGCCTCCTTAAAACATGAAGGGCTTTCATCCAGCGGTGTGTGACAAAAGAAATTGGGGCTCGGTAAAGAAGCAAAGAGGCATATTTCATGACACACAAAGAGAATGCTCCTTTCCTTCTCAGCCACATCCAGAAAGAACACAAGACCAGCATGCTTTCCTTCCGAGGGAAAATCCTGTGATGTGTGTGATTTGAATATGCAACTGGAACACAGCCGGAGTATGTATGTGTGTATCTTAAGAGTGTGTTGAATAGTGTGCAAGGCTGCCATTTGGGGTGCATGTGAGGCCGTGAGGCACACTCTGAGATTCCCCGCTTTTTATATTTGATTTCATATTACGGCTCCCCTCAGGTGAGTGAGATGGAGTTTTAATGAAAGGAGCGTGGAACCCTGGTGCTGTCCCATCAGCCCACTGGCCCAGCTCAGGAAGCCTAGCTCCAGTCCCCAGCACTACATAGCAAGATGCCATCCTTTCCTCCTCGGTAGTGGGGTTATTTCATCCCCAGCAGGGCTTCCTCATATGGAACCTCATTTCTGTTCAGGATTTCTCATCTGTGCCCAACATGGAGCTTGCCGCTAGGTTTTTTAAGCTTTTCCACTTGATTTTGGCAATCACATGGCACTCTGCCAGGCATGCTGAATGTGCTTTTGATGCTCTGATTTGCTCATTTAAAGGCTAAGACTATGCTTTTTGTCTCAGTTTTCAGCGATCTTCTTGGCTCCCAAAGGAGATCTGAGTGATGGTCCAGTAATCAAGCTAATTACTGAATCATTCATAAGTTGATAGGTTTGGGAGCAAGGAAAGTCAGTACAACTATTTAGATTTTTGATAGGTCAGTCAGTACGTCACTTTCTTTTGTGTTCTGGCCTATTTCCTGCCACCCACTCTGAGAATTAAGCCTGGTATTGAGCCTGAGTTTAATTATGAATATATAATGTGGCCACCGTGTTCACTATGTTTGTTCTGCATGTTCTGGAATTAATTATTTTTCTTATTCAATACTAGAGCAAGCAGAGGAGGCAGTCATCATCATCTGAAATGGTATACTTCTGAAGGATTTATGTGTAGATTAATTACATGATGTAGGTGTTGCCACTAGGTGTGACTGTGAATAGTTGAGAGTGTTGCCATTCAATGGCCTGGTGAGCTATTCAGGATGTATCCTGCCTTCGCGTAGAGTTGGCTGAGATAAGCGCCAGCTTTCCTGCAACCCTAATTAGGATTAAGCGGCTTATAAAATAAATAAATGAATGAGTTATTATCACTAATGAAAAAAGCTTTTAATTATTGTTGTGTTGCGATGGCCGTGTCCCTCGGGCTGTCTTATGAGGTGTACTAAGGGCAATTAGGTCTCTGTTCCACCGGAGCCAGAGATCTGCATTGGTAACAACAATCTGAATTCCTTTCCAGTGGGGTATGGGGTCCGCCAAGGCTGTCCTTTGTCACCAGTTCTGTTCATAATTTTTATGGACAGAAATTCTAGGCACAGCCGAGGTGTTGAGGGGTTCTGGTTTAGTGGCCATAGGATCTCATCTCTGCTTTTTTCAGATGATGTTGTCCTTTTGGCGTCATCGAGCAAGGACCTCCAGCTCTCATTGGAGCAATTCACAGCTGAGTGCGAGGCCGAGGCCATGGTTCTCAGCTGGAAAAGGGTGGAATGCACCCTCTGGGTCTGGAATGAGGTCCTGCCCCAAGTGGAGGAGTTCAAGTATCTTGTCGTCTTGGTCTCGAATGAGGGAAGGATGGAACGGGAGATCGACAGGCGGATCGGTACAGCCTCTGCTGTAAAGCAGGGCTTGTACCATTCTGTCGTGGTGAAGAGGGAGTTGAGTCGAAAAGCAAAGCTCTCAATTTACCAGTCGATCTACATTCCAACCCCCACCAATGGTCACGAGCCTTGGGTCGTGACCGAAAGAACAAGATCGCAGATACAGGCGGCTTGAATGAAATGAGCTTCCTTTGCAGGATAGTAGGGCTCTCACTTAGAGATAGAGCGAGAAGCTCAGCCATCCAGGAGGAGCTCGGAGTAGAACTGCTGCTCCTCCGCGTTGAGAAGAGTCAGTTGAGGAGGCTCGGGGATCTGAGTTAAATGCCTCCTGAACGCCTCCCTGATGTGGTGTTTCGGGCATGTCCTACCAGGAAGAGACCATGGGGTCGACCCAGAACACGCTGGAGAGACTATGTCTCTCGGCTGGTCTGGGAACGCCTCGGTGTCCCCCCGGAAGAGCTGGAGGATGTGGCTGGGGAGTGGGACGTCTGGACTGCACTACTTAGGTAGGTAGTTACTGCCCCCTCAACCCGACCCTGGATCAAGTGGAAGATGATGATGATGATGATGGTGGTGGTACAATGGCTTCGCGAGCTGTCCAGGGTGTACTCTGCCTTCCCCCAGTGTCGGCTGAGATGGTCACCAGCCTCCCTGCGACCCTAATTAGGATTAAACGGTTCAGACAATGAATGAAAGAATAAATGAATTATTGTTGTGATGTTAAAGGAATATAAATGTGATCATGATGTGATTTATACATTACTATTATGGTTACTGTGAGAGCCCTAAATCAAACTTGAATCCAAACATTTATTCAGAATTACGCAAATGAATGAAACCCCAAGCATCCTTGGTTTTCAGGAATGTGCGCTGCTTTCCCAGATATTTTGCCACTTGGCATGAAGCAACAGGTGGTGTCCCTCCAGGGACCGAATATAAGATTGATTACTCCAGCAGTCTAGATTTCGCCTCCTTTGTGTCCTGCGTGCTCTGTGTTCTAAGCCAGACAAAGAACAATACTGGCATGGTACCATTCAGTACCACTGGTTTGTATCAGTACGCTTTGTATAGGTGAATGCTGTCGCTTGTCAGTGCAGAGACGAGCATGCCATTAAAGAGGCTTTGTTGACAAGGCTTGAGAAGAACTGCCGGGAAAAGCTAAGGAAGCTGAGCGTTTGAATAGAGCCGAAGTGTCAATAGGCAAAGGAGGAGGACCGAGTCAGTATGAAAAGACTGCAGAGAAAACTCTCTCTCTCTCGCTCACTCGCTCTCTCGCTCTCTCTCATTACGCTGATTAAACACTGAGCAAATTTGATGATGAGTCTGGCTTTTTGTAAAGAGCTTCTATTTTTCTTTCTTTCATCTTTTAAAGTGGGATAAATAGACAAGTAGCATAAACACTGAATCCCCGAAGCAGATGATGATTGAATATCAGTGTCTCTGTTATATTAGACCAGGAGTTATTATGAAAATGCCTGAAAATGACAGTGATGCCAAATGGAGACAGTGGCGTATGATGTATTTTTTTTTCTTTCTGGATAAAACCCACGTTTGTATAAATTGACTCTTTTCCATCCAATGACTTTAAGAGAATGTTGTTCAGAGTTTTGAGACCAAATTGAGCTGCAAACATTTATTTGAAATTCACAGCCTTGGAACAAACACCAATCATTCGTCTGATACCGTTGCCAGTTTCATAATCCATTTACCACCTGCAAACCCTGGCCTACACTCTGCCTCATCCTCCGCTTGGCCCACAAGCTTCTTGGAAGATGTCTCCCAGACGTCTCTTTCAATTCCCTTTAAAAACCTGCCTCCTCAGTAACTAGGATGTGTGCAGATGTGAAAAGTTGCTGCGATCTCTTATTAACTAAGCGGGAGAGTCGTAGAGTCATGAGATGTGCGCAGCGTAGTCATCAATCTTTCCTCCCTGTAAGCACATTCTAATTTATAAGTGCAAGCTGCGCATTTGTGGCTTTGTGCTGAGAACGTGTCAGTACGGCTCGACGCCACTTTCTGCCCCCAGCATTCCTGCACATTATGTCTTTACATCACATGGAAAGATTGGAGCCGAGTGTCTTTGTTTTGGTGCACGATTGTGTCTGAAGTCCATTCGTCTATTCGTTCGGACGTGTGGGAGTGCTAGTGCAGGCTTGGCAGGCTGAGTATTTGCCTGTTTGGCTTCAGCCTCCAGAGATGTGCAGTTTCTTTCTTTTTTTTCTGTTTACCCCTGCAGGATGGATAAGGATTGTTTAGTAGGTTAAAATAAAAGAGGAAATAAATTACATCATGAATGAGATCATTTAATCCATAATGTGTTCATTACTTTGAATGCTTAAGAGGCATAAGATCTTATACATTAAAATTGAAATCACCTTCGAACAGTGAAGCATGTTATAATATATCCATCCACTTATATACTCACTGGCTTTATCTGTTTATTTGTTTGTCAGTTTGCCTGTGAACAAAATCCTGATGACCCCAGTGCCAAGAACTGGTCGGGGACACTACCTTACTTGAGTCCCAGAGATGATTTGATTTTGCAATTGATGAAGATTTGATTTTGAAATGCCAAGGTCAGTCATAATGTACAGAGCAAGGTCACAAAGTTTTGAAGATTGAGTGCTTATGACTTCAAATCAGGTGCCAACGGACATGCAACTTGAACTATGAAACACTGAGAGGAAACCATATATGGACATAAATGAATGTTACCTTTGACCTTGAAAGACCTTCAAAGGTCAAACCACAGCCATCTATTAAATCCTTCAAACAAGAGAGTTTGATCGCTAATGACCCCCAGTCCTGCATATTTTAGTGCATTACCTGCTCTATCATACCCACTTCAAGTTTTTATTAGCCATGGGAATGGATTTTAACTGTCCAGTTCTTGGCTTACAGGAGTGTATCTGATGAGATCCTCTGCTTTTGTAATGCATCAGTGCATTGTGATATGTTATTCAGTTCAACACAGATTTAAGGAGTGGCTATTTGAGTAACTGTTGCCTTCGTATGAACCATTCTGACCCATTCTTTTCCATGTTCCTGCACAAACTCTTAATACTACTGTGCAAGAAAGTCCCAGCAGTTTCTGTAATACTTAAACCAACAGCATGCTGAGGTCACATGCACACCTTACATGTTGTGTGATATTGTAGCTCTGTTTGAAATCCGAATGTAACAATCACACGTTCTCTCAACTGGCTCACTTCTGTATGAAGTGAACCAAACATACCAGCAGATTTGTGATGGTGTGTGTATGTGTATGTTTAAGCAGGATTGTGCGTATATGCTCTGGGGTTAGATGTTTAGCCACTCGTGGTGCAACGCGACTCGTTTGTAGGCTCAGCAGGTAGCATGGGCAGGTGAAAGCCAGCCAACCATTACAACAGCATCAATTTCACGTCTGGAGGCTATAGGCTGCAAAGATATTTCTGCTGCACATTTCACAACTCCCATTGATGCTTCCAGAGGTTGCCATGACAGCACTGCGCTAGGCTTTTTAACAGAAGAGATTTAGTTAATCTAAAAAAAGAGGCTCTAGCTGTAACATCTCTCCTGTGGCGAGGCAGCTCTCCATCGATCAGCGGTGAGAAGACAGTGACTGCAGCTCACACTCCTTCTCCTGGCAGAATGGACGGAGGGAGGCAGTAAGAGAGGGAGGGGTGAAGCGAAAAGAAGATGCACTATGAGAGTCGTGAAGCCTCCCAATTAAGACACAATCAGAGCACGGCTGAGTGGTGCGATTGCTCTCCCACAGGCTCCCAGTCTGCCGGAGTGGAATGGTTTCATCTGTGAGATACTGAGCGTCTCAGATTGCCCGTGTGGTCCCCATGCCATACTGCCATATGCAAAACCCAACAAACCTCCAACCGATTTAATTTTCCATAATGAGCCGGAGAAATGCATCCAATCAGTAAGAGTCTGTGATTCATTCAGCTACAGAACAAGTTAATTTGTACATGAGCGCCCTTGGCAAGATCAAAACACTGTAGTGAAAAGACAATGAGGATCACATGATGAGATGTGTAGTAAGTAACAGAGGATTCAACCTTACCTGGATATGTAATTTGTCACAAGGTGGAGTCTGTGCAAATGTACCACTAGAGCACCTTCTGCATGATTTACTGCACCCGGGAAAACACTTTAGGGACAGAGATTGCGTTTGTAAATGAAAAGCCTATAGAATAGACTGTGGCGACAGAACAATAAAATGCATCCTCTTACATTACTTTAATAACCCAAGTGTTATTGGTGTAGAGACTTGCTCTAAATTGCATTCTGCACTGCAGCGGAAACCCATGCCTTTTGAAACCTGACTTCAGAACTGAACAGGGTTTTACAGAGCACTGCAGCTCAGATGTCTCTCTTCACTAGCAGACACTTGTAATACCTCAGATAAGATCTATAAACCAATCAGTCTTTATATTCGGTCCTGACGGTAAAAACATGGGCCTTCTACACACCATTAAAAAAAATTAATGCACCAACATAAATAAATTTGCTTCTGTTCTTCTTAGTTAAAGTAAAGTACAGCTGCAACAAGCGCATATATTATATATATATATATATATATATATATATATATATGTGTGTGTGTGTGTGTGTGTGTGTGTGTGTGTGTGTGTGTG
>JBCNYG010000020.1:16103440-16115828 GCA_039654305.1 Porochilus rendahli
TGTGTGTGTGTGTGTGTGTGTGTGTGTGTGTGTGTGTGTGTGTGTGTGTGTGTGTGTGTGTGTGTTGGCCCTGCTATAAAATGGTGAGCTGTTCAGGGTGCACCTTGCCTTTCCTGTAGTCGGTTGAGAAAGGTTCCAGCTTCCCTGTGACTTTAGTGCGAATAAGAGCCAAATCAATAAATTAATGATTATTTCATATTTATTAAATCATATTTGTGCTGAAAATATGTATGATGAATTACATGTAAATAATAACAAACCAAAATAATCTACATGACAGTCCAAACTCTAAGCATCATATTCTATACAGCTCAGTTATAATAATTTTAAATGTTATTCTCCAACTACTGTAAAACCACAATTTTCCAGTTGACCACATCTGTGTAGACGCATCAGTTTGCATAATAATGACAGTGTTCTTTCTCACAAACACAAGCCCCAGTGCCAGTGTTGGGAAAAGGGGAAGATTTGACAAAGCAGGAGGTTTCAACACTTTGTGTCACAGACGTTGCAGTGGTCAGAAATGTCTCGTGTCTATCTGTGTACCTTCTACATATTTTTTAAACGAATGGCTTCTGCAAGCAGCAGCAAATTAAAGTAAGATTGCGGTTTATGTGCGCTTGATTACTGCTTTCTGCTGCTTCCTGCTGGCTCGAGAAATGAACACAAACGAGAAAAGAATCATATTAGCATAGAATCAAAAGCAACAACAAAAGCAGTGTAGCTTCTGGATTTTAACTAAACAGGGAAAGATCTTTTAGGAGATCTGTAAAAACGAATGCTTGACCAATCTGCTTCTGCTGATTCTTGTTCTTGTTGTGGTTTTTAACAAAAGGGCAAAGTCAAACTTGCAACGACTTGATATAACTTTTCCTTGCGTGGGTTTGCTCCAGGTACTCCGGTTTCCTCCCATAGTCCAAAGACATGCACATTACAAATGTAATGCACATTCATGTAGTACAAATACTCTTATTATTTGTTTTGTTTTGTTGGTAGGCTCCGGCCTTCTTGTGACCCTAGTAGCCTTAAGAAGAATTAGGTGGTTCGGCAAATGAATAAATGATTAAAGCAAATTGTGCAAGTGAAATGAAGAATCTTGAAGGGCAGTGGGGGCTCAATGACTAAGGTTCTGGCTTAGTGATCTGAAGGTCTGGGTTCAAGTCCCAGTACGACCTAGCTGTCACTGTTGCACCCCTCAGCAATCCCCTTTAGTTTATTAGTGAGAAATATATTGAGAGAAATCCAGATCTTCAGAACCCTTGTTGTTTCTGCAGCACTTCAGCTCTGTGCAGCTCACATGTACAAGCCCAGAACACATGGCTTTGATTCACTTTCTACTGTGGAGTCGATTCAGAGTCAAATTCACTTTCCCTTTGGCTGAAGATCACACCAGAGTACCTACAGATGAGTCTTGAGAATTGAAAGTTTGATTCAGAGGACGAGCACCAGGATGACACACCAGCATCACAACCAAATGAGAGGACAAACAAGCAGTTCCACACTACCGCTGCTTGCTGCTGAATCTCAGTTCTGCCTCACATATTCAAACTCGCTCCATTAACTCTACCATGTCCTTGTGCCAAAGCGCCGGTGGCAGGCTGTTGACATTGCAGTCCAAAAGGTGACCGTGGGCTGTACATGAGGGCCGTGTGGATGAAAGCCTTGATATTTCTCAGTGCAAATGACCCACTTGGGCTTTAGTCCATTAGCTGGGTGAGAATCTGGACAAATAATGCCATCTGTACTGCATGTGCACTTCCAGCGCTCCGAGAGAACAATGGATCGACATGGCCAGAACCGGCATTAGGACATGTTCGTGTAGAAGGGTCCCCGGGTATTCCAAGAACCATTACGAAATGTTTATAGGCTGAGTCTGAAGCCTGAGATGGTGTGAGAGCAGAAGGAACGCATGGCTGGTTTATATCCCCTCCACCAGCGTGTCATTACAGCGATGACGGCTTAATCCCGACAGCAGTTAATACAGCCTTTCTTCCTCTGCCGTATTACCCGAGACAGATGGATGGAGTGATTGCGACGTTAACTTTCTGAGAATTTTAATGAAAAAAAAATGTATTGTTTGCCTATCGCATTAACATTGTGTTCTATCGGGTACTGTAGCAAGACCGTCAACCATTATGATTACGGCGATTGATTGATTTATTTGTATTTTTTTTTTACTTCGCAGATGTGTAACTGTTCCAGATCCATCACCCCCTTCGCCCGCTTTTTACTCACATCCTCACAAACACAGTGAAAAACCATCCTCCTCCCTGCATTCTCATTTCATCATGGATTTGTATTAAAAATCCCAGAGCTTGGTTCATTAGAATAATGCCTATTGTCTCTCGAGTCCGATTACATGTATGATCTGGTGGCACGTTCCTTCCTGAAAGAGCATTTTGGCTCATGGTGAGAGGCAAGTTACCCATCGACACGTCCCAGCGGGGGGATTCGCAGCTCAGCATTTTCAACACTCATATCAATTATGGATGACTCTCATGCATGCTTTACTGGGTTACTTCCACACAGACGCTCTTAATAAAATGGTGATGTATGTGGAAAATCTGAGTAACTCCTAGCGCCAATTTTCACAAAACCACTGAACTCAAAAAATAGCATTTTAAATCACTTAAGTTCTACAGTCACTGATTACAGCCATATAAATTGGTGTTTGTGTTCAATTTCTTGCCATCAACCATTGCTAAATACTCCTTACAGTAATGTATGGGAGACAGCTTGTAATATCAGCAAATGTGGTATGCAAAAGCAGAAGGCAAAATATTAGTAATGTAAGGAACTATAATAGCAATAATACAGTGTGTATGTATAATAAATAAGAAACATCATTTTGTGTCATCTTGTTCTATTACCAAAAGTAAAAAGAATCATCACCCACATTTGTTTGTCTTTCTGTTTGTTTGTTTGCCTATGAACAAAATCCAGACCACACCCATGCAAGAATTTTCACTTGGTGGGGACACTACCCTAATTATGTCCCAAAAATTAATTAGTTTTGGAATGTTAAGGTCAAAGGTGAAAGTCAGAGTAAAGTCACACATTTTTGGTGATAGACATTTCAATTGTTTACAGCTGAAAAACAAAGTGGGTGGCTTGGTGGTAGGGTGCTGGCTTACTAATCCGAAGGTTGGGGGTTCAAGCCCCACTATCACCGAGTTGTCACTGCTTTTCCCCCAGTGCAGCTAACTGGGCTATCAAAGGCCAGCCATGTCTCTCACTGTCTGTAGTGAGAGGCATTTAAAAGGACCATTGCCATCATTCAATAACAGTAGATCATCAGGTTGCTGTCAGTGTGTTTCTGCCCTGCGATGGCCTTGCGAGCTGTTCAAGGTGTACCCCGAGTCGGCTGAGATGGGCGCCAAGTATGAATAGGCAGTTCAGAAAATGATGTTAAATTAAAAAACAAAGCAACATAAAAAATTGATGCACTGACAGACAGATAGGAAACCACCTGGAAAGTTGACAATCAAGGCCTCAGGATTATGAGAGCTTATAACTTTGAAATGTGTGAATATAGACATGGTGTTATTATGGAACACTAATAGAAAACCATAGAAGGAGACAATTACCTTCAACCCTGATTAATCATGAAAGGTCAAGCCCCAGGCATCTAAACTTTAACAAGGTTTTACATTTATGCTAATTTGGTCAGACCAAGCGCTATAGAACATATTGTCAAATGATTACAACCAGTACCAGAAACCAGTACTCATATAGCTTCAGTTACCTTATTGTTAATTTTTCTGCTAGTTAAAATTACATTAATTGTTTTCCAATCTTCCCAGCTGAGTGCGAAGCGACCGGGAAGAAGATCGGCACCTCCAAGTCCGAGGCCATGGTTCACAGCCGGAAAAGGGTGGAATGCACCCTCCGGGTCTGGAATGAGGTCCTGCCCCAAGTGAGGAGTATGTCGGGGTTTTGTTCTTGAGTGAGGGAAGGATGGAACGGGAGATCGACAGGCGGATCTGTGCAGCCTCTGCTGTAAAGCAGGGCTTGTACCGTTCTGTGGTGGTGAAGAGGGAGTTGAGTCGAAAAGCAAAGCTCTCAATTAACCAGTCGATCTACATTCCAACCCCCACCAATGGTCACGAGCTTTGGGTCGTGACCAAAAGAACAAGATTGCAGATACAGGCGGCTTGAATTAAATAAGCTTCCTTTGCAGGATGACAGGGCTCTCACTTAGAGATAGGGTGAGAAGCTCAACCATCCGGGAGGAGCTCAGAGTAGAACTGCTGCTGCTCTGCGTTGAGAAGAGCCAGTTGAAGGGGCTTGGGGATCTGATTAGAATGCCTCCTGAATGCCTCCCTGATGTGGTGTTTTGGGCATGCCCAAGTACGAAGAGACCCCGGGGTCAACCCAGAACACGCTGGTGGGACTATGTCTGTCGGCTGGTCTGAGAACGCCTCCGTGTCCCCCTGGAAGAGCTGGAGGATGTGGCTGGGGAGAGGGATGTCTGGACCTCAGTGCTTAGGCTGCTGCCCCTGCAACCCGACCCAGAAAAAAGCAGAAGAAGAAGAAGATGATGAAGATGATGTTTTCCAATGTCCCTGAAACAAGTTGTTTCTTATTATCAGTTACACAGGAACAGCCACTGTTCCCTCTCTTTTAATAACACAAAATACTTCACCATATCAGTTTTCAAACATCCGATTTCTTGAAGCGTACACAGCATACAAGTCCCTGTGAGTTAGCTGTTGCTATAGAAACCATGATGGTTGATACAGTATTCTAACAAGGACATTAATATAAACTGTAATTTGGAGCTGTGCTACTGTCAGATTTGCCACCGTGCAACATTAATCAACCAATCAGAATGGAGAATTGAACAGGGCTGTAACATGACATTAAACAAATCACTGAACATTGGAGGAGTCCAGTGAAACCCTGAGAAGACTGAAGGCAGCTTTATTTCAAGCCAGCAAAGTAGTTTTTCCTTCTGTTTTATTTGAGAAATTGTAAAAATGAAAAATAAATAATCGCTTGCATGTTTTGACCTGTTGTTTTCAGTTCTAAACACACAGCTGTAAAACTCAGTGCTGTGCACATTCAGCTCCACCCACATTCCCACATTGAGTGTTTTGATGACACAAGTGTCCTATATACTTCATACCTCATACATACTTCATATTGAGAGAGAGAGAGAGAGAGAGAGAGAGAGAGAGAGAGAGAGAGAGTGTGTGTGTGTGTGTGTGTGTGTCTGTCTTTCCTTCCTTTGTTATTTGTCACATCATTTTAAGGAACATGTTCACTTCCTTTAAGAACATTGTTGCAACTTCCTGTTAGGATCTTCAGTTTCTTTTCAGACAATAAAACATTCTTTCTGTGAAAAAAAGTGAATCGGCATCAGAGGCTAATGGAAATAGTGTAGTTGTTTAGTTTGGTCACTTAAAGAACTCATCACCTGATGAATAATAGCTGTGCTGTTGTTATGCTGGTGGACGTTATCCCGACATAGACAGGGCATAAAATAATGTTGTGCGATCATATCGACTATTCTTTTTTTTTTTTTTTGTAACGTTATAAATATAATATTTTTTTCCATCAGGCTGAGCTTATTGAAAGCGAAAGCAGATTGAAGTCTCTCGTCATGTACTCGGGTTCACTGTAATCGCTCAGAACTCTGGCCAGCTTGTAATATACATAAATATGTTCATATCTTTTTTCCCATTGAAGTACTGTAGATTTCATTTAAAATGCATTTTTCTAATCTTTTGATTGCACAAGGCTGGTAGATTTCACTGGACTCATGTTACATTTATTCATTTAAGTGCCTCAGGCAAAACAGTGTATGATAGAGACATCCATCTGTGCTTTGTTTTTCAATGGCTTTTAGAGATGTAAGAGACTGAGAGAGATAATTACTAAAAGGATGTGCAACATGGGTTTATGACAGTGTTTTGAAACGTGGAGGATTTTTATTATTATATCATATCTAACCTAATTGCTCATTTTTTCTATTACTGATGAGTGACCTTTGTCCTCTGGCGACCCTAATTTATTTGGTGTCTTAATTGAAACTTTACTTACGAATAAAATTAATCTCCAAATCAATACCGCAAACACAGCTGTACCGTTATTAGATATTAAACTAAACAGACATCAATAACTGATCAATTAAAAAACAGTAATTCAAAGATCCAAGTTTTCAGGATTTATGTTCTATTCCACTTATACCACAGCAATTTACATTTTCAATTTATTATAAAACAGGCTTTTTAGTTTCCATAAATTTTATAGCCGAGTATGCACTATGCATTTCAACAGCACTTTAACAATGGAGGTGATGCAGCACAGTAAAAAAACACAGTCCAATATCGTAAACCTTAAACAAACACAGTTCAGGGGATCAGGCAAACAGGATATCCGAGGCAAGGCTGAGACGATTAACATGAGCAGGCAAAGGTATATGCAAGGGTAATATGCAGAAGTTCAATATCAGAGACAAGGCAGAAAATCATAAACAAATAGGAAGGTAGAGGTCATTTACAGCAAGCAAACACAGGAATTCACAGCTTGGTATGTACTGGCAAATAAAACAAAGGCAGTGCTTTGCAATTCGTGTGTGTTCAGAGAGTCCTTATATACTGTGTGTGATGATCAGGTGAACTGACAGACAAGTATTCCGGGAGTCATGTGATGTATGTGTCAAATGTCAGTTTGACGCTGAGCTTTGAAGTGCATGCTGGGAAGTGTAGTGAGGCAAAGTGTTAGAGTATGATAAGGCTGTGACACTTGTTTTCATTTATGTTATCGCAGCTGCTCCATTATGAGACTCTTGTTATTCTCTCTCAGGAATTTATGAAGCAAAAAAAAAAATAAATAAATTGTAGCTTGTACAAGTAATTGTACTTGTAAGAAACACCAAGAAAGTGTAAACTCATTTGTCATGAAAATGATGGACTTATGTTACAATGTTCATTTTTGGCACTGACACTGGAGACTACTTCCATAAAGGATAAACAAACATTTAAACACACACACACACACACACACACACACACACACACACACACCCTTTACTTTAGTTAATTAGGTAGTTGGTTACAGAAGATCCATACTGACTCATAGTTTAAATTAAAGTGACAGTCATCAAAAAAAAAACAACAACAACCTGTAACCATCTCCATTAAACATTATGGAAGAAAAAAGCTGGGACATAGTGAGCACAACCCCGACGAGTAGCACTGTATGTTATCCTGCTTATTACATGGCTATTTATTTAAGAAATCAATAATTTGACCCAAAATAAATGATTTAATTGAAACTGCCAATGACCCACTCTATAGCACATTGTGGTATAAAAAATTAATAGACCACTAAATACTGTAATTAACCAATTACAACTGAGTAATCAGATGAGCTGTGTAATAAACTATGAGAACTCCACAACAGGAACTTTCTAAGTAGAATGCTTTTAGGATGCTGAGCGCTCTTAATGATCTGAAGATGCTCTATTAGTTGGACTCTACACGTGAATAGATAAAGATGCTAAAGATCTTGGAGTGACACGCACTTACACAATTATGACACAGTGAGTTCTGCTCAGTAGATATGTGTAGAAAGCATGTAGAAAGACATGCCTCACTCACTTTATGGGAGCCTGTATGAAAAGTGTGTGAGTGTGTGTGTGTGTGTGTGTGTATGTATGTATGTATGTATGTGCCACCCCTGGCAGGTTGCCAGTCTAATAAATCGCCCATGTTTCTTATTTCCAAGGACAGCTACTGATTTTTCGATTGCTTTATTCACCCACAGTACACATGTCAAAGCCAAGCTGCCGTTCCATTACTTATGAATTTCAAAGAGGAATATTGATTTTGTCCTAGACATTTTCCCCCATTTTTTATCTTTCGTCAATATGTGAGGAATATATATTTTCTACTTGGAAAAAAGTGGTTTCAAATTGTGTTGCTATTTGAGCTGAGTGTTAGGCACATAGTGAAATTGCAGCATTTGATTCTTAGTGAAGCTGAACACAGGAAGCATTCCTCATGATGGCTGTGTGCCTGGATGAAGGGTGAGATGGCACAGCAGTTTTGGCAAGGTCTCAGGGACCGGACAGATCAGGCAACTGAACTGTCATCGAATGTTATTATCTGCCTAATCGGAAAATATATGCGGATCTGGAAAGCAGTCGCTGTCTTAGGTTCAGTTTCTGTGACATATTGTTATTAATAATAGCGTCTTCCCACTTCATCTTGCAGCTATGTTATAGTCTGGTTCTTTAAAAATGCATTGGTTTAGGTTTTACATTTTCTCACAGGCAGTTAAATCACTTGTTAAAACACTTTTGCATTCTGTGTGTGTGTGTGTGTGTGTGTGTGTGTGTGTGTGTGTGTGTGTGTGTGTGTGTGTGTGTGTGTGTGTGTGTGTGTGAAAACAGCAAGGCAAGAAAAGAGTGAAGTGGAGCCACTGGTTTGGTCCCTAACTTCTACACTGCCAAATCTTGTGCTTATGTGAAGTTTAGTATTAGTATTAATTTAGTATTAGTATTGTACTTCATTGACATCCTAAATACTCTAAATTCCTGCAATGGCCTGGCGAGCTGTCCAGGGTGTCGGCTGAGATGGGTGCTAGCCTCCCCGTGACCCTAATTAGGATTAAGCAGTTCAGAAAGTGTACTATGAACAATGAACAATATTCTGAATTTATCTACATTTTATGTTAGTACAATGTCACTAAATTACTTTAGTACAAATTAAACTGCAATTAACTGTGTGTTCACTTTTATTGGCAATAAATAATGAAGTCAAATGTAATAAGTGTAAAAACAAACAATGAAACAAACAACAAATTTTATGTACTGTTTACTAAATGAATTATCACCAGCTATTTTATATTTTATATATTGGTGCTATGTATGTTTTTAGTTTGTTTTTTGTTTTTTAACCCATTTTACTTGGAAAAGTACCATTTGCTTTTATTTGTCTTAAAACCGAATGAACATAAAATACAAAATTCCAGTTTACGGATTTATAAATGTTGGCACAGAAGTCTGTGATGAAATCTGAGAGTAAATCAGAAAGCAGCAGCTGTTCGGTGTGAATTCAGTAACTGGAGAATCTGATAACAAAAGCAGATAAGAATTGTGTTACGGTCTTCTCACTATTTAAATATTATACATTTGTAGATCCTTTCTGCAGTGTGATACTGCTCTGATTTATACTGAACTATTATAATAACTAGTCTGTTTATGTATTTGAGTTACTTTAGAAACTTTTTTTGAAAACATATAGTTTTTTATTGCACAGGGTAAAACCACGCTTCGGTAGAGACATGTTTTTCTTGTGGAGCGAATTCTTCGTCTCTTGCAGCTACATGTGTAGAAACAAAGGAGTCTGAGAAGAGCAGCTGTACGCAGACCCACACCCTCACACCTTCATTTCCAAAACTCTTTATAAAATCAGGCTCTGAATGCTTTGTAGACTTTTTGCAGGCCTGGTGTCCACTAAGTGTGGATGCCTTAATAAGCGCCCCCTGGCTCTTTCCATGCTTCAGTCCCGTTCCCGTCCCGTCCCCTCACTATGGCAACAGCATGAAGGGGGGTATGCTGGCATCATTATCAACAGGGCCATCTGTCATGGGGAGCTAAGAGTTTAGCTCATGGACTGGGGATACCTCAGTACTTCAGCACATATGCCTCTGCACTGGGCTAATGGAGGGAGCGAGACAGGGAGCACAGATTAAGATTGTGAGAAAGAGAGAGTGACTGAATATCCAATGCTAAGCTTTCAATTAAAATTTTGTTTTATGCTTGATTGGTTGATTAACTGGCTGCTAGAGGCATCTTTAAGTGAGAACTCTTATGGAAGAAAAGTAAATTAACGTTAAACATTGTGCACATCTACTTTTTAATTATTACCCTATGTGACTCTGATCGTTTGCACTAGTTTGATGTTACATAAAGATTCATACTGCATATAATGCATCACTGTTTGTTCACCAATATTTAAAGTGGTATAAAACTTTAATTTCTACGATTGATATTATGAGCAATAACTCAACGGGGAAAAAAACTGAATCTTAGAGATATGTACATGAATTTCTGAATTTCTTAGAATGTAAAATGAAATACACACCATAGCCCTTCCCCCGCACCACAACAGACAATAATAATTTTGTCTAAATGTCAGTGGGTACTTGAGCTACAAGCTACAAGTGTGTCTATAAACTTAATGAACTGTGTTAGATTATCTCCAATGCTGTTCCATCTTAACATATGCTATAATGGATGATAAGTGAGTCAAAGAAAATCTGATCTTTTGTACACAGATTTTAACATGTTTAATATCACAAATTTGCTTAACTTTAAATAATGGACAGAAAATTGTGTCTTCAATACTAATTAGTCAAAATGCTTAATTATTTGTGTTAGACAATTTTTTGTATATAAACCAATACGTTCATTCATTTTCCATGACTCTTTATCCTAATTAGGGTGTCAGGGAGGCTGGCACCTATCTCAACCAACTCTGGGCAAAGGCGAGGTACACCTTAAACAGCTCACCAGACCATTGCAGGGACAACACACACACATACACACACATACACACACACACTGTGCACCACTGTGCTGCCTTATGTAAACTAATATAAATTCTAAAATCTTCTGTACATACATATATAACTTATATGCAAGAATAACCAAATAGCCTCATGTGCTTATTTGTGCATAGTAACATACTTATGTAAAGCATATTTATTGAATATGTACATTTATTAGTATATAAAACATGGGCATGAGGCAATCTGATTCATTTCAATTCACATTTGTGACGGTCACTTGGAGCAGGCACTGTCTTTATTGCCAAGTTTTAAAAATGGAGAGATAAACAAAAACCTTCTTCTTGTGTTTTCACATAGTATACAGGAAAATTGAAATGGTAAAAACACAAATTACCAGCGTACTTACATTTCTGTTTAATGTATTCCAAAACTCTGAATGCATTAAAAAGTCACCTTTATCTTTCACACACAGGGCTCAACTGATTTACCTCATAAGTAGTTAAAATATGTAAAAGTAGACTATAGAAATCTTGATTTTGTTTGATTTTTATGTTCCCATGTAGTACAGGCTAAAACAATTGTTTGCCTCAGACCAACTGCATAACCCTATTCAGCGACTACCTCACCTTTTCCGAATACCCAGGTACTAACTATTCCACAATAATATGATAAGAACCTAATAATGTATATATAATTATAAGCATAGCCTGTGCGTTAGTAGCCTAAAAGTTGCAGCGTATATTAAACTTATATTCTAAAAAATATATAAAAATATATTTTCTCAGACAAACTTTTGAAAGTTCTGCTGTGCTGGAAAAATAAAATTAATTCTTTTGTTTTTCTTATACACTGAAGATATTTGGGTTTATGATTAAAAGATGAGTAGGAGACACTTTCCTGATATGTTGGGTGACCACAATATTGGAATAGAAAGAATTTTTCTTGTAAATATCACTTAATAATCGTTTGCATGTCTCTTGTTTGCAACTAACATCTAAAAGCTACAAGACGGCCACCCACTGGCATCACCAAAGTGTTCCATTCTTCCTTTGTAATGCTCTTCCATGTTTGTACTACAGGTTCTCTCAGTTGTGATTCATTTGGGGGGGGTTCTCCTTTCAGTTTTTTCTTCAGGGGTAAAATACATGTTCAAATGGGTTAAAGTCTTGTGATTGATTTGACCAGTATAAAACCTTCCACTTGATGAAGTCATTCATAGTGTTGTCAGTGTTTTTCTGACCATTTGTCTTGCTTCATGATGAAGTTTCGCCTGATTAGATTGGATGCACTTCTCTATTAAACTTGCAAACAGAATGTCCCTGTAGGCTGCTGAATTCATTTTGCTGTTACCGGCATGAGTTACATCATCAATAAAGGTTAGTAAACCTGTTCCAGAAGCAGCCATGCAAGTCCAATCCATGACATTACCTCCAGTGTGCTTGACTGATGAGCTTTTGAATCATGAGCAAATCCTTTCTTTCTCCATTTATTGGCCTTGCTACCTTTCAGTTAAAGTTAATCTTTGTATTTCCATCATCATCTGAGAAGCTTTAATATTTTAGGTCAAAGTTATATTTTATATTTTACTTTTATTAGAGTAATATTAAAGAAATATCCTCTGATATGCTGATGATATTACTAACACCACCAATGGGTGAAACATCCCATTGCTGTTTGCGTGAATTATCAGCACTCTTGTAATGCTGCTCAAATCAATCAAATCAATAAAGTGGAAATAAAAATAGTATAAAGTAATTATGCAATGTTTGTATACTGTGCATGCGTGCGTGTGTGCATATGTGTGTGTGTGTGTGTGTGTGTGTGTGTGTGTGTGTGTGTGTGTGTGTGTGTGTGTGTGTGTGTG
>JBCNYG010000020.1:16116901-16133015 GCA_039654305.1 Porochilus rendahli
TGTGTGTGTGTGTGTGTGTGTGTGTGTGTGTGTGTGTGTGAGAGTGGGAGAGAGAGGGAGAGAGAGAGAGAGAGAGAGAGAGAGAGAGAGAGAGTGAGAGAGAAATTTATGTGTAATGTAAGTGTGATGCAGGAAGAAGTTATATTAGTGTCCTTATAAACCTGAAAAGAGCCACCAGTTTTCTTTATTCAAACACCAACACACACACACACACTCCCTCCTTTGGTCTCAGGTCTCTCAATCAAGCCACCTTTAATTAATAATAGATAAAGAACCGTGAGAGAGAGAGAGAGAGAGAGAGAGAGAGAGGATCCATTCTGTTACAGATCTGGATGAATGAATCGAAATGTTTAAATGCTGTCTCTATCATTTGTTCAACAACAATATTTCATTCTCACCCACTATCATAGCTCGGGGAAATGAGGTCGCTCGGCTTTGTGTGTGGTTTTAAAAGCAGCGGTACGGCCAGACCTTGAGATTTGTTTAGTTCTATCACTGGGATTACAGGACAGCTGGTTGATGAACAGGCTTTTAGCTCGCCAAGATGATTTTCAACCTCTTAAAAATGTGGTTTATGTGAAAGAAGGGCAGAGTGATTATTATAGGAAGACGGGAGTCGTGTGTGTGTGTGTGTGTGTGTGTGTGTGTGTGATTAGCAGAGGACACAGCGGTAGATACGGCAGGACAGGAGGTGGCATTATCAGTGGTGCGTGAACAAGCGCTACTGATCCAGCAGCACTGATTAAAGATTAAGACTCCACTCGGCAAGCTCATCTCGCCGGATTTCTCCCCGCGCACCAAGCACCGAATCAGCTCCACATGTCATGCTTCGTGAGCACAGGAACGCACAATCACTTCTCTCAGCATACCTCTCTCTGCCTTGCTTTCACTTCTCTCCGACCCTCCCTTACATCACGTCTCCCTGCTCCACATGATGGCATCGGTCTCCACTGGGGGAGGCTTATCACTGAGCCAGTGTCTTTATGGCCACACTTCGGAGCAGCAGGACCGCTCTTACTATACTTTATATACATCATTCACGCTCGTAAAGAAACAGCGCATTTCCCTTTATTGACTCGGCCAGGATGCAGTCGAGACTGAGATGGAAGATGCAACTCCAGCACTTATTTAACATTTTTGAGATGTATTCTTTTTAATATAAACTATATTTCTAGAGAAAAAAAATCACCAGTTTTCTTTATTGGTGGTGGGGTTTTCCCACTTCACGCAGCGCTTGCTACCAAACATGAAGGGTGAAGGTGAGCACATGCGACCTCCAGGCCGACTACATCTTGTGGAGTGAAAAGTGGCGCATTAAGCTCAAAGGAAAGTGTTACACCCCCTCGTATGTGTGAGCTCACAGATGCCCATGGTTGTCTGGTGTTGCTTGTAAGCAATAGGAAGCAGAGTGTCTCTGTGTGTCTCCCGATAGCTCAGCCAATCAGCTCTCATTGGCTCCCGGCCACCGAAGAACTTGTGATCTCCTTTTCAAGTATCAAAAATGATGCAACTTAATGTACTGACAGCATGTAACATCCAAATACGTAACACATTGATTCATTCATAAGGTCTGATTAAAAAAAAATTATATATATATATATATATATATATATTTACTAGCTCGCTATGTTTTATCTTGCAGTTATTATATCTGTTTTGAACTTGAAATTGTTTTGATTCTTAAGCAAAGAGCGTCACATGGACATTTAGTAGCAATAAAGTAAATGTTTATGCATCTATTTACTCTGCAATGTTTTTATCCATCTGTGCCTCTGTCAGAGAGTCTTGATAGCGTGATATCTCCAGAATGATTGATTTACTGTTTGAAGGCTTTCTGTGGCGTTCTCATATTAATCAGCGATTAAAGTTTGGAAATTATCCAGAGGTCACAGCGAGGTTGGATGTCTAAATAAAGTACATTTAAGACTCATTGAGGTGTTTAAATTAGTGAAGGACGAGGTTTGTTGGTGTCCCTCATGTTGAACCTGTTAGCATTAAGTTCTACTTTTTTGGGTTTCTTTTTTTTTTCCACTGGCAGATCGGAATGTTTTTTTTTTACGAATGTGGAAAAAAACAGCAACTTAGCAACACATTCGGTAAACATACAAACAATGCATATTAATTATGCTAGCTAATAAGCTTCGATTGATTTATTGCTTCAAGTTCAAATAGCTCTGATGTGACACGTCGTAAATCTTAGGTGTTACAGGTAAGACTGGTATTTGTTTTGTCCCCTTCCAGCACTGTGGCATCCATGTTGGAATTTCTTGCTGGAGCTGTAATCTGATTGGTTGATTTGTTGATGTTAGACATCAGCAACAGGACACAAATGAATCATGCAAACAGGGAAATTAAGAAATCTCCGATGCCAGCATGATATTTTTAGCGTGTTTATTTTTACGCTCATTGCGTATATACGGTGTATATAAAGACTATACTGTAGGATGACTGTGGTGCACTGTATCACATTTTAAATTCCCATCTGACTCGTTTGCCAAACCACTAAATGTAACTATTAGGGTTGCAGGGAGGCTGGAGCGTGTCTCAGCAAACACAAGGCGGTGTACACCCCTTGTATAGCTTGCCAGACCATTGCAGGGCTTCACACACAACGGTTCACACTCACATCCACACCTAAGAGGAATTTTTGAACCGCCAATTAACCAAATGTGCATAT
Organism: Porochilus rendahli; assembly: GCA_039654305.1. Taxonomy (NCBI): domain Eukaryota; kingdom Metazoa; phylum Chordata; class Actinopteri; order Siluriformes; family Plotosidae; genus Porochilus; species Porochilus rendahli. The sequence goes on from JBCNYG010000020.1 coordinate 16,119,579, forward strand.
TTTTGAACTGTGGGAAGAGAAGCACTCTGAGGAAATCTTTGTAAGCATAGGGAGAGCATAAGAACGCCCGAGCCCGGGACTTGAAAAGGAATGGGCTGCTCGCGCCCCCCTCCGCGCCACGTATTTTCCTGCTGGTTCGGAAATTGAACCAGCAACCTTTTGGACTCAAAAGAACCTTTTGGTTCTCTAACCATTAGGTCACAGCTGCCCCCGAAACAATTCGATAGAGCCCGAACATCATGCAGTATATAGACTGAAGATTTGCCCCATTAAATGCAGGTTTGTGGTTCATATATGTCAGAAATTTACAGAAAACAATGGAAAGGTGTGGGCGGAGTTATTTTGTGGCTGACCTCATCACATTTATGTTCGAGTTTCCCTTTTAAGTTTAAAAATTTGTGATTGATTGATTGATTGAGGTTTTGTGGTAGTCAGTCTACTGCAAACTGCACTTATTCAACACCAGAACAGCATGGTGGAAGGGAGAGACTTTTCTCCGCTTGTTTGGATGTTGCAGAATATATTGATTAACTGAAACACATTGTTCGGTACCTGTTGGTGACCCTACACTAATTCGTTCTAATAAGTTCTTGGTGGATTGTGTTATTGATATGATCTGAATGTTCACCCTCAGGATTAGCCACTTCCGTCAATTTCTGTGCCGTTTCATGCTAATCTGGCCTGAAAAGCACGTAGAATTCACCATGTGAGTCCTGCTGTAGCTGTGGATTAATAAAACCGTGAAACGCTTAACTCTATTCTTTCTACAAACCAAATGGATGGGAAGAAAAAAGTCTTTACATAGGCATGGACACTCACTCAATCATTTGCAGAATCGCAGATCTTCTTGAGAGCCCACTGTTCTCATATTTTCATTGGTTCATAACTACATTTATTTTTATATTTGTTTATATCCTTGCACGGTTCTCATGTGAGGGCCATTGGGGGTTACTTTTTTGGTGAACTTCTTCCTGTTTGAAGATGTTGATCAAATTTTAATAGTTGTCAGGTTGTAAGGAAAAGAAGCGGTGCAGAGAAATGACAACACACACAACATTACTGCTTGTAGTGTATGTATGTAATGTACAATTTGTAATAGCCAATAAGCCTAATGGGCTTGTCTTTGGACTGTGGGATGAAACCGGAGTACCCGGATGAAGTCCAGTTAAGCATGGGGAGAACATGCAAACTCCACACAGAAACGCCTGTGCTGAGTCTGGGCCTCAAACCCAGGACCTTCCTGTCTGAGGCCGACATGCTTACCACTACGCCAACGTGTCACCGGGACATGGACATGACATTCATATAAATCAGCTCGCTTTAGCATCAGGACGAAGAAATCGATTAGCAAACTTCTGCTAGTGTTCTGCTCATCTCTTAAGTGATGGAATAACAGAGACTCATTCCATCACCATTGTAGCTGCAGAGAAGAAATGCAGAAGCGATTCACTCTTTCTCACTCATTTTCTGCGACGTTAGGAATGCCTCTCATGGCGTCGTTGAATTATCTCCCGCAGTGCAGCGGAGGCGACACGGATCCCGTGTGCAGCACTATTAATTGTGTTGTGCGGTTTGGTAAGGAAACCTGTCATATGCGGACACCTCGTGCTCATTTAAACGTCTTGTTAGAGGAAGCACAGCTGTCCCGCACTCACCTGCTCTAACAAAGAAAGAAAGGAGAGACCTTCAGAGATGAAGAACATGTGATAAGTGCTTTCTAATTTGTTCATTCAGAAATCTGCCATCTCGAGTCCCATTCACACGCTGATGAATCGAGTGAGTTAAGAGCAGTGTCTTCATTTTCATTAAGTGTCCTTTCTTTCCTCAAGGGATTATAACCGTGGATTCGGCCCCTAACCGGGTTTTCCTCACCGCTGATCCCCAGCCAAATTTCATTCTGCATCCCCTGGGTGCTCTCCAGAGGCCCTGAACCGCACATCCTCACAGCACCATCCCACCTCAGTGTTTGAGCTTCTTAAAACACACACACACATACACACACACACACACACATTGGCGTCTTTCCTAGAGACTGGCTTGGCCTCACCTCTGCAACCTGGGATTACATTAGTTTCCGTTTTCATGCACGGCTGGCTAGGCGTATTAGCCGTGTGCTAGCCGAACAGCGGCGTTCAGGGGAAGCAGTCAGGCTTTTACTCTGGGAAATAAAATGATAAAGCTGTTGGATTTCACATCACACTTTGCTCACTGACCTTCAGCGAAATGTTAGAGCTTAGCCCAGTCCGGCTGCTTGGGCGAGCTTGTCTCAATCTCCCAATCAGAGAGCTCGTTTACTACAAAGATAAAAACCCACAGGGTTGGATTTGTTACAGGACAGAAATGACGAGGTGTGTGTGTGTGTGAGTGTTTTAAAATGTTTCCACACTTAAATCCCAGCAAACTATCATCTGATTCTACAAACATCATATATCTGTTTCTGCACTATGATTGGTCAGAAGTCAGAAGCTCTGCCAGTAATGCACCTACAGTTCACTGGTTTATATTAAAGCACTCTTTGTGATGCGTTTTTTAATCCGATAGTAACCACATAACCACACATGGCAATTGTACAGTGGCGCCTCATACACTTGTAAAAAGATTAACAAAAATAAACGTGTGTAATCATAAGGTTTTTTGAGAACACCAATTCCTCCCAATTGCTGATGTTTGTCTCAAAGTAAACATGGTGAAGGCAGTGCCTAAAAGATCTAGAGGAACTTAAGAACATCTATAGTTCCGCAAAATGGGCTCGCTTCTACGACTCCATCATCACACTTCTCGCCAGAGACAAGACAGCAGTGGAGGCTAACCATGTTCGGGATAGAGTCAGCTGACCAATAGGCCAAAGATGACGACTAATAAAAGCGAGCGAGGAGGCTTGAAGTTAAACACCATGTGACTTTGAACCAATCACACAATCACTAAAAGCCATGTCCTCCATTTCGTTTCATTCTCTGATGAAGTCACTGGGGTGAAATGTTAGCATGTTTTGTTGACAAAACCAGAATAAACTGGTATAATGGAACTGGTATAATCCTCAAGTGTTAGTTAAGACTTGGGGAAAGGAGTCTCCAGTTTCAGGCTATGCCTGTGCTGCTCCTTTTTAAATGAGATTTTCATGTTTGAGATTTTCTGTGGAACGTCACTGTGCATCTGTGCATCACATCAGCCCGATGTTGGTCATTTTGTGTGAAGAAGCGCTAGAGTATAGTGTGTGTTGGTGCTAAAGATGCTGGACCTAGCACTTGATCTATTATCCTGCAGTGCTACTAACACACACCCACACCCCCTGTGTCCTTTATACCAGTGCTGTCGCGTTCATCCTGAGCTTACAGAGTCTCTATCGTCCCTTATGTCCATACCGCCTCTGGCTTTACATGGTGTGTTAACGCTGGACAGTTATGGTGTGCCTGAAGCGGACAAGGACACCTAGTGAAGGCCGTGTAGAGGTCAGGTGTTATTTTATAGAGAGTGTGACCTAACCTTGCTGCTCAGTATTTAGCCTCGGGGATGGGATAATCTGCCGCAGACAGCACGAGAACCAGAAACATACAGCGATTTTGCATGAAATCCGACAATCTGCAGACAGAGGAAAACCGTTACGGCGTTCCTCCGACAGTTTTTCTTCAATTTGTACCACTTTATGCCACATACCCTCGATAAATGATGGCAGAACGAGGGGGAAAAATGGGGGTAATAACTCAAACCTCGGTGCAAAAATAATACTCTTAATACGCTGTCAAAGAGCAGTGGGAATGAGGACAAATGGTGGCGCTCCCCTGGGGTTCACGGGCGAAAGAATTAACGAAGCTTGTCACCCCGACCCAGCCGCTGACGTTGCCATGGAAACGGACGCCCGGGCCCCCTCTGGGTAACTGTGGTGACACAGTTGCCGCGGCAGCCAGCCTGCACCTCTACTCCTAGGCAACAGCAAGCTGGAAAGAGAAGCAGAGATATGAACCTGCATCTCAAACAGCACAAACGAGCCGTAATGGAGCTTAATGGCGTCTAAGGGGAACATTCACGCAGTTACATACTTTATCACGTCTTGGTCTCAGCCGTAATGAAGCCTCAGCTGTAAGGTGTAACACTCACTTTAATCTGCTTTACGGTATCCGTGTGATTTCCGGATCTTGTCGTCTTAATCCGTGACAGCTTTGCGCAGGTTCACGAGGTTAGCAGGTGAGATTAGAGGAGCTTATTAAAACGTTCAAAGACGTGGCCAGACGTTCGGCGTCCACATGGTCAGGTTGTTCAGTGCTTCATGTCCTGAAGATTAGAAATGCCAACCTGCTGGGAATAAAATTAGCTTTGTAGCTCATTAGTTGCTAGTTTCTTTTCCACATTTATCAGTCAGCCTTCACTAGTGTGTTAGCTGATATTACCTTACTTTAAACTCCCGTTAATGCACAGCTCATTTAATTATTTGATTCAGATCAAGTTTATTTATTACACCCTGTTGTTAAAGGAGTTATGGTATATATTTTATCCAAATTCAGCTGCCAAAAAGTCATGAATTTTCAGTTATATTTGTTAAATAGCTTCTCAGCTTTTCAAAAGGAGTCGAGTTTTTCAGCTCGAGATGGAGAGAATGGAAATGGGATGCTACATAGATTTTTTTGAAAGGTTTCAAAGATTACCAAACTTTATCTGTATGAATGACTGTATGAATGACTTTTTCTTGATTAATAACCATGACACTGCCCCTTTAAGTATAACAGAACATCGTTATGGAGAGCATAATTTTTGTATAAATATTTTGTCTCAAAGTGACTTTGTAATAAACCCCTTCAGAGTGATTCAAGTCCCCTCCACCGCAAGTCCCCATCACTCTGTCAGGGTTTATTCACACTAATTACTGGCTCGCTGTACATCATCCCATAATCCTATTAGTAAGGAAAAACACACCTGAGGGAGGGCTGTTATGAAGTAGAGTTAATCTCACCATCGTAATAATTATTTACGTACAGTATATCAGTGTATCCTGAAGTGGTTTATTCATTTTATACATCAGCAGTTTGTCAGCAGTTGCACCAATTGCTAATCCAAACCCATGTATAGTTACATTTAATGTTACAGCTTTAGCTGAGAATGTTCCAATGCTCTGACCCCAGAGACTCCTTTCATAAATTTTATGTAACTCTGGGTTCAGGTCCACGATTTATGACTGCACTTAAAGCATGATTAGGGTATAAAAAGAGGAGGCAGATCACATCCAAGAGATGAAACTTAAAAGAATCGTGTTGCCAGGTTTGTCAGAATCCCCTAGGATGGCGCATCAAGGTCTGGTAAGGTCTGTTAAGCTCTACTGTCCCTCCCATGTTCTGTCACGACTGGCGTCAAATTGTAATACATCGTAATAATGACAGTCCCTCAAGATCATCACGAATCCATCATAGTCCCTCAAGATCATCACAAATCCGCCATAGTCCCTCAAGATCATCACGAATCCATCATAGTCCCTCAGGATCATCACGAATCCATCATAGTCCCTCAAGATCATCACGAATCCATCATAGTCCCTCATCGCAATTTGATCCCACGTGCCTGAGTTGACCTCTGTTTCACACCCTGATCATGTTACTGTTCATGGATGAAATCCCACCGGTTTATATAAAATCTCGACCCCAAACTGCATGTTGTCAGGGTTGATGTCATCTCACTTCAACTTTAAAGCCTGGACTGATCTCTGACAAACCAAATTACCTCAGAAAAATAATTAAAAAAAGGAATATAAAAGCCGTGAGGACGAGTGTGAAACTGTAGGGAAGTTATCCGAGTTCCAGAGCCCCCTCAGCGTCTGGATCTGAGCTGTAGTTGGGAGGGAATCAAAGGATGGCTGAGGAGTATGGAGAAGCTGAGCGAGATAAAAAGGGAAGCCCCCGTTCTGCCAAACCATCATTGAGATCCCAGCTGTGTTCACTTTAAGCCCCTGTCCCCTCTCACCTCATTCAGATCGAGAGAAATGAAACGGCGCTCAAAAACACGCCGCGCTCAGGGGGCGCGGGTCAGAGAGGGAGTTGGATAACGCATCATATTACGTTCACAGATCCGCCTGGAATTACAATTCAATACAATACAATAACCCGTGAATGGAATTTATCAGAGAGAGAGAGAGAGAGAGAGAGAGAGAGAGAGAGAGAGAGAGAGAGAGACATGGAGCGAGGCCGAAAGAAAAATAAAAAAATGAGGCAGAGAAAGTGAGAGAAAGATGGACAGAAAGACAACAGGAGAGGAAATCACAAAGACAGAGAAGGAGAGAAACACAGAAGAACAAAGAGACACGGCAGGTGAGAATGACAAACAGATAGGCAGGGAGACAAAAGAGAGAGACAGACAGAGAGGGCCAGAAAAATAGATAGACAGGAAGACATGGGAAAGAGATAATGAGACACAGGGTGAGAGAGAGAGAGACAGATAGAGAAAAAATAGAGACAGACAGTGAGGTTTAGATGGAGAGAAAGATAGACAGAAAGAGAAAAAGACTGAGACAGAGAGACACCAAGGGTGAGAAAGATGCAGGGAGATAGAGATACATAAAGAGACAAGGATGGACAGAAAGACAGTCACACAAAGAGAGAGAGACAGAAAGACAGTGTAAGACAAAGAAGACAGTGAGAGAAAGGATGGAAAGTAAAAGGGTGAAACAGACAGAGAGACAGGAGAGGGAGAGGCAGACAGATATAGAGACCCAGACAGAAATAGAAACAGTTCCTTCATTTATTTATTTGCTTTGGAAATAATGTCTCATGTAACATTCATGCCAATGAAGCACTGAATTGAGAGAGACACAGGGAGTGATATAAAGAGACAGAGAAAGATGCGAAGGGTGACAGACAGAGATGAGCGGAGCACGAAAAGAAGAGAGAGAAAGTGAGTGACAGACAGACAGACAGACAGACAGAGGAGGGGACACATACATGTTGCTGTATTTAGAGACAGTGAGGTGGCTATGGAGAGATTACTGCTGGATGTGGACATGTGTCTGGCGTGATTAAATACACTTTAGCAGATTAATCCAAAGACTGATCGTAAATCATCTCTGCACACACCAACCTCCTGCAACCCAACCTACAGCTGTGGAAACTCTTACTCACCACTGCCATGGATCAGAGAGACAGAGGCAGCGACAGAGAGAGAGAGAGAGAGAGAGAGAAAGAGAGAGAGAAAGAGAGAGAGAGAGAGAGAGAGAGCGAGAGAGAGAGAGAGAGAGCATCGCTGCATTCTCTGTCATCTGGACACAGACGTAGTGACTTCCTTTCAATTCTGAGCACTGATTATAGTTATTTAATCATTCTGATGGAATTTAATTTTGCTGTATCCATTCTGAGTCAGACGTGGGTTGGGCTTTTAAACAGAACGACATTAGTGATATAATCCTGGTGTTTCGATGTGTGGAAACTGAAGAACACACTAATGCAAGGATGTCCAACTCATTTTCACTGAGGGCCAAATCACTACATTTAAAGGTGATCGAGGGCCGAATAATCTCTGAACATCTATTTTAAATCTGCCTAGAAAATGATTTATTTAGGCATTTGTCCCTTTTATTCATTTGCATTTTCTGACAGTGCTACTAGAGACAAACTAGCATGCAATCTTTCTTAAGTCCTGAATGACTAGCTGTTTACTTGAACAGACTGCTGCCATCTAGTGGAAGGATGATGAATTATGTCTCATGGTAATGGTCGATGCAAAGAATGTATGATAATCACATAGTCTGACAGCTTTTAAGTTTGAGATTAAGATTTGACACCTGTACACTAATGCCTTCCTTTGCTTTATTGTATTTATACGCCAGATCTAAGTTCTGGATTGTGATTGGCCAGAATGAGTAGATGAGTACTTTTCTGTAACAGTAATGTTTACAGTAAAATCACAGTTTTTAATCATTCAGATGGAAAAAGTAAGTGCACCCTTATATTTATCACACCTGCATTAAAGTCCATAAAGCTAAAATCAGAGGTTGTAGGTTAGGCATCACTAATTAAAACCTCCTGCAAGAGTGGAACCATCAGTGTTTCTATAGTAACAGTTCAAACAGTCTTGAATGTCAGTGCTGTATAACAATCAGTTTCTCATTTGTTTCAACATACAATGAACACAGTTTAAAACAAGCTATCAAAGGTTTTTTATTAACACTTAAGGAATAATATTTCTAATTTTACTTGACCTACCAACACCATTTATGACTGGTATATAGTTTGAAGTGTGTACTTCTAACACAAATTGAAACTGAGACTCGGCAAGACCATGTTTTACTGCTACGTTATCTTAAATCTCCCATGTGATTGGACATGCCGGTGCGTCTAGCGACTCCAAAGCATTAACAACATTTTTTGTGCAACTAATATAAATAATGTAAAACAATATATATAAATATGTGTACTGCAGCCTACTGCTCCGAGTGTGTGCTCACTGTTTGTGTGTGTGCTCACTTTGGATGGGTTAAATACAGAGGCAATAATTTCCCTTGTGCGATTAATACAGTATATTTAAAATCAAAAGAGGTTATTTTTCAGGTAAAAATGGGTAGGATTTTTGTGAATGAAGGGTGAAAAAACCTCATGCCATCTGCACTTGAAGAAGTTTAAATGTTTGAACCAGCTCATGTCCATGAAAGAGCCATTACTGCTACTTCATTAGCTCAATGTCTGTAGAAGCCAAATATTGACACAACCTTTGACCTCTGTGTTGTCTCCTAATGTCTGACTGAATGCAGTTATTTATTTGGAGCCGAGGCCACGCCTGAGCCTTTTGATATCCTCTTTTCCCTCAGACAGGAAGCAGGAGGAGGTGTAGTTAACATCGCACAACAAAAGGTAGTGACATGAACAGGGAACAAGCCTCCAGCGCTCAGCTTCGTCTCTCAAAGAATCTCGAATCCTGCGTTTTTCCTGTGTTTCCTTTTCCGGTTTGTTTCTTTCCCCGACATAACAGTACAACACAGAGCACCATCGGTGTCTCGAAATGACCGAGAAGCTGACACACGTCACACGAGTTACTGAGGCATGTGACACATGACACCTTCTGAAGGAGGGTTTGGCACAGGTTACACCCTCAGCCAGAGCTCTCAGAGGTAAACACAAGCCAGATGAGTCGAGGCTTGCTGAGTAGCGTGAAAAACAAGAAGCTGTTCCTCTGCTTCTAAACATCGTTCTGATAGTACAGAGGTACGGATCAAGCCTCATGAGAGTCTCCACAGAGCAGGTACCGAGCTTCGTCCTTCACCATGGGTCTCTCTCCCTCTCTGTCTCTCTCTCTCTCTCTCTCTCTCTCTCTCTCTCTCCCCTCGTGGCACTTCATTAACATCTTTCAGACTGTAAGGGGATCTCAGTGCAGCATTGAGGTTTGCGTCACTCTGCATTCTTCTGCATGTTTATTCTGAGTTCAGTTCAGCACTGAAAGCCACAGCCACATGTTCAGCCTGCTTTGCACTGGAGAAGTTTACTAGGCGGGGAGGAAAACCTTGTAAACTTCCCTCCAAAAAAGTTTGTTTCAAAGTACAAACTTTCATGGAAAGCTGCAGAGAGTTTATGTTCTTGATCATAAAGTTTTCATGCGATTTAAAACTGACCCAGGTGATTAATTAGCACCAGCTTACAGTACAGTTGTGCTGAATTCTTACTTCTGATTAGTTAGGAGTTGATGTTGAGTCATTTTTCCGGACAACAATGCCCTTGTTCGAACGTGTTATAGTTTCTATAGAAACAGCTAATCCACTGGCAATAATCAGTCACGGAGAAGTTTTCTTTAAGTAAAGAGAGGTTTGATTAATATTTTGGAAGGAGTCTCCAGTGTCAAAGGCATCAGAGATTTTTGTCTTATTGTCTTACCCTAATTATAAAGGAACAAGTCTTTATAGCTGCTATAGCATGATTGAGAACAAGACCTTGTTTCACAAATGCTCCACAACATTAAATGTTGCTCACATTCACTCACTTATTTGCTGAACCACTTAATCCTTTTAGGGTCACGGGGAGACTGGAACCTATCTTAGCTGACACTCGGCAAAGGTGTTGTATACCCTGAACAGCATACCAAACCATCACAGTGCAACCTTTGCACAAATATTCAGAGGTAGCCTAATGTGTATGTCTTTGGACTGTGGGAGGAAACCGTAGTATCCAGAGGAAACCCACACAGAGGAAACTATGGGGAGAAGATTCAAACTACACACACAAATGCGCAAACCCAGGACCTTCCTGCTGTGAGGCGGTCATGATAACCACTACTCCACTGTGTCCACCATTAAATGTAGTTAGAAACGGTTCTAAGTTTCATTGTTTACGGGTGCACATCCACTAGTAAATAAACCTCTCTGTATTACCTTCCATTATCACTTCATTTTGGCTGAATTCAAAGGTTTCCACCCCACCTCACAAGCTACATATCTGTTATTCACCTGTTTTATATCCTGTTTTGGTTCTGCGTTGGTTTAGAATGTTGTTCTCACTTATGTAAAGGTTATTTCACAGTAATAAGACCATGTGACCGGAGGAACGATCTTGCGCATGCATGATAACTTGGCAGTGCAACACAAATTCTTAGGAGGTTTGTAATGAAGGCATGGAATTTCAATAGAAATAATAAAGATGCCAGTGTTCGCTAATATCATGGAGCCCAGTGTAGGAGGTCATTGAGACTTGTATACAGGAGTAAGCAAATGGTTTCAGAAAGACATCATGGCTGATTCCATTTTATTTCCAGGAGATAATACTCTGTTTATTTTATATGCCTGGTAAGTGAACGGGCCCCTTTAATAAATAAAAATATACACTATGCTTGCCAAATTGCTGGGGCTACTTGTTGGAAGAAAAAAAACTTCAAGGTTGTGATTATTTTCCTGTTGCTGTGTAACACCGGTATCAGAGTTGTTTTGGTAGTGCATAGAGACATGCTCGCTTAAAGTCTTCCATGTTCTTTAAGTCTGGTTGATAAATATTAAACAACTGAATATCCTAAATGGAGATGCGATGTGCACTCTGTACACAAACGGAGCATTTTCAGGCAGAAGGAGGGCGAATCGATGGAGTCAGTAAATGTCACAGTGAGAAAGGGCTCGGCCTGTGAAGAACATGCACTTCGGAGTTGTTTCTCAAAATATCTCGCTTGTATAAGAACTCAGCACATTCATTTCAGCAGACCATGATAGCAAGCGACAAGCTTTCTTGGTACCTTTTGATAAAAACAAACAAACAAACAAAAAAGCTTAGACACCTAAAGTTCATTCTGAAGCTAATGATGGTGTCTGCATAATTCATGCGAAGACGCTTTGATTATTAAAAAGCGTGTGCAGATGATTAGATATGTGTTACAAGGCGTTAAGGACACACACGCACAAAAAAACGCACCATCCTTAGCTGTGAGAAGCGTAATGGGTTTAACTCCAAAAGTGTGTTAATTAATATCCTGATAATCAGCCCCCCCGACACAGACCTCAGACTTCAGCACAAACAAATGTTTCAGGGAGGCAGATGGTGTTTGGGCTGCTAACAGAGCGTCACGCTTAATTATCCACTCTCGGATTCAGCGATGCGCCCGTGTACTGGCCAGACCTGGGCCTTTTTATTGCCATCCACAGGCTGTTGGTGAGCACTTTTATGTACCATGGAAGCACGACAGTAATAAACAATGTCGGCTGAAGTCAGTTGGTATTCAAGTCCTCCCTTTCACATCAGAACTGTTTGTTCAGTGATCTGAGGGTGCCTTTACTTATTTATTTATGTGTGCATGTGTCATGTGGTTAAGTTTTCAGAGGTGGAATTTAGCAAAACTAAGCTACTGGCCAACAGGTCTAGTGAAATTATTAAACTACTAGTCCTCCTTCATATTTACTGGTCAGGAACACTTTCTTCTTTGCCTATGAGATTTGTCAGATTGCCAGCAGGATGACTTGCTAGCTCATTTCACTCGCGCTACAGGTTTTTGACTCGCCACGGGCCAACGCACTACGTGACCTGCATGTTTTGTTGCAAAATGACCAGTTGCAATTTTATTTTATTTTTGATTATTTACACAGATACAAGGGTATACTGTTTTCTTTTGCCTTTGTTTCTAGTATTAAAAGCAACCTCAGATTTTTGACCCAGGCTTTGGGGCAAGATAAGAGCTGGTGAAAGTAAATACAAGGAAACTACAGCACATCATTTATTTTAATAAATTTGCTGTACTGCCATGCTAGCTATGACTGCTAATAACACTGATATGGTAAACTTTTCCCTTAAAATCAACCCAAAATAGCTTTAACTTTCACTCTTTCTAAGAAAAAAAAATGCTATGAAGAAAAAAAATTTATATGAAAATGCCTTAAAGGGGCGTCTTTATTTATTTATTCATAGCGCGCATTATTAATTAAATATCTACTCAGAGGAGTAGAAGCTTTACCACTAAGCTCTGTCTGTACATGGGCCAAAAAAAGAAAGGAAAGAACCGAAAACCTCCAACCAATCAGAGCAAGACAGAATCTGAACCCGCATATCAATCATCTTGCCTATAGATAAGCCAGGCTCTGCCTCTTGTGTATATACTCTATGACTTATGTCTCAGTGTCTTTGTGTGCGTGTGTGTATGGATGGGTATGGTGGGTGTGGCTAGTTATTCTCAAAATCACAGAATGCATCTTTAAATAGTGATGTTTTTTTAAATCAGTAGTTACAGTTTTATCAGTCGGTATTATGACACAGTTCAAGACAATGGAATAAAGTGTTTAGCAATGAGGATTAAACACAACCGTACAAATAAAACATCGACCCAAAGAGCAGCAGAGACCATCGCACTTATGTTAATTGCTGCATTGGAATTTATCGGAAATACTCACGACGCCGTAGTGCGCCAAGGCGAGATAAGTAACCGAGTCGATTTTCTCAGCCGGGCTAAAGTGTTATTAGAGAGTCTAACACGCTAAGAGACTTTCTTGAAGTACTCGTCTTTTTAGTGCTCTCGAGCTTCTGGTGGTGTCTGAATGATCCATGGTGATTTTTTTTTTTTTTTTCCATCTCTCACTCCATCAAGAAGAAAATAAAAGATGTTCATAATGGCAGTAATCTGGCCACTATCCTGCTTCCTCCCTAACTGACTCCTCGCTGTCTCAACCCTTCCTAATGACAGGGCTCGATTTCCTGTTGAGCCTCATCACCTACATTAACACCCGACCCAGCAAAAACACACGTGCACACACACACACAGGCACACACACACACACAGACACGGCATCACAGTGCCACAGCATCTACATGAAAAGCTATCACACACATCGAACCTGAAGCGTCATCAGCACATTCTTTTTCTTCCCCTTCACAGAGTGAAATTTGGTCAAGAGTGATGCGTGAAGTCTCTTGGAATGCAGTTGGCAGTAAATTAAGCCCAAACAGAGCCCGGCGTCGCCATAGCAACGGCACAATTAAATTACTTTCCTGTCAGTTGTAATATAATGTT
>JBCNYG010000020.1:16149151-16171517 GCA_039654305.1 Porochilus rendahli
TGCTTCTAACATGATGTTGATTACTGCTGGGGAATGGTGTGTAAGAAAACACCAGAATTACTAAATTCCTTACATAAAAATTCACTTGCTTTTCTAAATGAGGTCCAGCATCCATTATTTCACTAAAGATTTTCACACCCCAGCTTTCTTACCCACCGCCACGTAGCAGTCGAGATTAAAGGTGAGCCCCGAAAGTGCCGCTGGATTACTTTTTCACATCGGTCATTTCCCCCTGCAAGATTCTGGTCTGGAATTCCTTCCACTAATTGTACACTGTGTCCACAGTGCCTCTGGTCTCCAGAACGCCTCCGCCGTGAGCGGAAGCGAGAGCTACTTCAGCTCGGGACAAAAGTGAGAAGAAGTGAAAAGGTGGGGAGGATAAAGAGTGTCTGGAGTAGCGCCAATTAGACTGAAGATTAGTTAAAGAGGATTGTGATTGCAGGCATGGAGAGAGAGCGAGAGAGAGAGAGAGAGATGAGCAGGCAATAGGATTTGGGATACGATTATGGAATGAACTAAGAGCTTTTTGTTTGAAAACAAATTCCTCGGTCCTGCTCGAGTAAAGGAGACTCCTTCAGAGCCGTTTGCATTAACAGACTGGATACGCAGAGCAGTGAGAGTTAAATATAGTCAGGGCGTCGACCCAGAACAGGGCTTGACTTCTGCCAGTGGCACATGTGGTTCAGATGAGAAAGCAGGAACCCATTGCAGAAGAATGCAAGCTCAACTCTTAAGTCCATCATTTTTTTTTTTAACTTTGGTCTCTGCATCTCTTCTCATACGGATGTGGCTTTCACTTTCTGTACTTTTCTGTCTGTCATATTGCGTGGACCTGGAGCGGAATTGGATGCCACAGGATGAGTAGAGACCATGTTTTGATTGCGTCTCGAGTCCAGAAAAACAATAGCGCTGTTATTTCCAAGAGCCCAGACGCAGATTTCATTACCGGCCGTTTCATTGTTCTCTCCTCTAAATGTGTAAAATTTTACTGTCGGGAAAAAAATCAAGCACCAAATAATTGCAGAGCCCATTCACTTTTATGACGTTCCATACATGGTGAGGGTACAAGAGCAATAAAAGACTGTTTAATTTAATATATTTTTTTTGTCCTTGCAGCTGATTTAAAAAAAAAAAAAGACATGGTGGGTCGTCTATCATGAGGCATGTGGTGTCCATGGCAACGCATACCGTAGATGTAACCTGATACGAAGCATATGTGCAGCTCTTAGTACAAACAGCGCTTGGAACTTTGAGCTTTGTGTGTGTGTGTGTGTTTGTGTGTGTGTGTGTGTGTGAGAGAGAGAGATAGAGAGCGAGAGCGAGAGAGACAGAGAGTCGGTGTCCAGGAGAGTGCATTTAGAAATGTAAAAATAAAATGAATGCCCATATCCTAATTTTATCTAATAAATAATAAAACACTAATGATGCTAGGACAGGAACCAAAGAGTCGCCGAACGTTAAAATTGGAGATGTTTTAGTTGCTAGGCAACCGGTATGCTAATGAAGTTGTTCGTCTTAAGCCGAAATCCGTTTTAATCACTCACAGTGGAGAAAAAAAAAATCAGAACTTGACATTCTGATGAAGTGTAATTAAAGTATCCATATAGAAGCAGAGAGAAAGCCATCATTACCCCACAGTAAATTATTAGGAATTATTAGGGTCAGATCCGAGGTGCATGAAACGAGTGAGACAAAGACGGCATCATGTTAAAGGGCCGTTTTAGATTTCGAGCCAGGAAGTGAAAGCAGACTGACACAAGGCATTTAAATGCACCGTGTAGACAAACACACTCAAAGCCAAGCTGCTTGTCTTGCTCTGTTTGCTCTAATTCTCAATTAACTAATATACTCTAAGAAGATTAAGAAGGAGAACAGAGCAGAGCTGATGCCGAGAGGAGTGTTATCTGCTCCGGCTGCTTCAGCTGGGAATGAGATATCAAGAGAGAGAGAGAGAGAGAGAGAGAGAGAGAGAGAGTGACTTATCTCAGAAGCAGAAGTCATTGGGAATTATGTCATTTTCAACCTCCGTCCATACTAGATAGCACCCTAGCATACTAAATAAGTTCTGATTTGTATACTGTTGGTTACTGGTAATTTGATGTCATTTGCTGAACTTATGTTTGAGTAGATCGTGTAGACTTTGACGTTCCAGAAATGTTTCTCCAAGTCGAAGTTCACAAATTCCAATTTCAGAGTTTTAGTGGAGTACTAAGTTGATGCTCATTGGCTGTATCGCTGAGCTACATGACGACAGTCATCAAGGATGCTGAAACCCATCTCTGCATAATAAAATAAATAAGTTTTTGTTTTTGAAACATCTTATTTGTTTGTTGTTCTTGTATTTCTATGTAGTTTAACTTTGAATGAGTGTAAAAATTTATAGAGCATGGTTTGATTTCAATTATAGGATGTAATTAATTCTGAATCAGTATGCTTAAACGAGTCCCTTACTACACAGCACTGTTAGCGCCGAGGCTGCAGAGCTCACCTGATATGTCTGTCATGGTTAAAATGTTCATTCATTCATTTTCTGTGCCTCTGTATCCCAATTAGGATCGCGGGGAGGCTGGTGCCCATCTCAGCCGACTATGGGCGAGGCCGGGTACACCCTGAACAGCTGCCCAGACCATTGCAGGGGAAACACACATACAGTCATTCCCACTCACACCTAGAGGCAATTTGGACCGGCCAATTAGCTTAATGTGCATGTTTTTGGACTGTGGAAGGAAACCACGAAAGCATGGGGAGAACATGCAAACTCCACAGAGAAACACACTGAGCCCAGGAACCGAACCCGGGAACAAATCAACCAATGAGGAAAGAAGACAGAACATGAATTGATGGGCTTTGTGCCATTACGTCATCACCATTTGGTCGTATCATATTCGGACAATAAAGGTTATCCCATATTCTGAAACTCTCTCCAAAGCGGACAACTGCAGCTTCTTTGCAACTAAAATCACAAATCATGTGATAAATATAACTAAATTTTATTATTTGTGTTTTTCTCAAAATCACAAATTTGTGACTTAGCAGGTTATGCCACTGAGCCCTTCATTTTATTACGCAGATTCTTTTATTTATTACTTTTCCCCCTCCATTTTCTCCCCTAATTTGGTCGTATCCAATTTCCACCTGTCAAGTATCTCTTTCTCTATCACACGACCACCACCAACCAGGGAGGGGTGTAAGCATGCACATGCCCCCTCCATGACATGCGAGCTTCCACCCGGCTCTTTATGAACTGCTGTGCGTGCCTGTTTGGGGACGGCTTAACACACTCGGAGGGAAAGCGCTATCCACCCGCTCCTATGAACGAGCTCACAGTTCCCCATGATTGGCTGGTGATCACCATCTGAGTTGAACTGAGTTAGATAGCAGGGATGTTGTCTTGACACCACGATGGCGTTTGCCGTTGACTGGCATTAACGGTCTGAAACTGGCAGATTGGTAATTGGGTGAAACTTTCACGTCGGTTCTTAAAACTGTATTGCCGTCTAGCTGCTTTGTAACTTCGATGTATTCATCTTTTGTAACTTTTCTGAACCGCGTTTAATACAAACTCATTATAACCTGTTCACACAGAGTTTTCACCGCCTGCACACTACGGTTTTTCTACACTGCTATCATTTTTGGCAGATCAGTGCAGTTCAAAAAACCCCAGTGAACCGTGGTCAAACCCCCTCAACCCAATGTGAGGCCTGCTTAAAAACCAGACCCAATGAATTTGGTAAATATTGCTGTTCGATTGTGAAACCTAACTTAAATAGGTATTATTATTATCACTATTATTATTATAATTATTTTCATTTCTTCCTTTCTTTGTTTCTATCTTTCAGTCCATCATATATATCTATTTGTCTATCTATATTAATATATGCCTCATCTATTTAATTTCCTTATCTTTCTCTCTGGCTGCCTCTCTTTTTCTCACACACACACGTGCACACATCCACGTACGCATGCACACATCACACACACACACACACACACACACACACACACACACACACACACACACACACTCTCTCATACACTCATTTTCTATCTATCTGTCTATCTGTTGAGGGCAGCCGTAGCCTAATAGTTAGAGGAGTGGATTTTGAACCGAAAGGTCACTGGTTCGATTCCCGAACCAGCAGGAAAAATGTGTGTCGGTGGGGGAGTGAGCTGCACCTTCATTGCTGAAGTGCCCTTGAGCAAGGCACCAAACCCCCAACTGCTCTCCGGGTGCCCTCAGTGTGTGTGGCAGCCACTGCTCTCTGTGTGTGTGTGTGTGTGTGTGTGTGTGTGTGTGTGTGTGCTCACCTTGGATGGGTTAAATGCAGAAGCAATAATTTCCCTTGAGGGATTAGTACAGTATATCACTACCACTAATTTATCTCTTCATTTCTTAATCTCTTTCAATCCAAATGTCTTTAATTTCCCCATCTCTTTGTTGATTTGTTTTGTTTATTTCTAAGTTTCATAGCCTCTTTCTCTCTCTCTCTCTCTCTCTCTCTCTCTCTCTCTCTTTCAGTCACTTTAGCACTCTATCTATGATCTATGTATTTATCTTTCAATGCAAATCTAGTTTGTGAGTAAATCCTTCAACAAACCAAAGTTACAAAATATTAATTTTCATTTCATTTTCTTAGTTGCTTTAATCTTTATTAGTGTCTCGGGGGGGCTGGAGCTCAACCCATCTGACTCGGCGTGAATTACTGGGCTGTTACAAGATATTTAAAGCACAATATGAAGAAATGGACTATGTGTGATATGTTCATAAAGCTTTTACATGGATTGAATGAATTATTGTTTCTCCTCATTAATATTGCTGTTTTTTAACTTAATAATGGAAATAACGAAGAACACGCCACGTTTTGCTTTAGATACCTACTTCGTCTCTTCCTGATGCGTTTACAAACTTTTGCTTTGCTTTGAATGTTCCCCAAAGTGTCAACATTTCATGCGATTCTATTTTGTGGGTCAGAGAAATCAGAGCAAGCTGAAGGAAATGACCTGACACTAATGGCTTCCTGTTTCACACGATGTGTTTCACGAGTTTATTTATTTATTTTTTTTTTACTTCTTCACTTTCTTAACTTGTTTCATTTCTGGAACTTTCACAGATCAGTGTGGGCTTTCTGAAAATACTTCATTCATTCATTTTCCGAGCCACTTAATCCTAATTAGGGTCGTGGGGAGGCTGACGCCCATCTCAGCCGACTCTGGCTTTCCATAGCGATGGTCATGCCCATCAGTTTTGAGGCTCAGCACTCAAGAAGGAGAAAAACTTTGTACTTGATTTTGGGGTGTGTCTATGGGGATATCTTTAAGTCAAGTAAATCAGACCACTTTTGCGTGCAGTGGAGATGAATCGTAATCACTGAGACAGCTCGGAATCTTTTCCTGACTGCAAAAAGAAGGAGCCTTCACAAAGACATTGATCCTGTTGACCTCGTTTCTGTCTGAGGAAAAAAAATCAATGTCTTTATCGGTCAGTTTCTCATCGAATTACTTCAAACTAAAAACCCAAAAGAATGTCACAATCCACATGGGGAACTCTCTCACCGTCTTCCTCCTTTCACTCAGCAGTGTTTGGCTGCGGGGCAGCGAGTAAGTGGGTGGGGGCGGAGTCTGTCGTCCTGGATGTGGAGGTGGTTCCTGTACAGCGGCGTAACCAGACCAGAGCGAGTGTGATTCAGTGTGAAGAGCGTCCCACTGTGCAGCCGCTTTATACACTCCTGACGCCCAACACATCGCAGCCTTGTCATTTCAGCCAGTAAAAGCAATGATTAACGCTGCTAAGGGTCCATTTGCGAATATAATATAATAACTCGCTTCTGCTGTAATGATATCTAAACACCCCGGATCGCTTTCCGGGATGAAGTGTGGCTTTATTAATGATATGCTGCTAAAGCCGAGACATGTTCATCACAGACACACACACAGACATACACACACACACACACACACACAGTAACATTGTCACTCTTATCTCTTCTGTTTTTCTCTCTTCAGCCTGTCCAGTCCTCCAATTTGGCCAGGAAACCACTTCTACCGAAAAAATAAAGGAGTCCTCCTACCAGGTACTGAATGTCTACTCATCCTGTCTTTCTTTCTCTCTCTGTCTCACACTCTTTCTCTGTCTCTCTCATGCTTTTCTGTGCGTTTCACACACTCTCTCTCTTGCTCTCTCTCTGTCTCTCATGCTTTTCTGTGCATTTCACACACTCTCTCTTTCTCTCTCTCTTTGTCTCTCACGCTTTCTCTTTCTCTCTGTCTCTCACTCTTTCTCTGTCTGTTTCATACACTCTCTTTCTCTCTCTTTGTCTCCCACTCTTTCTCTCTCTCTCACTTTTTCTCTGTCTGTTTCACACACACTCCATCTCTCACTCTTTCTCTCTCTATCTCTCTCTGTCTCATACTCTTGCTGTCTCTCACTCTTTCTCTCTCTGTCTGTTTCACACACACTCTTTCTCTGTCTCACACTCTTACTCTCTGTCTCTCTTTCTCTCTCTGTCTCACTCTTTCTCACTCTCACTATCTCTCCCTCTGTGTCTGTTTCTCTTTGTCCGTCATTCTTTCTCTGTTTCACTGTCTCTCTCACTTTTGTCTCGCTTTCTGTCTGGTTCACTCTTTTTCTCCCTCTCTCTGTATCTAACTTTTTCTCTCTGTTTGTCTCTCACTCTTTCTCTGTTTAACTTTTTGTCTTTCACCCTTTCTCTGTTTCACTCTTTCTCTCTGTCTCACACTCCTTCACTGTCTCTCACTCTGTCTCTTTATCTCTCTGACTTTCTCTCTGTCTGTTTTCCTCTCTCTGTTTCTCTCTCTCTGTCTCTCGCTCATTCTCTCTCTCATTTTGATTTCTTTCCTTTTTAAACACAGAATCTCATTTTATTTGCATGCTCTTTAGACAAGGCTTTCCTGGAACAAAAGTATTTCATGCGCTTGCACACACACAGACACACACACACATACACACACACACACACACACACACACGCAGACACACACAAATATGAGGGGAGGAATTAGTGCAGTGTGCGTATTTCATGTTTGTTCTGGTTTTAAGAGAAGATCCTCCGGATCGGAATCGATTTTCCCGCCTCCTATTCCCGTGTTGTTCTGGGGATTCTCCCAGTCGTTCCTCCCTCTGTCGCCACAATCCAGCTGAATTTCTACTTTATGTTCATTCAGAGGGGGTTATGGGTAAATCATCACTGCGCTGTTGTCATTTCTACCCAGGAGTGGTGGAGATGCAGAAAGCCGAGCGTTCTGTTATGAAAGGAACAAAGCTGATGTGTGAGGTTATCGATGAACGCTCACACACGTCTCATGAGACTCATCTCTCCTGGGTTGGGTTTGATCTAGGAAAGCATTGTGTTCATACCTGGAAATTTGTTACACTCTTACTCTTGCTCCTCATCGAAATCTTTTCGTAGATACTGACCACAAAAAAGTAATCTTAACGTCTTTATATATGGTATATTTTATTACTTGTGTATTTAGTTTTTTCCCCCCATTTCATTAAGATGATGTGTTATTGACCGCTCATCAAAAAAATACCTGATTCACTATTTCTTCTTCACCGTAAGCATTTATTTTTAATGTATAATCCTACAAGAAGCATTCGTTTTAAAACATGCAGCCACCGCCATGTTTTTTCATCATAAAGGAACCTACAAACCTTTTAGCTTTCTGCCAAAACAAACAGAGGGCAAAGTGCTGGTGCAATGTGTGTCCTAAAGAAATTTACTCACTCACTCTCACTCACTCATTTGCTGAACCGCTTAATCCTAATAGGGTGCCAAGGAGGCTGGAGCCTTTCTCAGCTAACACTGCGGGAAGGCGAGGAAACACCCTGAACAGCTCGACAGACCATCACAGGGCAACACACACACTCATTCACACTCATATTGACATCTACGGGTAATTTGGAACAGCCATTCAGCCTAATGTGCATGTCTTTGAACTGTAGGAGGAAACCAGAGTACCTGGAGGAAACCCATGCAAGCATGGGAGAGAAAGTTCACACTCTACACAGAAATGCCCAAGCCCGGAATTCAAACCCAGGCTCATACAAGCAGTGACATTTTTACTTCATCTGTGTTTCTGATAAAATAACGACTTTAAACCAGAAAGCTAGGCTAGTTAGCAAACCGATATGAGCTGTGGCTAAAATTGCTTTAAGAGCTTGTCTAAATTAAAACTAAGTGTGAAAGCAGCTGAAGATGTTTTTGAGTCTCTCTGTCTCATCTCTGAGTCTGTTTCACTCCAACACGGAACTTTTGTGCAGCTTGTCAGAGATTTAATTAACCTGTTGGCATTTAGCGGTGACTAACAGATAATTTGACTGCGAACAGAGCCATGAGCGTCAACAAAAGACACGCAGTTTAGACATTTGTACTAAAATTACAGACTTATTTCTGTTTGACAATCCTGCCCTATACTGTTATTTGTTTTTCATGGACAATATATGAAATCTCCAGTCAGCTAACAAGTGAGATTTAAAAGACCGAAAAACCGAAAAGTGTGTTTCAGTCACTTAGCACTCGGCACATCTCTGTCTGTCTTACACACTCGCAATAATTCACTGTTCATGACACACTCGTGGGAACACCACCTTTAGAGAGTTGCAGAGAGGCGCCCGTGCAGGCGGTGGCTTGCTCGCTATAATTGGCAGTTAGCAGAGTGTTTTGTAAACTCCTTTGTGGCTGTGATATTATACAGAGCGCGGGGAAGCGGTGGAGGCCCAGGATGCACCTGTGACGGCTGCCACGTGCGTAGGAGGGCCATCTGCTGGGTGCCGGCACTTAGCTTACACACGTTAACACACCTCTGTATGCTAAGCTCAAAGAGCCAAACGGCCTTTGCTTTTATCCGCCTCAACCACAAAGCATCCCCAGTCCGTTTATTGCCTGTGCTTTAATTAGGCGACGATGCTAGCCTCTCGTAATTAGCATCGCTGTCGTTGAAGTGTCTTTCCAAGTAAATCAGCAACACAGACGTTTTTCTTTTCTTGTTTTCGTGACACTATTTCTTTAATATTTGCTAATCAACTTCTGCTTAACGCTTTCCTCTAGACAAAATAAAATACATTGCACAACAGGATGTCACATGATCTTTTCAGGCTTAACGAATCGTGCTGTTAACGTTATTACAAAAAGGAATAAATCACTGTGTAATTAAATCACTTGGTAATTGGGCAGTGGTGGTTCAGAGGTTAATGCTCTGCTCAGAGGTAATTCTCTAATCAGAAGGTTGGCGGTTCAAGCCCTTGTACCACCAGCTTGCCACTGTTGGATAAGTGAGGAAGGCCCTTCACCCTCAGTTGCTCAGTTGTATGAATGACATATGAATGTAAGTCACTCTGGATAAGGGCGTCTGCCAAATGCTGTGAATGTAATTCCAAGGTGCGACTTCCCATTCAAAAGTGCTGACACTGGAGACTCCTTCCCTAAATGTTTATCTCTTTATAGAAAACTTTTTTGTTTACTTTTTCTGTAAATGGATAAGGCTAATGTTAAACCCTTATAGCATTAGCAAGGTTATCTGGTCACTTAGTGGAGTGATGATGATATACGCATCATTCAGCCTCAGTATAATCCCCGTGTACAAAAAACACAGTAAGTGAGAAACAGGAGGTTTGTGAGAGCGGCGCCGAAGAAATATCAGGGATTTACCCCAAAAACCCTCTGAGGGAGTGATGGTTAAATAAGTGGTTTATTATTTATTCAGAGGTCTTTCATTCCTTCCCTCTATGTTTCATGCACTATTCTCTCTCTTATTTCCTTTTCTTTCCCCGTTTCTCTCTCTTTCTCTTTCTATCTCTCCCTCTTTCCCCTATTTCTCTCTCCCTCTGTTTCTTTCTCACTGTCTCCCCATCTCCCTCTCTTTCTATCTCCCTCCCTCCCCCCTTTCTCTCTCTCTCTCTCTCTCTCTCTCTCTCTCTCTTTGGGAGCACACAAAAGATAATCTACACTGTATCCCAGATAAGAAGCTGGAAATAATTTATGGTTTTATTTTGATTCTAGCGACTGAGGCGAAGTTTTTCGAGTTTTGTTTTTTGGAGCTGCATGCTGGTAAAGCGAACTAGACCATGAGTGACTCAGGAGTGATCTCAATCCAGGCTGTGTCATCCATTAAAATGATTGATGAGCCCTTTGAGCAGGAGGCTAATAAATAAAGTGAGTCGGAGGAATTATTGGTGTGACTGCAACATAGTGATTTAGTTAACACCCTCTCGTTTATAAACTCTGAAGACTGACCAGTGGACCTGTGCAGTAACACGTGAGGATTACAGCTCATCTCTGTACACTGCAGATCTGTAGTTACATACAAAAGAGATTCAGGAGTTGATTCAGCTATTGGTTTGGGGATGGGTTTGGGGGTTTGTTTAGGGATTGATTTGGGGGTAGGTTAAGTTTTTTATTTGGGTGTGTTTAAGTATTAGTTTGGGGCTTTGATTGGGGGTTTGGTTGGGGATCGATTTGAGGGTTTGTTAAGGGATTGATTTGGGGGTTGGTTGGGGGTTGGTTTGGGGCTGGTTTAAGTATTCGTTTGGGGTTTGATTTGGGGTTTTGTTTAGGAATTGATTTGTCCTCATCTTTGCCCCAAGCACTGTATTTAATAAATTAAGCTAATTTCCGTTGTGTGAAATCTCATGAATAATATTATAAGCTTTATGTTTACATCTATATTTCATTGCTAGTCAGTTAGTAAACATTGCTACTCCAGTCTAATTTGAAATTTATAGGTTTGTGATGGACCTGATCAGATTGTTACATTTTCTGCCAAATATTACAAACTAAAAATTTTAAAAACAAAAATATCACCTCTCAACAAGGAGGTTCTGGGAACGAATCTCAGCCAAGGGCATTTCTGTGTGAAGTTTGAACATCCTCCATGTGCATATGTGGGTTTCCTCTGGGTACTCCGGTATAAAGATATGCACTTAAGGTCAACTGGTTGTGCTAAATGGTTTAAGGTGTGAATGGTTGTTTGAGATTGTGTTAATCCTGTAATAGACTGGTGACCTGTTCAGAGTGTTACCCCGCCTCTCACTCAAAGTCAGCTGCGATTGGTTCCAGCTTCCCTAAAGTTTGATTATTATTAATAGTTTACTTTTAATGCAATAGTAATGTTTGAACACACAGTGTTTCATTGCACTGATGGCTAAATCTGTAGCCCCCGCTGTTACCAAAGGTGGAATAGCAATGGGTTTCGTCTGTCTGTCCGACCGTATAAGTTGTTAGTGTGATAACTTGGGAAGGAAATGGCATGGGATCACCAACTTTGGTGTATAGGTTCCCCTTCAGGGCCACCATGGTGGGATTGTATATCCGATTCATTCTGATCCATTGTTTATACAGTGAGTTGTAAGTGCTTCTCTCTGTTTTGATGATGGTGGTGGAAATTACTCTTGGCAAAAATCTTAGCAGAAAACCTCAGCAAATGTTTATGGAATGCTGCACATCTTGATCTTTTTTTTTTGCCCTGAATTCATCTACATTTAACATGTGACTTTTTTCCTTACGCCATCTCACATCTCACAAGACTAAAGATCTTTATTGCTTTGAAAGTTTCCTTGCTTGTGGAGGAGAACGAATGTCAGGATGGGCCGAAGATGTGCAACTCTCTCTGTAATGCTTTTCAGACATTATTATTGTCAAGGCCTGGAATTGTGCATTGGAGCAAGCTTGTCTCCTTCCTCTCTCCCTCCCTCCCTGCCGCATTCCTCTTTTTTTCCTCCTCTTTGTTCCATTAGAGTTACATCAAACCTGCGTGAAAAAAACTAAGCTGTAGGTTTGAAAGAACTTAGTTTTGCATTTGTGTTTCGCTCTGTCTCTCTCTCTCTCTCTCTCTCTCTCTCTCTGTGTTCTCAGCTCTTTTCATTCACATACTTTTCCATCGGTGTGTTTTTTCTTCAGGTTATCGATCATGTCATCTGGTAGCATCTTGAAAGCTCTGCGGTTCTATGAGCAGATCTAAGTGACATTTATCCTATTAGCCGGTGAATGGGCTCTTCTTTCATCTCACGCTAACACCCCACATGCAGCCAAATGAGCAATAAACGCGCTCATTTGAGCAGCTTCCTGTTCAGACCAGTGCAGGTCCGTCCTTGAGTTTGATCTCACCGCTCGAGCAGATCACTCTCGCGTCTCATTTCTCAGGTGTCAGCAAAAGTGAGATGATAAAAAGCTGTTGTGCTTCTGTTCATTTAAATCAGCACCGAACCGGAGAGGGAGAAGGAGGGATGGGATAAAGAAGGAGGGAGCAGACAGGCAGTAGGGAGCTGAGATAGGATAAAGTATGTGGTCGTGGAAATGACATCATCTGGCTTCTCTGGAGGTGGGCGGAAAGTCATTTTCCGAAGTCATTTTCATCTCTGTCTTCGTCCTCCTTTTCTCCCCCCTCCGCTTGTTTTATGGTGCAGAAGTTCTAGCATGAGTCAGACGAGTGACTAAGAAGTCACATTGAAATGCCTGCATCTCGCCTGCAGCTTCTCTCCGCCAGAGTTAGCATGGTCTGCGCTAATATCACAGGGGAAATGATGATTGTGTCCAGGGGGTGGGGGAGTGGGAGGGTGTGTATGTGTGTGTGTGTGTGTGTGTATCTCATATCTAAAATTCCACAGCAGTCATTCCGTAGTGTGCATAGTCAATTTAAAGAGTATATTGGCTCTTGCCTCCTGAACCTTCTATTTGAATAGTGGCTGATTGCCCTTGGGTCTGGCCTTCCACCCCGAGCAGGGCGAGTCTAACTCAACTCATATGACAACGTTTCATTAGCGAACCTGGCGTAAATTTGACAATGAACTGTCAGAGAAAAAAGGATACAGAATTGCCAGGATAAAGTTCTCAGAAGTTCCCTCTCACGAAAGGAAACACTTTGTGCTCAGCTGCTTACTACCTGCTCCATTTTCCCCTCCTTCGTCTCGGACATGGGTGTCGCGTCTCGCTGAGCAAATTGAAACCCTCAAGCAGAGAGGCTCATGCAAATTGCTTTGTGGAGGGCGTTTTTTTGGAGGAGGCTTCTGGAGAGGGGATTGCCCCTCTGTTCCGTACCATTATTACGGCCCTGCAATGGGCCTTGTTTGCCTCACGCACATGCCAGCTTTCTGAACTTTTGCATAGGCACACCCTGTGACCTAAACAAGTGTGTGGGGTAGACAATTTGCATTTGTGACCTTTGACCTTTGCACAGTAACTTTGAACATATAAAGTTTGTCTGGGCCATTGCCATATTTTTCAAAAATTTTGCACAGCTGTATGCTGCAACTTTTTTTCAGTTATTTCTTACCTTTTGCAAAACGTCCATTTTTGTCCTACGTGCCTTTGTGGCGTTCTTGCTGAGGAGTTCCGACGTTCTACAGAACGTCTGTTTTTAAATTGGCCAAACCTGGAGTCAGAGGTACAAAAAAATTTGCACCCAGATTTTTTGAGGACCCTCCAGATACGAGCAGTAACAGGGTGACACTTCTGCAACTAAGGGCTTTTATAGAGACGACTGGCTGAGTGAGGAATTAACCACTCTGTGTGTAATTATAATGAATGACAGTGGTGTGACCAACCGAACTGCCATTGCAATTGTTTTTAAAATGTTTAATTTGACAGTGTGCACTTTTTCCACTCAGGTATAGTAAAGATTGGGGTCTATCCATTAGACTTCCTGTTTTCTCCACCCTATTTTCTTTATTTTAAATAAAATGCAGCATTACTGACCAACCACAATGCATCACTACAACATTATGTGTTGACACTTCCATAAACTTCTCCACACAAAACAGTTATCATCATATCAGTGCTTACGCACTCCGTAAGGGATAAAGAACTAAAAGAAACCATGATGTATTTGCAGCTACATTAATATCAGCTGCTGGGAATCAGACAATGTTGCATTTACAGCAGCTCTCTCTCGCTCTCAAGGGGCGGGGTTACACAATAGGTGTACACCCACACACTCGCAGCGCTTTAGAGATGTTTGCCTACACATGAGAAACGGCAGAGAGAACAAAAGATCGAAGGTGTGGTTGTATTTCAGTCAAGAACCCTCAGCAAAAAAGCTAGACCAGAGTCTGTACCGAGCAAAGACTGGACATGGGTGTATTACATAAGCCCCGCCCTCTGATAAAAAAGAGCCAGTTAGATTCACTGTCTAGTGTGATGCAGTGGATATTGTGAACAGGTTTACACCCACAGAAATCATCAGTAACATCCGGTAGGCCTTATACGCCTTAAGGATGCATTCATGGTTGCACTGGTAAAATTGATCTGGTGTTCGACCCAAAATCATTTTCCATGCTATCCTGCTTCACAAGGTAGCTCACCTGTTCTCATGTATTCAAAACGCAAAAAAGTCATCTAGCGGCATCTACTTATTCATTTCGGCTATTTGAGACTAAAACTTTACCGTAAAGAAACCATCAAAAAGTGTCAATTCCATTGTCTGGAAGATGTCAGAATGCAGTTAGTGCAGATATTATGGTGGCTTATGCTGTAAGGGTGCACTCATGACCTTATTTTCAGAGCGCTTCCAGAATGCTTCTATTAAATGCTCATTGTTGCTAGGTTACGAAAAAAATATCTAGGATAAAACACATTCCTTTGTTCTAAACGTCACTCTCTGTTTACTTTAGAAAGGTTAGCGAAAACAATGGAAAGAAATGGCGTCCTAGTATTGGCAGCAAGTATTGATGTGGGATTTGAAATGTAGTCATATTTCTTGATTATTTGATTTTGATTGGCTGGAGAAAAAGAAGCAACATTCCAAAATTTGTACGTAGCAGTGCTTCACAAGTTGAACTATTTTTAAACAAATAAAGTGCTGAGAACGGGGTGGGGGATGTTGGGGTGGGGGGGTGGAGCTATTTACTAAGGGTGTGTTTGTGGCGAGGAAGTTGAGTGATGTCGAACTGTATAAGTATCAAAAAATTACGCTGCCAGCTCCCAAACTCATCTGTTTTATTAATCTCAAATATTAAACGATACATTGCACTTTTACATGTTGTTACAGCTCTACCAGAACCGAACATGGATACTGTCTCAAAGCTGAATTCACTTTTCCACCCTGGACTTGTGTAATCAGTGTGATGTCACTTCCTGTATTCAAAGAAAAGGTGATTTTGAGCCTGATGCTTGTGTTGTACAGCAGGCAGGTACCTGAGGTCACCCAAGTCATCCAGGACGGAGGGCCATAATGATATCCATGTGTATTTCAGATGAGCCTCTCCCGCAGGTTAAGGGGGTCACTGTGGCCTCAGGCTGCCTTTCAGAGTCACAGGTTTAACAGACACCCATCTGTTTGGAGCGCTCTGCTTCGTTCTGGATGCCTTTCCCCTTTTCCCCCCTCACTCCATTCTTCTCTTCCCCAGTTACATCTATAAATAGCCACTGAAGTCAGAGGCTTTGCATTACAATATTACATCTCCTTCCTTTGTAAGCTCTGGAGGGGTGTGTGTGTGTGTGTGTGTGTGTGTGTGTGTGTGTGTGTGTTTGTGTGTAAAATGGTGGGAAAGAGGTATATGCACATATACATGTATGGTTTAAAGTGTGGGTGTATCTGGGGTCACAGAATTCCAGTTTGTGTAAAATACTTCTGTGTGTATTTGCGCGCGCGTGTGTGTGTCCTCCCCCGTCATGGCACTGGTTTCTATTACTGGCAGTAAACAGAGCAGAGCAGTGCTTTTTGCTCCCCTCTCAAACACGGTGTTAAGTTTCCTGCTTTAGCTCCCCGCCTCACACGCCGCTCCCGAGGAGGTGGGAAACGGGACTGGTTGCCATGGCGATTGCAAAGCCCCAGTCGTGGTGGAGGGGAGAGGGGGAGAGAGAGGGAGAGAGAGAGGGAGAGAGAGAAGAGAGAGAGAGACAGGATCGCGAGCTGAGAGAGAGATCATCATAGGTAACCGTTAAAGATACATAAAATTAATAAAACCATTCATTCATTCGTTATTCATTTAATAAAACCATTCATTCATTTGTTCATTCACCGAGCTGCATAATGTTCACATGGAGGCTGGAGCTTATCTCAGCCGACTCTGAACATTTCGCCAGCCCATATCAGGGCTAGCACACAAACAACCATTCGCACTCGAATCTAGGGGCAATTTGGTGCAGCCAAGTAACCAAATGTGCATGTGCACTCCAGCATGATACCGGAGTAGCTGGAGGAAACCCACACATGCACAGGGAGAAACTCCGCATACAAATGTCCTTGCCGAGTCTGGCAGTCGAACCCAAAACCAAGGACGTCATACAACGAACCCAAAACCAAGGACGTCATACTGGGGATTTGCCTCAGTGCTGGACAAGCCCTGAATGTGTCCACCTGTTAAACCTTCTGATCTCATGGGGTTTAAATGTTTGTTTACAGCAGATACCTGGTGCAGCTCTGGTAACATACTGATCACATTACCCAAAGGTCATCAAAATCAGACAATTTTAACCCCTGGTCATCACATCTCACAGCAGAGTCAACCCTCTGAAAGTCCTTAAATTACAGACCGCACATGCTGGCATTCATTACTGTAAAGAAAGCAGTGGGGTGTCTGCTACACCATTCCCCCTAAAACACTGCGCACGTTTAGAGGCACGACTCATGTTTGGAAACATGATGTGAAATTGAGAGCACTTTGTTTATTTAGCAGCTAATTTGACAGCGGTATGCTAGCACTGCTAGCAATCCTTGAGGTTCAAGAGTGTAATGTAGTACCATTGATGTGTTTCGTACTGAAGGAACGCTTTACTTCAGGATGCTGCGTTTTAGCTCTGAACTCTTTCTTGTTTTAATGCTGGTGCTAATTCTGATATTAGCAGACATCGGAATTGCTACCACGGTGAGAATAGCATTTCACAGGGAATGTAAATTCAGAAATAGGTCAGAGATGTTGCTGCATACATCCTAAAGTTCCAAAATGAGACCCGAACTTAGGTGGTAATTCATTCATTCCTCCACCAAACTGCTTTATCCTACCAGGTTCGCAGGAAGGATGGAGCATATCTCAATCTCGAAGGCGAGGTACACGCTGAACAGTTTGCCAATCCACTGCAGGGCTAACACACACAACCATCCACAGGGGCAACACACCTACTCCCAGGGGAAAATATGTGCATGTCCTTGTACTATGGGAGGAAACCGGAGTACTCAGAGGAAACCCCTGCAAGCACATGGTGAACATGCAAACTCCACAAGAACACACTCATGAAGCCCAGGACTCCAACCCAGGACATTTTCGCTGTGAGGCGGACATGCTAACCACTGCACCACTGTGTTAGCCCTCGGCTAGTTAGCGATCTATAATACGAGAAGCTTTATGGTGGCGATGGAACCTAGCACGGTAATTAATTATAATTGTTATTTTTGGTGTTGTCGTTTATTTATTTAAGAATTTCTCTCACAGGATCAATAATCTATCCATGTATCTAGCTAGCTATCTCGCAATTATCTCGTCAAGTAAAGTAAAGTTGTAACAAAAGTTGTCACTGTTGCCAAATCGTTGCAGTATAACAAGAATAAAGCACTACAGGACATGCTTTTTATAAAAATATTCAACAATGATTGTGGTCCTGATGAATTTAATAACCAATGGCGCGATAATTGCTAACTTGAGCTGAGTTCCTGAGTATCTCTCAGATATGAGATACTGAGCTCCTCTAAACACTACCATTCAGTGCAACGTGTAGAAACAGATTTTTATGGTGCTATTACCTAGCTAGTGAAAGCATGACGGCTGTGACATTGGGGTTGATTTCATTCAGAGTCACAGATGTGACAGTAGACCAGTGCAGTCTTTCTGAACCTCACTACGCGATGACAGTCACGGAAACACATTTGCATGCCCTCTGGTTTACAGCGCAGCAGGGACGCGACCTACTACAGATGCCAAAAAAGACTTCAATCTTCTGAAAATGAAGCAGCTCACCACTGACTGCGTGCCTTCTGTTTTTAGCTCACAGTAGACCTCACATTCACCATCTAACACTCCTAATACACCAGCATGAGGAGCACCTAAAATAACAGTCTCTGGATGTCTGTCCTGTTTCTGTCTACCTTCTACGTCTTCATCTCGTCCTCGCTGTCGTGCAGGATACAAACCCTGCTTCTGTGTTCGCGAAACATGCTGTATTTTCGGAAGACATGCGATTAACCACGTAATTACACAGAGTCGTTATTGCAAACAAGCAAATCCCTGTTGATGTCGTTATAGAAACAGTAACTGACCTTTTTCAGGATTTTTGCCTCTTTTTCGCTTGAGTAGCAGATGATATACTTTTGTGGGTGTGCTTCTTCTTTCTCTTCTAATATTTTGTTGTTATTAATATTCATTCATTTGCCCAACTTCTTAATCCTGCTTGGGTCAGGGGAAGGCTGAAGGCTATCTTAGCCAACTCATGGCAAAGGCAGGGTACACAGCTTGCCAGTCAATTTCAGGGCCAACACACACCTAACCGTTCACACACATCTCGAGTCAGTTTGAAACCGCCGATTAGCCTAATGTGCATTTCTTTGGACTGTGGGATGAAACTGGAGTCCCCGGAGGAAACTTATACAAGCGCATGCACACTCCACACAAAAACGCCCTCGCTGAGCCCAGGACTCAAATTCAGGACCATCTTGCTATGAGGTGGACGTGCTAACTACTACTCTACCACTCCACCCTGAATCAATATTGTCATTGTTTATTCCTACGTAAAACATTGTTTAAGGATCACATCCTTAAAACATCTTTACAAAATACCTTCATTGGAAAGTGAACTAAACCGGATAAAACTGGATGGTTGGTTGATATAAATGTCCAAAATATAAATATCGGACTATACACATAAAAAGGCAGTGATGTCACCTGCATTAAAACTGTATAAATCTTCATATACAGAAGAAATAAATATTTTATCCAGCTTTTATATGCTAATATAAATATTCAGCATGCTTTCTCAGAGCACTGTGTGTTTATTTGGCCTTGCTGTTGTAGTAATTGTTCCCATAACAGACTAAAAGGCTCCGACTGACACGCATTCGTTCTGAAGGGCTGTTAATTTTACTTCGTACCAAAGGCCTCGACCGAAATCAAAGCTCAGGTGCATAATAGATCTTATCTGACTCATGCTTTATCATCAGGAGGGCAGGTTTTTCATGTCTGCACAATCAAAGGTGAGCATTAAAACTTCAACAGCCTCTGAACTGCTAACCAGAGCAAAGAGCTGTGAGTAAAACAGCAGAATGAGTTAAGAAGAGTGTACGCTTGGCTCACCACTTGATGGTGAGGTGTGTGTGACAACGAGACGTGTGTCGTTTCCTCCTCACTAACCGCTGTGCGGGGGCTACTGGGAGAGAGGAGCAGTACTGAGGGACGTCCGAACGTGGACGGAATGTCTCGGCTGATATTTCAGCATTTTAAGTAGTTGTAACGGAGATGTGAACACACTCGCTCCCTAAGGAGGTCACTTGTCTTGCTGTGTCCTTCAAGGGCCTTTTAAATCTTTTCCAGCCAAGTGCCAAGTTTTTCCTCTTCCCTCGAAACCCTGAGGCTACTTTCACAAAACCATTTCTTGGTGTCCGGTCGGGGGGCATTTATATTCATTGTCGGTTTGCTATAGTCATGTTTTTGGTCGGAGATCAATATGTTTTTCTTTATTTTTTATCTTCAAATCAGAATAAGAACTAAATGAGAACTGAAAATGGAGCATGTTGTTCAAGGTGATAAAATATGCATGGAAATATCCAGAAATAAAAATACCTTGTTTATCCTGAAGCTATTTGTATTCTTTTTGTCTTAAAAAAAATTTTTTTTTCATAGAACAAACCTGCAATGCTGTACTATCCTACTGCTAAGAAACAAACACCCCTCCCTTTTATGGTCACGTTTTTTTAAAAACATCCTTTTAATGAAGGAATTATTTAACAACTTCCTGTAGTGCTTCATTTGAACAAGAAGGTCTTTTGCATTTCTCGCTAGCTGCATAGTGCCGTTATCAGGTTCACCTCCTCTGTTACTCTGTGTCTTCCTCTTAAAACCATGGTTATTTATTGCCGGAAGCTGACCTTCGACATTTTAAGATCTGGATCATAAAAATCTAGCGGATGATGAATCAGTTTCTCTCTTCAGCTCTGAATAGCTTTAGCTCTAGCTGAGACAGTCTAATGCAAAAGTCTCCCATAGCTGGTCGATACATAAGAACCGTGGCTTTGACTAGCATGGCCATACTGTGGTCATTGTAGGGGATTTTGGTGCATTTTACTCTCGCGAGTATGTCTGATGCACAGGTTTTAGCAGTCAGGGCTACCGGTAGTAACTGCAATCCATATGTGGTAGTCGCTGTTCCATTTAAAAATGTAACGTAACAATGGTCAAATTAATCCGGTCCTCGACTTACAGTAATTTTCAACATGACCAAAGTTTCTGTAAATGGAAGCCACACCATCCTAGTTCTTATGGCGGCTCCCCGGCCGTCAAGACAGCTTTTCTTTTGTCCTAGGACTTACTGTCCAATCAGAATGCACTTTCATAAACTTTTTAAACAGGCAGCATCATTAGGACTTGTCACTGCACATCAATAAAGTCAGTGCTGAAAGATTTCTTATTTTTCTTGTTTTCAACTTAGCATAAAGTATTCGATTCATACTCAGCTCAGAAAAATCCATTTAAATAGCTGTCCTAGTTATAGTCACATCATAACAGTCTGACAGTCAGACAATGTAACACTCATAACTCAGAAAGTTGGAGGTTCTCAAGAGCCCCAGCATCTTATGGGTGGAACTGAACACAACAGCTCGAGTAATACTAAACAGTGGCACGAAATAATAATGTGTGAAGCCTTTAGAGTATTTATTTGCAGGTCTACTGGCTGTAAGAGAATTCAAATTCACTTTTTACATGAAGCAGTACCCAACTTACCCAGCAGTTCAGATCTGTTTATGTGACAGCTTTTTATTACCACACAAAAGCAAAGCTAGCATTAGCTTCTGTTTGTTCCAGTGTTAAGCACTAGATGTCGCCGGAACGCACAGCACTCATGTTTATTATCTTTTGCAGGTCTCTGAGTTGACTGTGCTTCATTAGAACAAAAAAAGCAATCAATAGGTGGATTTCCTTAATTAAACAGTGGAGTCTCACTGTGAGAGAAAGAGGGCTGGTTGAGGGATTGGGCACGTCTCTGGCGGAGTGTTTTACAGTTTTATGGTTATTGTAGAAGACTGAAAAAGATTGCAGGACCAGACGCTGTACCTCTCACTTCCACGGCCGGAAAGATCCCAGCATCTTTTGGCTACATGAGCTTTTTCCATTGCGTCTAATGCTGTCATTTATCACATGGATATATTTTAGCCGAAAACCGATTCCCCTCCCAATCCAATCTGCAGCCTATCGTTCATCAGGGGAGAGAATTACACTAAATGTACAGGCTTTATTTTCGCAACAGCAGGTGCCAAATGCTGGGTATTTGTCATATACACACCCTGTTATTCTCTCTATTTTTCTCTTACTCTCTCAGTCTCTCACTCTTTCTCTCTGAGAGCCTCTACCCCAGAGGATGCAGTAGAGGAGAAACAAAGTGATGTGACACTGAGGTGTATGTACGAATGCAGAATGCATCATGTGTTTTTCTGCTTTCTTCCCCTATCACACTGTCACGGCTGCATCACGCCATTAAATGGAACAGCAGTTAATCTATCTTCATGTGCCGGATCAGATATTCATGGCCCAGCAGGATGCACGGTCGCTCCTGGAGCTGATCTCAGGTCAGGCAGAGCAGCTCACATCTCCAGCTGTGGAGAAAGATGGGAGCAGCTGGGAACAGTGCGCAACCCTGCTGCCAAAACCCAAGCGAAGGAAGACAGAAATAGAGAGAAATGCAGCTCTGTGCTTTCATTTGGGTTTTGTGTCATTTATTAATATTTATGTTGTTTGCCACCGAATTGCTGTTACTTTGGATACATGTATATTGTAACGTTGCGTGTGTAGTAACACTGCATACATAGTAAAGTGCATATATAGTAATGGTGCATATGCGGTAACAGTGTGCATATATTATATATATGTGCGTGCACAGTAAAGTGCATAGGTGGTAATGATC
Organism: Porochilus rendahli; assembly: GCA_039654305.1. Lineage (NCBI taxonomy): Eukaryota > Metazoa > Chordata > Actinopteri > Siluriformes > Plotosidae > Porochilus > Porochilus rendahli. Next base: position 16,171,207 of record JBCNYG010000020.1, read on the forward strand.
CATATGCGGTAACAGTGCATATATGTTATACATGTGCAAACATAGTAAAGTGCATATGTGACTGAGTCTGGCAAAATGAGTTAGCCATACCATTCGCTAAGCCTCTAAGCTTTAAAATAAAACAAATTAGGTGGTAATATCTTGAAAATTGACCAAGTTATGGCAAAATGAAGTTTGTGATGAGACGCCTATAAATTCCACAGCAAATGGGAGAAAACGCATGTAAAGTTTACGGCTCAGTTCTCATGGAACTGCCTTCAAAAGTCCTTAGCAACCAATGGGTTACATCCCTGCTATTGACTCCAAACTTG
>JBCNYG010000020.1:16219537-16235897 GCA_039654305.1 Porochilus rendahli
TTGTAGTTATTTTGTACTTCGTTTGGGACTTTGTGGTGTAACATCCCCCCCCCCCCCCCCAAAGTTTTTATATTGTCTGAAAGTGTTACACTAATGAGATTTCTTTAATGGAAACTCCATATCACCACATTGTAGCGAGATGCTATTCCTCTGAATAGATTCACTTCCGTAAGCACGTTATATGTTCCAGAACTGTAATGCGCTTCCTTAATGGAATTGGGTTAAAAGCCTTTCTATTCAAATGAGTAATGCCGTCAGTAATAATTTCTTTTGCCAGCTAAAAAAACGAAGACACCTACGGCACATGGCACAGAATTCTGTTCACCTGGTTAAGCTTTTGTTAAGCAATCCCTCTCTAATTGTGTTAAAATTATTTTCCTAGGCAAAAATGTTGATTTTGTGTTGGGGAACCCTTTTTTTTTTTAACCCTTTCACTTCATGTAGCAGATATACCATGCAGGTTAATAGAGGTTTAAACAACGTTGTGCTTAACAAAGGCTTAACCGCTCTTTACTCTCTCTCCCTGTCCTCTCTCGCGCCCTCAAAAGAACTGCAAGTGGGAGAGTTAGTCTTGAAGAGCGTCCACTGTTCATATCCCTCTTATTTAGTAGTTGTTGTAGAAATAATAACGTGATAGAAGAAATGCATTGATTCTGTCCCAATTTAAAAATCCAGAATTTAATCAGTTTTGTCTCTGAGTAAAAACACATTTAAAAAAATGTTCTTGTGATTAGTGACACTTTAAACTGAACTCGAGTCTTCAATCGCAAATAAGTAGTGAAATAAATATTTGTGTGAGTATCGTATTGTCAGCTAGCTGTGAGATTCCTGCTGTCTGAGCTCACTGTGCTGTAGAGTCTGGGAACTCCTGCTCAATTTAACAGCAAACTGTGTGTGTGTGTGTGTGTGTGTGTGTGTGTGTGTGTTTGTCTCCCCTGCCGGTGTGCCCCAACCCGTAGCCAACTCCTCGTCCTGGGAAAACTCAGCCACTGATTCCGCCACGCAGCAGCAAAGTGGCTGGGTGCAATTTGATGAGAAACCCTGGAGCTCTTCTCCTCCTCCTCCTTATCCTAATACTCCTCCACCTCACAAGCCATCACAGGTAAAAGGTACGACACCACTGAAGATGGCACTGATCTTCTGATTGGTGGTAAAATATGCTGTAATCACTAAAGGAATCACTTTATTTAATTTCATGTAATAACACACAAGCTTCTATATCTATTACAGTCAGGTGAAAAAACAAGTACCATTATAAAAAAAAAGAAAGAAAAACCTTGAGGGCTAAGGGTGCACTTACTTTCTCCAAAGTTATATCTGTTGCTATATTTGGAATATTTATTCTTAAAATTGTAATGTTTGCTGCTTTTTTCACATGTTGGAAAACTAAAACACTGGGCGGTATGCACAGTACAGTATACTTGGAATGAAACCATTTTAAATAAAGGCCATTAGGTTCATTGAAAATTTTTTTGTTGCTCAGAGGGTTCAGGGTCAGTCTGCAAACAATGTTCAGAAAGGGTGTTCTTCTATTAACTTATATAAACTCTATTATTATTATTATTAATTATGTGGCTGCTTAAGAGCAGACACATATTACTCTTCACCCTAGAAAAATGGGGCTCTTAATTTTGTTTATTGTTATTCTTTCGTTGCACTTAATGCTGCCCGAATGGCAAAGTGCACCCATGTAATATATATCAAAACGTGCGTCTCGGCACCATGAAGTGTGCTATTACTTTTATTGAAGTTTTGCGTTACCATGGTGACACAGTTAGCCAAAAACCACACCAAAATATTCCATAGAAATGAATGGTGAGAAACGGAGTTGAACTTTTAAAATGTAGACACTGAAGTCGACATTTCGATAGTTAAAACAGCTTTTAAATAGCTTTTATGGTTTTCTCTTAATCTTTGATTCGGTTATAGGAAGGTTGAGCTGTTGACAGAGCCACTTTGGTCGGGCTCGGTGGCCCTCCCAGAATTCCATGGGTGACTTGATTTATGTGGTAGTGCATGCGCGGGTCTTTTTAGAGTTCTTGCAATCATCTCCACAACCTTCCATGCAGGAATAAACGGGCCTGGAGAGATAAAACGCAAACAAGAGAACTATATAGACTTGGAACTTGTAGTCTATATCACTGTGTTCAGAGCTCTCAGACGCTGTCAACCTCATTGTGAAATACGGTTTTCAAATCAGAACCCCAAAAGCAAGACGTGTCAGTAACTGCCAGTTTAATATCCCTACACGTGCAGGTCGCACGCACCCAACGCAAAAACGGACCCTTTCTGTCTTATTATTCACTTCTTCTTTCCTTTTTTCCTCTTTCTCTTAGTATTATTATAATTCAAGCCCTAATTTTCTTCTTCTTCTTAATATTGTTATTATTATTATTATTATTATTATTCACTATTCTGAATAATACTATTACTATTCACTCATATATTGTTATAGTTGTTTTTAATACCATACTTCACTCTGGTGTTTTTTTGGTACAGTTGTGTAAAGTGGATGTTGTCTTTTAGTTATAAATTCTAAATGTCTGTGATGCGGCTCATGTGGATTGATTACTCAGCATGGTGTATTTTTTTTTTATCATTTGAATGTAGAAATGCTCTGGGCCCATATGTGCTGATATAATACAGTGTACTAATGTTGTTATTAAGCTTTTAAAAATTTTTCAAGAGAAATACGATTTTTCTCCCCACTGCCTAGTATCTTAACAACACCTTTGTTCTTTGTATTAATACATTATTTAAATTGTTTTTTACACTCTCAACTAAAAAAATCGAATTCATTTGCCCCGCCTCACTGTGTCAACCTGCTATAGTGGACCAATCACCTTTTGAGGTTTCCGCTCTCCTCCCCTCTGGGATTGTTTTCATCACCCGGCCCTCTTTCCAAATTAATTGAATAGCCCTGGTATAGAGCTTGGCTTAAACCCAACAATAATGTTTACAGTTAAAGTAGATATACTTTGATTCTTTGATTTATCACCACCTGTTTTTCCACAGCTGCTTGTGTAAACTGTGGTTAAATTTCTGTGTTCCACAGTTCAGCACGCCAGTTTTCACATATTTTCCGGCAGCAGTTGCAGCCTCACCTTTCTTCTATTGCATTAAAAGTCTTAACTTGGTGACTGTGTGTGTGTGTGTGTGTGTGTGTGTGTGTGTGTGTGTCTGTGTAAAATAGTTATAAAGGCTCATTTCTAGAGTAAATGCAATGATTCATAATAATTATACCCTAATTAATAATTATATAGTATATTTTGTACATGTACAATTATATGTAGTAATTATACGGTACTTATAGCGTAACACATACTTATGGACACTTTGTTTCACTGCTGCTCATTGACAACCAGAAGTTCTACATAGTGCACCTTTATTGTATCAGATTTTAACCCAGGTAAGAAAAATTACTTTTTTTCTTTTTCAAAGTGACGTTACTGCTTCAAGCAATTATTTGAGCAATTTTTTTTTCAGTTAATAAACCTCAGAATTCGGTCACTAGGGCTTATACCAGTAGAGCGCTGTGCAGGCACTATGCCATCATATAAGTAAAGTAATCAGCTTATATAATGAAAAGAAGAGTACTTATGGAATGCTGTTGTTCATGTTAATATTCAGTATTTAAATATAACTCATTATAGCTTATTTAAATGTACTACCTGATGTATTTGCTTTATATTAAAGGAGCGGTGTCATTATTTTTACCCAAATTCCGCCTTGTTGGGCAGAACAGTGTTCAAAGTTTGAAATCCCCTTGCAGACTCCTAGCAAATTTGTTGTACGAACCCATTTCATGTCTAGTATTTTTTGTATATTGTATTTCCATCGATATAAATTATTATTATTGTTATATATTTTTGCTGTACTGTTTCTTATTTTTAGCCCTGATTGATCCAGAGAGGCAGATCACCTTTCAGCACTCCTGATTTTCTTCTGTTGCTTTGCGGGTTTTTGGTTGAAGTCAAATTCGATCAGAGTCTGATTCATTCTGTGAAGCTTTTTTGGGGTGTTTCTCTTTTAATACTTTATTCCTTGATGTTTTTGAAGTCCGTCTTCGCTGAGATTTGATTTTAGCTTTGAGGACGTCCTGTTGCTGTTCCTCACTGCTTTGCCTTGGAGGATCTTGTTCTATGGCATCGTAAGAGTGAGGACGATGGGATCCTCCATAACACCTGCTGTTGTATAAGAGCGATCAAACTCTATAGGGTGTGAAGTTCTAGAAGAATAATCAGCTTCGGGGTAACATGACCTCGGTTTCATTGCTAATTCATTCTAATTCTCGGTATAAGGAGCGTAATATAAAAATATTAAAATCGGCACCAATAGTGTTTTATGTCCCAGTGTGATTATGAAGCGCTTTATTTCCGAGAGTAATAATTTCTAGCTGTTTGTCCGTACACAGTATCTCTTCCTGTACTACACTGCGTATCGATCGTGTGAGCAGCACTGAGCGGTTGCTGAGAGCTTAATCTCTTCTCACGCCGTCTGCAGCACTCACAAATTACCCAAGTGTGGGATGCCAGAGATGCCACATTGCCATGGTAACCTCTATAAATCACTCCATCTGCTCAAGCTTTTTGTGAGGAAATGCAACAAAAGGAGTGGCGTGATTATTCCATTAGTGTGAATTACAGAGAAAAAGTGATCCGTCTGAGATCACGCTGATGAGAGATAATGGCATTGGAGAGTCACTTAACGTTAGATCCTGTTCCCTTTCGAGGAAAGAAATCTATACACTGATCTTGATGTGGCATCACAAATACTGTTTGTGGTCATTTCTTTTGGAGGGTCCTGAAAAATATACACACCCCCTCCAGAAGCTGATGCGTTTTAATGCCATGATATTTTTTAATTTAGTTCTTATAGAATTACTTATGCGTGGCCCAGTAACGCAGGGGTTAGCACGTCCACCCTACAGCAAGAAGGTCCTGGGTCGATTCCCAGGCTTGGGCGTCTCTATGTGGAGTTTGCATGTTCCTCTCCTGCTTGCGTTCGTTTCCTCCCACAGTCCAAAAACATTCACAGTAGGCTAATTGGCAGTTCCAAATCACCCCTCGGTGTGACAGTGTGTGTGAATGGTTGTAAACTTGACATGTGATTTGGTCCAATTAAGATGCGTAATATTTACACAGCATAACATCCATAAATAACACAGAACCATTTAATTTCAACGTGTGTTGGCTCCTCAGTGGTCTCACGGGCTGTTCAGGGTGTACCCTGCCTTCATGCAGAGTTGTCTTAAATAGGTGCCAGCCTTCCTGTTACCCTAATTAGGATTATGCAGCTTAGAGGATGAATTAATTTAATAATTAACCCTGAATCAGGTAATTTATTTACTGGCATACCTTTTTTATTTGAACAAAATCATGACCACAGACTTTGATTTTGATCAAACTTCTTTGGGGACACCATCCGACCCGAGTCATAGTAAATATTTGATTTTGGAATGTCAAGGACAGATCAAGCTCATAAAGTTTTGGACATTTCCCATGTTAAAATTGAATGCATCACAAACAAGGTGACATAAACCCATAGATTCAAGGATGTACAGACAGGAGACCGTATACATGCTTGTTAAATGGCGCAACCCCTTTGGCTTTGAGTGAAAGGTAATAAAGGTCATGAGCCTTAAAAACTACAAAACAAGTGCCAATAGACATTTGAGTAACCTTGAAAGGTCAAACCCCATTTTTTTACTTATTTGTTCACGTCCACGTTCTGTAGAACATTAGATAAGAAGATGGGTAATTAAAACCAGTACCGTATATTTACTGGTCTATGTGCTTCATTATCCATGCTAGGTGGTGGCGATACCTTGCACCCTCTCAGAGCTCCTCTAGTTCAGTTTTGTATTAAGGCCAAATCTTAGTTCGAAATTACACAGGAAAAATATCGACGTTATAGTGAATTAGTGTAAAACATATAAAACATTGTATGCATCAAATCCAGCATTATTTTTTCTGTTGATCAGGATTTCCAGAATGCGTGGCGATGACTCTGTTCTGTAGCTCAGTTTTTGCAGCACGTCTGATTCACTTCCTGTAATCTATTTGAAATCAGATCGCTTCCTCAGTGCATTGACTCAAGTGGATCGAGACCCCCTTGCTTGTTTTCTCTTGAACCCGAGTGTGCTTGCTCAGTTCTGCTTTCTTTTCACCATTTTTCAGTGAAATGAAAAACTGAGCCAGTGCTGGTTTGTTAAAGTTTCTGTGTAACATTTGTCTGGGTTAATAAATCCAGGCTGAGAGATCAGGCTCTATTACACAGTAATTCAGAACAAAAGTCCTCTCGCGTGATGGCATTTACAGCAGTGCTAATTAAGAGCGCCGAGCTGATTGATTGCAGCGGTGTTTAATCGGCTCGATACCCATCAGCACACGCGCCGCTGTCTCATCCGGGATGTGTAATCCGTTTGCAGAAACACTCGACTCTCTCCCACTGTGAATATTTAATCATCTCTGTTTGTAATTCAATGATCGCACCTGCTTGTTATGGACACACAAACACACACAAACAGAGCTCTGGTCTCTGGTAATACATTTGTGCACCCCCCCCCCCCATTATATAGTTCTGGGTTGTGGACTGTTGTATTATATTATTGGTGCTACTGATTGATCAGTGGTGGATTAGATTTCTATAACAGCATCCCTGACAGATCAATGACCACGCTTATTTTAAATGTATGGAAGGAGTCTCCAGTGTCAGTTACGGTTCCTCGGTCACTTGATAAGCTGTGTTTCTGAACCCAAACTTTTTTAGCTACAGCCCATTAAGTGGCTCAGGAGCTATAGGAATGGCTTCCATCTCTCTGTTCGTCACTCTTTCGTTTCCAGACATTTACTTGCACTTGGTGTGCTGGCTCGCTACTATGAGTGCTAGGCCTTGTGTGTGTGACCTTGACCTACTTTTCGCGGTCGCAGAGGCAAAACTGTATATAAGGTTTCCAGACATTTACTTGCCGTGTCCTGAAGCTGGGGCTTTCAAACTTGCTATGCTTGTTCTATATCGGCATATTATGAACAGGTCCTTTCGGTAGGAGCGTCTGGACCCCTGTGGTCTATTTATTTATATCTACATGCTAAAGCCATTCCCTTATTTTCCATATTTGTGAGAATGATCTTTCTAAGTCTGGCCTACGGCATGTGTTTCAGGCCCCAGACACAGTGTGTGTTCCTCCGCCAGTTTCTGGAGCTCGGCTCCTGCCTCTGAGGGAGCGCCGTCTGAGGAGCTGAGCTCAGCAAGCTTGGATGCCTCATCCTACGACCTCCCGTCTCTCAGCACCGAGGAACCTCCGAGTCACAGCGTCTCACCTCCACACTCGGCCCGTGAGTACAACCAATGGCATAACACTTCACATGGTAATGTATCACTATTAATAGCCAATCAGATTGTTGGTATGACAGGTGGCTTATATTTGTGCATTGACTCTTTATGTCGGGTATGGTGTCGACATTTGCAAAGGGGCTTGCAAGTAAGTTAGTAAGTATGAGTCTCTGTAGAGGTGGAACTGTCGGTTGAAACCCATGATTTTCTGCTTTTATACATAAAAACTGTGCTTTAATCCCCAGGATTACATGTAGAAATAAACCGGTCATTGTAATGATCTACGGACAATATAGAGCCTTACACGATATATATTAATATTAACACAATGTCATTGGAGTACATTTTTCTTTGATGGGAAGGAGGATCCAGAAATGTGATTCTTCCAAATGGACCAATCACAGTTGTTGTGGGAGGTCACACTAGGGCACAGGGTACAGCATAGATTTGATGCAGTGGTACACATAAGCCTTATGAAGCATAAAAATAAGCTTACGTTCCTTCCTTCCTTCAGTTGAAGAGCATTAGGTACGATTCTGTGGCACTATGCAAGAACCAGACAACCCACAAAGTGAGTTTTTGTTTTTCTGAAAGTACATTTTATTTATTTTTTTTATTAAACAAAACTTGGGAAATGGCGTTTTTCCATGAGATGAACGTTGTGCAAAATTTATGTAAAATTAAATTTGTCCCAATGTTTTTATAACAAATCTATCATTTTGTAGTGCACTTGATCATTAAAGGTGAGTACAGTTGGTTATCTGGTCCTGGCACGATGCCAAAGAACTTAATTCACATATTCTTTGGAGCCATTGAGATTTCTGTTCCTGAAAACATTTGTTTTGGGGAGTTTGCTGCTTGGACCCCAACATTTAATAACTTGATTAACATGCAACGTGATTTCAGCACACAGTAGGCACGGGTCCCTTGGCTAGGCTTCACGGGCCCCTGAGGGTCCCTGGATCTTACTTAAAGTACTGCTGATTTACACCATAGGGCTGTTTAACTCTGGTTGTTCAGAAGGTGTTTTATTCTAAACAGCAGCAGGTTCAGATTTGTAGGCATGCATGCTGTAATTTTTAACTGATCAACGTTCAGGATAGTACCGGACGACGGAGCTCCAGACTAAGATCTCTTTCTGTGATTGCTGTGACCTCAGCGTAACTCAGCCACTCCCAGGGCGTGAGAGCCGAGTGTTTGCGTGCACTGCTTCATGATTCATCGTTCTGAAGCCCTCAAGGCCAAACAGAAGTGCAGGCACCGAACTGGAGAAAAAGTGTGAGAGAAAAGGCCGTCAGCTCTGTGTAAAAATGATGGATGATCTGAAAAGCACAAATTTTTCTGGCCCCCTGACAGGTGTTCCTCAGACGCTCTGCTCAGCTGAGTAATGAGCGGCGTGGAGCAGCGCGGTGCTGATTGCAAGCAGAAATCTCCCTCGCGCGCACAGAGGTAATTCACTGCAGAACCGTTAGCGCGGAGAACCGATCCATCTGCGCACACCTCAGCCGCCCGGCATGCGCTTGCTCGGAACAGGGTTTCTATGGAGACAGGAGACGGGCGAGGCACTTTGACAAGTTTTATTATAACACAGCCGCAGTCGATGCTCCTTCTGAAACACTGAGACATCACTGCTGGCAGGAAAGTGACCTTCAGAAAATAGAATGTAATTGAATTCCCTGTATTTTTTTTTCTATCTCTGTGCCACATTAATGATCTCTGGAGGTGTTGCATGTATGACTGTTAAATTCTGATTTGTACTGTAGGATAGGACTGGACGATGACCTGAAAATTATATTGTGATGGTGGCTAACAATGTTTTACTATTTTCATCATGACACACATCATGCTTGAAAAATAAATTTCAGAGACAAAAGAACATAACAGTGCAAGGGAGGCTTTCACACACTCCGATATGATAATTTGGGTATCAATTTGGATATCTAGGTATACATGATGTAGCTATGCACTTTAGCAAAAATCTACGGAACTCTAGTCATCAATTACAGCACTGCGGTGCTGATTGGATGTTATGAGTGGCGGTGCTGATTGGATGTTATGCGTCGGGGTGCTGATCGGATGTTATGAGTGGCGGTGCTGATCGGATGTGATGCGTCGCGGTGCTGATCGGATGTGATGCGTCGCGGTGCTGATCGGATGTGATGCGTCGCGGTGCTGATCGGATGTTATGCATTGTGATACTGATTGGCTGTTTGCTATTTGGCAGGACCTTGATGTGTACTGACATTGGGGAATATACCAAGGGAGTTTTTGTATTTATTTATTTATTTATTTATTTGGAGGTGGGGACTGGGTTGTTGTTTAACTGTAACAACATCTAAATAAGAACAAATATAAATTATGTAATAGAGTATTTTTGGCAATGCTTCCACTGGTTGTTCCCTGTTTAAACTTTTGTTGCATTAACAGAACAATTAATTAATTAATTATGGAAAAGAAACACTGGCCACAAAATGAGGAACCCTGCTGTTAGGCATTAATGTCTTTGGATCTAATAATTTTATGTGGAATCTGACTTGGCGCTTGCGAGATGGAGTCTTCTATAATGCAAACGTCACCATGCAGTTCTAGACAATAGCACGTGCCACACGTGTCTGCTTCTTAGTTCTGTCTTGCGTGTGTCTCTTCACTGCCTCCATATGTGTCCAGGGTAGAGACTGTTTGTGTTTTGAATATGTGTGTGTATCCACTGTATTGATGCAGCTGTGCGGTTGTGTAGCGATGGAGAATTACGTCTTTATGACAGCTCTCTGTGCCAAGATTCCTCATGGGACCTATAAAGGCGTGTAGATGTCCAGCTGTTCCCTCTCACACACACTTACACGCTGTAACTGGAGCACAGTGAGGAGAGCGGGTGTGAACGTGACTGGATTTATAACCACACTGCATGTAAAGTTTTGCGGTATTCCTATACATTGTTATAATATTATTATTACAGCACCTGATTTGCGTTGATGTAGAAGTTAAGTGTAAGAGTTTGTTCTGCTGCACATCTGTTATGTTTCCTGTCAGTCTCTGACCTTTGACCCCTATCTCGAGACTTCTGCACTGCATTACTCAGTGTTTACTGTGGAAGGGCAATCTTCCCAGCTCTACCTGGCCAGCACAGCCCGCTCTATAATCTGGTGAAGAGGCTGTTAGAAAATCGGGACTTTGAGCTGCATGTTTGACTCAACTGAACGCAAAGGCTGTTGAAGTGGGACGTTGTACCTCATATCAGGGAGCATCCCAAAAGTACACTGTGTTACTGTAGTAATGCTATACAAGACAGCATGCTTCTTTGATAATCCTAAAATCTCTTGCTGAGACTGGAGTCAGAACTTGTACGTACTCTTCACCGGTTTATTGTGAATGCAGCGTAACCAAGCGTTAATCTCTAGACACTGATGTGTGTGTGTGTGGCAGGATGCATGTAGAGGCAGGAAGGATAGGATTAAAGACTGATAAATAGAGGAGAGTGGGGTGAGCGAGAGCAGATTAACATATAAAGACCTGGAGCCACAACAACCTGGCAGTCTGTTATTAACACTGGGCAGGTGTCCTAATGTTTCAGAAGCCAGACTAACTGTGTGTGTATGTGTGTGTGCGTTTAAATTACAATTCCTGTAACTGTAGATCACTGTGGAAAGTTTGACCAAGCCCTCCGTCACTGATCCTGGCATTCTTGCAAAAAGTGATCAGTCCCACCCACTCCTGCAGAGTTTGATTGGTCCTGCCCACTCCTGCACAGTGCTTGTTCTGACTTGCCCACTGACACAAAAAGATAGATTGGTCCCACTCCTGCTACCGATAATATTCTCCTGCGGAGAGTTCGATGTTCTGTCCTCTCCTGCAGAGAGTTTGATCAGTCCCGCCCACTTCTGCAGAGAGTTTGATCAGTCCCGCCCACTTCTGCAGAGAGTTCGATCAGTCCCGCCCACTTCTGCAGAGAGTTTGATCAGTCCCGCCCACTCCTGCAGAGAGTTTGATCAGTCCCGCCCACTTCTGCAGAGAGTTCAATCAGTCCCGCCCACTCCTGCTACCTGTAATATTTTCTTACTTTTTTGTTTGGTAGATTTGTACATACACAGGATTTTAAAAACAATATGGCCAAGATTACTTTCTTGCTTCTATGTCAGGATGGTTGGGTTTGTTTAATCTTTTTTTTCGAGCATGAGAAAAGAGATGAAAACGTTACCATTTTGTTCATTTAACCTTCCGGGGTCGCTTGTGGTCATGGTGTGTATAGAAATCTTCTGGAGATTAGGCTGTGAAAACAGGAGTGTGTGTGTGTGAGAGAGAGAGAGAGAGACAGAGAGAGAGACAGGCAGCAACATGTCTCAGCTCAGCTATGTGGGCAACTTTGTGGCCAGAACCTCACGTGACCTGCTCCTAACTCCACTGCTGCAGGATTGAGCTGTCGGTGCGACTGCCCTGCCTGCCCTTCTGCTCAGCGGTGAGTCCTCTACAGCATCGTCTCATATCGCAGGACAGATATTCATGCTTTTTTCATTTTAATTTGGTTATTAAAAAAGTGCTTGTGATTTCACTGGAGGTTTTTTTGTGTCAGGATGTTGTTTATCATATGGATAAAGGAAGTTATTTAGAATTTTGCTTCCCTCTTCTGAGTGCTTTATTCCTCTTTCCCTTATGTAGGTCATCTCTTTCATAAACCTTATTGACTTATCACTGCTCGTTCTAAAGTTCTACATTTCAAAATGATTCTTATGTTGAAAGTTGAAGGTGGTAAAGTTTTCGTAAAGTGCTCGCAGGTTTAGCTCAAACTGCATTGTGCTTCACTGGCATCGTGATAATACATACCGGAGGAGCTGGTGCTTAGTAACAGCCTCTTGCCTCAGTGTTAAAAGATTAGTCGAGTGCTCAAGCCGGTCTGTTGAGTAGCCAAAGCGTCCTGTTGAGTCAAAGGCAAAACTGTCTGTGTGTGTGGTTTTTTTTGTGGTTTTTGTTTTAAATAATATTTAAGATGTTATTTCATAACTGTTGAAAATAGATAAACCTTGTAAAATGCCTGCTGCTGATCAGTCCTCCGATCTGAGCCGTGGGCGCTCTTTAGCTTTTGTTGAAACATGAAAAGACTTGCTTTGCTCTTTCTTGTATCATGCCGTTTTCCCTGAGCTACTGCCTCTCGAGGCTTCACTTTTCCCCTAGTAAGAATCCGAGCTGGAACTTTAGAGGTGGATAAATATCAAGAGCCTGTTTTGTGTGTGTGTGTGTGTGTGTCCCTTTGTGTACAAGTTCATTCACCTTTGCTGCATTGGCTGTGAAAACCAGTCTGTAATACAGAATGCTGGTGCCTAGCAACAGGTGAAGCCTTTCTTCCCCCAAGCCACTTATTTTTATCCGTTAACTGCTATGGACAATAAGTTAGTTTTATATCAGACACCAAAGACACTTTCATGTTGGTCGAGGGATTAATATTTGGAGAGGCGTGTTGGTGTTTGAACCCTTTCTGAGCTGAATCCAGAAAAAACGTTATAAAAACCCCAGTGATTTCTTTGAGTGCTTTCTAAATATAAATATAAAATTTTCTGGAAGGGTGCAAGATATGCATGATGATTTTGTAATCTTCGTGTCAGCAGTTTCACTGTGGCTGAAACCAAACTCCTGCGTGAAGAAGCTAGACATTGCATAACGCTGAGTTGGTAGTCAGCTATCTCGGTCATAATCGGACAATATCTGGGTCAACAAATTTAAATTTAGTATCTATCCATCTGGAAAAGTCAAATCTCCAGTGTGGTGCCTTGGATGGTTTGGAAAACAAGTGGATGCATGTCTTAAAACACATGTGCAGTGCCTGAGCACTCCTGGACGATGAGGCCTTTACAGAGAGTGTTGGGAGGGGGGGTGTAGCATGGAACGTCTGTCATATCCATCGACCTCATGTTTTGTTTACATGTAAGAAAGCTGCTAATACAATTGTAATAGAGGAAAACAATAAACACAGCTATTGTTTAAGGGCAAAATGCAAAAGAAATACTTTTTTTGTCTCCCTTTTAAAAAAGTATTTTTTCACCATAATTTTTTTTCATAAAAACACAATGTTCTTTTTGTAGATTTGTATTTAGTGCCCTTGTCTGTGTTTTTAAATAAATATTTTTCCTTCAATCTGTTTCAAAGTTGTATAACATGTACAAACTTACATTAGAGATGTTGCCAAATCTGACATCACATATGCACGCACCACTCTCCAGACTGTGCATGTGCATTTCAGACTGATTTTCTTGAGCACAATGTGTAACACTGAGAAAGACTAGTGAAAACAGGATCGTAATAATTCTAGAATTAAACTACTTTGACGTATTTGAATTATTTTACTGTAATGTCCAGTGTACTGCTAGATAATAATAACATTTTCAAAGAATAACACAGGGTTCCCATATGTACACGAACACTGGAGGGACAGAAGCTATAGGTTTTTCTCGACTTTCCAAAAGTAACTCAATGGTTAGACTTTATTGTAGCAATGGTGCTCCGCTTGGTATAAAATAATTTTTTTGGTCTGGGTTTTATTTTGTGTCACTGTATGATACATACACTAATCCTAAGGTTGGAAGAGGGTCTCGCTTGCTAGGTACTAGGCTCTTCAGCTTCTGATACTGTAACCTCTCTTCTGAGGTTGGTTCCTCAGAGGTTTGGTTAAAGAAAAATAATAATAACCTGCCTAATTCTTCTTTGTTGTTGCTTTTCAAAAAGTGAATGAGGAGAACAGATCGCAGGCTAGCATTAGCTTTCGGCCTCACACAGAGTCGGCTCAAAGCACAAAGAGCTCATCTGACTGAATCTGTCGTGGTAAAAAAACATAAATAAATGAGTAATCTGTATAAAATGGAATTATTGGACAGTTTTAAAGGACTGTTTCTGCTGCACTTTCTGATTTCTGTATGCATTGCTGTTGGAATGTAAAGAGAATTTCAAGAAATGTTACTTCTAGATTCCAACAGCAATGCATATAGAAATCAATCAAGTGCAGCAGAAACAGTCCTTTAAAACTGTCCAATAATTCCATTTTTGCCACTGTTTATCTATTTGCATTTATATTTCATCTTGTTGCATATATTGTGCATTTATAGTTTTTTTATATATACTTCTGTATGCTATATTTTATATATTTTTATTTTATGTATACTTATTCTATTTTTATTTTTTTTATGTATTTTTCCATTTTTTATATTTTTATTGACTAACTATAAAGTCCTTAAATGGTTACAGTTATTATTCTTCTTTGTCTTCTTGATAATGCTTTTATTCTTTCATTTTTAGGACAGTCGTAACAAGCATTTCACTACATATTCTACTGTGTGTGATTTTGTTTGTGACAAATTAAAAATTTAATTGAATTGAATATTAAAATGCTTCTGAAATAAATGGTTTCCTTAAATAAAATGACATATTTTACAGCCTTTGTACATGATTTACATTTCTGTTCCTATAGTGTAGAAAGGTGGGAAGTTTAAGTAATCAGGCTTTTCTGTCACTTTGCAGATTCATCTGTCTGTCTAGATGATGAGGGAATAAATATGGATACCCTTAACTGGACATCCAACATTGCACACACAAATGGCCAACTTGCCCAGTCTAATGCCAGCACCAGTCGCTTTGCTAGCTGGGTCACTTTTGATGATGATGATGCTGATGCTGCGGAGGAACAAGTCTACCAGCAAGTCCCCAAAATGTCCAACACTAGGACTGGCAACTTTAACAGTTTTCCTTTACAGGATGCCAACCGCAACTTGATTGTGTCCTCGACCCAGAACCAGAGTACAGACAGACACATTCTGGATTTAACCCCAGATGGAACGGACTCTGTGTTTGCTTTGGAGGGGTCGCTGTCAAACAGCAGCACTCCTTACACTCAGAAGAATCCCTTTCTCCATGAGGATTTTGCAAATATTCAGCCCTCTCCTATTAACCCTTTCGGTGCCTATTTTAATAAGACCCCACTGACATCATCTGAGAGCCAGGAAACCCACGAGACACCTCCTGCCTTCTTGTTTGACTCCCCTGTTCCTAATCCTGAATCCTTTTCCACTGATGGTGGAAGCGAGACTTATGCCTCAGGTTTGTTTGGAGGCGGCCTGGATCAGTTCAAAAACATGCAGATTTCGGATCCTGTTCAGGAGCCTTGTCTACCAGATGACCCTGTGGATGTTTGGGATGATAATCCTTATGAGCCGACTCACATGGCTCCTCAGGATGGCTGGCCCATGCTGCTGCGCATTCCCGAGAAGAAGAACATCATGTCCTCTCGGCACTGGGGACCGATCTTTGTAAGACTCAACAATGCTGGTCAGCTGAGGCTCTACTATGAGAAAGGTCTGGAGAAACCCTTTAAGGAGTTCCAGTTGAGTGCCCAGCTCGAGATTTCTGAACACAAAATGCAACAGTATGAAGAGAGCAGTCGTGTTCATACTCTCAGCTTGGACCAAGTGGTGTACAAGGAGAAGCGAAAGATCCAGCCAAAGGTCTCCGTGGTTCACATGCCTTTAAAGGAGCAACTGGTAAAGCTTGGGACCACAGACTACCAGGATTTCCTAAGCTTCAGGTACGCTTTGCAGGAAAAGCTGGTGCAGTTGTCAGCAGATGTGGAACCCATTACCTCACCCGTGCCTTACTCTGAAGAAGAGATTCAGGTTGAAGTTGTAGATAATTTTTATGGGGTTCTATCTAAAGGAGACAATCATATTTTACAGCAGCTGGTAACCACTCGGGTTTCCGTGCTCGCCTTTTTAACAGGCTCACCCCCGTGTCGCATAGGCCTCAATGACGTGCAGGTGAAAGGCAAAGAGGTGGTGTCTCGGCATGACATCATCCCCAACACTACCACACGCTGGATCCGTCTGCATGATTGTCGACTGCACAAGTGTGCAGACAAACCCGAGTTTATAGAATCCAGGACCATCTCCTTTGAGCCTCCATCCGGGCGAAGATTTGAGCTCCTGCGGTTCCGGACAGCATACGCAGAGAAGACTCTGCCTTTCACCCTGAGAACAGTTGTTAGTGTTCGAGG
>JBCNYG010000020.1:16235921-16277300 GCA_039654305.1 Porochilus rendahli
CCGATCTATGTCATCAAGCTTCTTTGCCAATAAAGACTCGCTAACACTGATACCGTGTGAAAACGTGGCCATCCGTTACCCCATTCCTGATACGTGGGCAAAGAACTTCCGAAGGGAGAGTGTGACAGGAGAAAAGTCCTTGAAGGCGCGCTTCAATAAAGGAGCCAGCTTTGGTTCCGTTAGCACCTCGGGGATAGAGCCAGCTATGCGGGTTACGCTGGGCACGGCAAAGTACGAACAAGCCTTCAGAGCCGTGGTGTGGAGAATCAGCCGCTTGCCAGACAAAAACTCAGGTAGGAACGAACTCTTTTTGAGAGATTTGACTCTGGGGTTTTCCAAGAGGTAATTATAGCTCAGGTACAGTTCTGGTTACCATGTTTGTTACGATAAAAGTTTGACCAACTTTAAGAGAAGAAAAATGTTAACGCCTTCAAAGTGTTTTACTTGTTTCACTTTTTTTTTCCTAAAAGGTTCTCACTGGCATCAAAAGGGTTCTTCACACAGTAATATTTTGCTCGAGTGACTCTAGGTTTGATGACAATAATTAATAATTTGTTGTAAAATGGCAACACGGTCAGGTCAAGGCTCAGCAACATTGTTTGCCGATAAAATGAAATCAGCTGAAAAAACTGAATGAGCAGGTTATTCCATCATTGTACTTTTTTCCGCTAATGGCAAGGATATATAATTATGGCTAAAATGGTGAAATGGGGTTCAGGAAGCAGGAGAAATGATTTTCACACATGAACTGGCACTACCGAGTCCTGACCTTAGGAAGACTTTAAGGAGTGGTTTGATTTTACCCTCATCAATTTAAGATGTCCCCCAAAGTGAACCCAACTTTGAATGGAAATACATTTTTTGGGTTTTTTTTTTTTTCTTGCTCTAACCATCAGCCTATGGCTGCCGCATGTTGTTCTCGGCTACCACGGCCCCATGCTGCGATGTTGCTTAAGCCAGATGAATCAACATGGCGATTCCACTCTGTAATCCAAGCTAAAGGTGGTTTCTTATATTATTACACTGAGTGACTTTTTATTTTCTGGCTGGTCAGTGTAAATACATAGTGTAACCCTAAAACACCAAGCTTCATATAGAACCTCTATGTAACCTGTTATCATTTCTAAGAAGGAAAATCCTAGTAGGATTTCAGGGAGGCTGGAGCATATTTCAGCAGACACCAGGTGAAGGCAGAGTACACCCTAAACAGCTCAACAGACCATCGCAGGGCCAGCACACAACCAGTCATAGGGGCAGTTTGGAACCGACAATTAGCCTGATGTGCTTTTTGTGCACCGCACAGAAACGCCCTCACCAAACCCGGGACTTTAACCTAGGACCTTCTTGCTGTAAGGTGCACCTAATGTGCTGCATTTTGCAGAAATGTTTTTTTTTTCTTTTCAATTTAGTCAGTTTTTCTTCTTGAGAAGGAATAAGATTTTGAGTACTACTGAAAAGACAGTACGTTAGATTAAAGCTATTTCTTTACTGAAAATAAATGCAAACATTTTCAGAGCTCGCCTTTTAGGCAGTGCAAAAATATTTCTATTA
Organism: Porochilus rendahli; assembly: GCA_039654305.1. Classification (NCBI taxonomy): domain Eukaryota; kingdom Metazoa; phylum Chordata; class Actinopteri; order Siluriformes; family Plotosidae; genus Porochilus; species Porochilus rendahli. The sequence goes on from JBCNYG010000020.1 coordinate 16,237,473, forward strand.
CTTATTAATTTCCCACAAGTTCTTTTATTGATATCTGTGTTTTATCTATTTTTTTATAACGTCACCTATAAATGAATGGTGTAAGAACCCTTTTTAAACATATCTCTAAAAACTGGTTTAACCATTAAGCTCACTGAGCTTATCAATCAAGTGCAGCAGAAACAGCTGATATCAGGATTGTCAGTTGAAATCATTTATGTTAAAGAATAGAGAAAAGCTGCTGCTGGAGAAATAGCGTCAGTATAAGAACTTTGAAAATCATGAACCTTGTTGCTAAATGACATTTATGAAGCATCCTCCCTATTCCAAAACAAATTGGAAAGGAAAAAATACACATTTTTCACTTATTTGCCAACCCAAAACATTAACTCCTAAGAAAATGGCATCCCTACAACATCCAGACAACTCTAAAGATGTATGTATGTGTGTGTGTGTGTTTGTGTGTGTGAGTGTATATATATGCATGTATATATTATGTGTATATGTGCAGAGAGTCATTCCATGTCAATTCACCTAGAGGTTCCCAGGTAACCATCTCAGAATTTAAAGAAACTTAAACCAGGCATAGAACATTCAACATCAACACATGCAAAATTTCAAGTTTCGAGTTCAAAAACTTTCTGAGATATGTTCATTTAAAGATAGCAGGCTAGTACCCATTTGTCGGCCTGCAACTTGCAATTTACCGTTTTGGGCATTTTTGAAAGCTTGTAACTTCCCAAATAATTACTGTATAGGGCAACTTTGTATACTAAGAGAACAAATAGCAGTCAGGCTGACTCTGTTTGTCAGGGTTAGGTTACTATTGATACTGCAATTTTGTAAAAAGTGCAATTTGAACAAAGTATTTTAGAATTTTTGACACAGAAAATATATTCATCACCCCGCAAAAGTATTTTTATAGCAAACTTAAGCATATTTCTATGTAAAACAAACATTTTTTAAAAAGAATAAATGTGATCTGGTGTTTTAGTGATTCACATCCCTAGTGGACAGTTCACCAAGGTTATGAAGCTTTACCACATGTATATCAGCAACTCACAAATTTCAGCATTGTTGCTCATTTCCTTCATACTTAGCCATCATCTTAAAAGTTTCATACATTTCCCTTGTGAAATTAAAAAAAAAATAAAAAATTGATTTTGCACTTTCCTTCTCAGGAGAAAAAAATATGAAAAATATTTTGTATGAGATCCGTATATAGGCTCAAACTGGTATCAGAGTAATAGTGAACAAAAACAAATGTTTTAATAACGATTTAAAAAATGTTTTATAATAATTAAAAAAGGGACATTCATCACCATAATAGATTGTAATATTGAAAAGGACATGTACAATATAAAATGTTAACTTATGTTTATAATTTAAAAAATTATGTATTTAGATCCTCACTGAATAATTATTATAAGGATATATCATGATAGATATTAGATACTTTATTTATTTTTTTGATTAAGCTTTTTGAATAAGCTTTGATCAATATTGTGGAACTTTATTATAATATTTTGCAACAATCTACCAGCAAACTGTTTCTGCAGAGAGTTCAGTACATGCATGTATGTTTGTTTTACTAAAAATTTGGCAAAAGTCCCAATATTTGTTGGAAGTCTTTTTGGGAGAGTGTAGTTACGTGCATTTACTGTCTCTTGTGCATTTACTGACTAATGTGTGTTACTGTCTCTCACTGTCCGTGATGAGAGGCGTGTAAAAGAACCATCATTGTTGTTCTGGAGGTCACTGGGTTGCCATCAGAGTTTTTTTCTGCCCTGCGATGGCCTGGCCTCTGACTGGCCTTGCCCAGAATCGGCTGACATGGGTGCCAGCTTCCCTGCGACCCTAATTAGGATGAAGCGGATCAAAAAACGAATGAAGTGCTAAGCTTTTCTCCGTTGTAATATGTGGATGTGCTGTTATATTAGACACGTATTAAAACTATGCTATTAAAAGCTGTTCCACTGTCAGAGTCGCTGTCATGGAGGGGATAATGAGCAGCGAGCCGGACTTTATCACAGAATAAACCCTGACATGGGGATTAAGGCTCTGATGTGCAGTGGAGGGATCCCGAATGGGTTTATTTTAAATGACTGGCAAGCTGTACGTATTGTTTCTTATTACATGGCTATATATTGCTTGGTGTTGATTTTTAAAAATATTTTGATATTGATATTGCGTCTAATGACGCACTCCATAGTAATGATCTGTTACAAAGCGCAAACAGGCTGCAGGTTACCGTGATTGTCGAAATCAGAGTCGAGCATTCAGCAGGTCTGTGGTATAAATCGCAGGAATACACGGATGTTGGCTGACACTCTGGAGTTCCCTGTGTGTGTGCGTGCGTGAAAAAGTGCTTGTTATTTGCTCGCTAACTTTTCTGTGCAGCGTTATCATTCACTAGGCCGGTGCTTAAAACCTTTCAGTGGCGGAGCAGCAGGGTTTCCTCAGTGTGTGTCGGATTGGCTGGACAAAGCCCCAGCTGTCATCATTCATTAGGGCACACGCACACACACACACACACACACACACACTCTCTTTTCATTTTGTGTCTTCCTCAATTCATTCTCTCACAGCTACAATCCTGAGCTTCTCGTTTGTTGTTTTTTGTGGATTGTCTGATATCTGTTTTCTTTAAGTCTTGTGCACAAAGTTAACTATAACTATCTCACTACATCATGGAAAGAAACATTTGCCATCCATCACTGATAATCTGATTTTAATGGGTATAAATTATAGATAGATTTTGTTGATTAGTTTTCCCCAAACGATTTGTCTTTTAAGATCCGAGCGAATCCCAACCTGTATGTTGTTTAGACCACGCTGAACCGGTGCCTGGGAAGTTGGCCTGGTATCATAACCCCATGCTGCGACCTGGATCTCAGTCCTTTTTTTCCAAAAGTGGTTTTGGGTCCCTTTTTGACGGGAACTCTGCCGTGCACAGTTTTCAGTTTGTCCTGTGCTAAAAACCCTGCTTCAGCTTTTTTAACGGTTCGATAACGATCTGATCGCTGAATCTGAGCATGGAGAACAGTGTGGTCTGTAAAAACATGTTTTTTTTAGTTTTTACTCAAGGTGATGAGCTATCTTTTAATCTTTATAACTTTTAGAGAGGAAAAAACGGTAGAAGACTGAAACATAGACATCCTGCTTCATTTCTGTTGAAACTGGAGACTGCAGGAAGGTGTTTGCTTGATCATGAAGTTTGTTTTGGTGAACGTGTACCATCATTAAATCTGTGTTTGGTCTGCGTTACCAGCGTTGGGTCACCCTCACACCTTCTTCTGCCGTTTGGAGCTGGGATCTGACCGTGAGGTGCCACACAAGTACCAGAGTGTGTTGGAGGTCGAGTTCGACATGCCCGCTGCTTCAGCCTCAAAGACCACCGTCCGCTCTCTGTCTGTCCGGGACAGGGCCGAGCTGAAGAAGTGGATCACGTATAAAGCACACTACTCTTACCAGGTACTCCGTGTGTGTGTGTGTGTGTGTGTGTGTGTGTGTGTGTTTACCATGGGGTTTAAATGCTCTATTTTATAGATAGAGCCCTGCTTTCCAAACACATAGAGAATCTGTTGCTCGTGTAAAAATGTCCGCGGTGCTTTCCTTTCCCCCCACTGTTTACGTTTTGTTTGTATGTCAAGGTAATGTTGAGACTTTGAGGGCGGAGATAAGATTCATGTTCCCACGTCTTTGATTGGTCACTATGCAGGCAGAGAATTCCTTTTCTCCAGGGTATGCAGATCAAGAAAATTTCCCACAGCGGTAGGAAGGAGTCGGGTTAGGGTACTCCTCAGTCTCATTGGTTTAGAAACATCGAGTCTCTTATCCAAAGGTTAAAAGAAATTGATCACAACTGACGATGGTTGTAGAGACGTTTCTAATGGCTTGTGGTGGTTTTCGGCTATTTAGTGGTGCCAGATTTCGTGATAAATATTCACTGGCAACCACCACAGAGCTTTTAGATGTTAATAAGAAACGTCCCATGGTAACTTGGGAAGTAGAAACTTCCCTTTTATTTTAATAATGATTAATAATGCTGCTAATTGACTTTCTATCTTCAGCGCAGGCTGCGAGGCGCTCGTTCGGGGATAAATACACTCAGTGCCTACTTTTATTAGAAGCCAATTCATGCACTTCTCTAATCAGCCTATTGGAGGGCAGCAGCACAGTGCAAGAGATCAAGCGCTTCAGGTAACGTTCACTTCAACCATCAGAATGGGGAACATGTGCAGCCTAATGAGTTCGAGAAGCAGCTTTGGAGCCGAAATGTCGCTGGTTCGATTTCCGAACCTGCAGGAAAGATGTGTGCGGTGGTGGGGGGCAAACTGCACATTCCCTTCCTCCAGCTTCATGGCTGAAGTGCCCCTGAGCAAGGCACCTAAATCCCGACTGTGTTCCGGGCGCTGCATTGTGTGACTGCTCAGTGTGTGCGAGTGTGCGCACTTTAGATGGGTTAAAAGCAGAACCAGATCTTTGTGATTTAATTCATGGCTTGGTTGTTGGTAGCAGATTGCTTGATTTAAGTGTTTCAGAAACTGCTGCTCATCCTGAGGTTTCACACCCGACATTTTACTCCGAATGGTGGGAAGAATTAACCATCCGGAGTGGGAGGAGCCTTAGTCAGTCTTTACAACGTGCCGAGCAGAAAAGCATCTCGGACCACACCAAACTTTGAGGTGGATGGCCTTCAGCATCAGAAGACCTCATCAGGTTCCACTCCTGCCACCCGAGAACCGGGACCTGAGGATACCATGAGCACCAAACAGGCAAGACTTGACTGACCAGAGTGGAACTTGATGTTGAGGCCACCCACCTCCAGGTCGAATGTGTGGTGGGGGTCTGAGATGCTTTGCTGCGTAACACGGTTGTACCCCCATTGAGAGTAAATTGTTGAGATCTGCTGCCCATCTGGTAGCAACAACCATGCCAATATTAGAGATCATATGTTCAACTTCAATCGACTGATCATTTGAGTTACTGTATCCTTCCTGGGAGCTCAACGGAGTCCAATGAAGTATTTTTCTCCACCCGTGCCACGGTGAAAGCCACAGAGATCCCACTTTTTCTTTTTTATTCTGACGTTAAAGTAAACATTACCTGAAGCTCTTCAGGGCTTACAGAGATGACACGCTGTCATTTGTGACAGTTTCGCTGCACTCATGCACTTTATTAAAGCTACTGTTTAAGCACCTGCGGTAACAGAATAAGGTGGGTGTGTATGTGTGTGATGTAAACGAAAACTACCTGAATGTACGTAGTCCTGGTATGTGACTTGTGCTGCGGTCGTTGCACATTTGTCTGTGTTTGAGTGATGTGTGCCTTTCGGGGACGAATCACTTCCTGCTAAACACGATCAGCCATTTGACAGTCACTGAAAGACGGGCAGTCACCCTCCAGCAACCTGCTGTCTCAGCTGCCAGAGCTGTTTTCCCTGCTGCAATCCAAACATGTCATTAAGGTGGCTCGAGCCGTCGCCCACAAACATCTGCTCCCATTACTGCTCATCAGACGTAGAGTTGAAACAGCTCGTCTTCACCGGACGGCTTCGGAAGATGGGTGGAAGTCCTGTCTGCAGGGCTGGAAAGTGATCCAGACAGTATTTTTCCTCTTGAAAAGAAATGTCAGTGTTTAGGCAGTGTGTGTATACATAAAGAAAGAAGGGTCACGAATCTGTGTTGGCACTGACTGTAGCGTCTGCGGTGCCGTCATGTCAGAAGAAATTAGGTAAATAATTTTTTAAATATGTTATATTTTAAAATATGTTCTTTTACTTTTTGCCTTTCTTCTGATGTGAGTGCACACAAGTATGATCCCCCCGCTCTTTTTTCTTGTAAAACACTGCGATGCAACAATATATTAGCAAAGTATTTTAAATAGTTTGAGTAAATATGTACTGTTTTACCTTCGGCAGGATTTGACTGCCCTCTAATGGTTGCTGTGTATCATTACAGCCAAATCTTCCTGACGCGTTGTGTTCTCCTGTAGGTTGGGATCGAGCAGAAGAATGAGGCCCTGACAGAGGAGCAAGCAGGGCAGTGTGCTCAGCAGTGAGGAGACAACTCTGTGGTCCGGTTAAAATTTGCACTTTGAATGATGGCAAACTGAAATGTGATGGTAAAATGCAAAGGACTTTTCTGACCTGAGGATTTTTGTACATAGTTTTTTGGTGTAAATGGCTTTTTTGAAATCTAAACTAGAAAAGTGAAAACAAAACGATACAACTGCAGGTCACTCTGCTCGGCTGCAAGCCTTAACGTCAGGACTGTGGAAACTGTTTTCAGTTCTCGTTCTTAAAGTAAAAATAAATATATATACCCTACACAATATACAGTACTGTACAAACATCTCAGCACCGTTCCTCTGTCTGAGCTTTAGTCCTGGCTTAGTTTTAAGCTTTGGGTATTTGAAGGGGAAAACTGGTCTAGATTACGGTTGTATTTTGTTCTCAGGTTTCCGATAAGACACCTGTGTGTGTGTGTGTGTGTGTGTGTGAGAATGAGAGAGAGAGATTTTACCTGTGTAAACAGAACTGTAGGAAGGTCTCCACCAAGACTTCACTGAACTCATCTGAAACAAATTTACATTGTTTACTACATTAAATAAAGAATACATTGCATTAATAGTAATAATAATAATAATAATAATAATAATAATAAAATCTTTTTCTTTAATCTTGTTGCTGAAATGTCCAAAAAAATGAAATGAAATTCGTAGCTTTTTTTTTGTTTGGTTTCAAAGCTGTACTTGTACTAGAATACTGTGAGAATCCAACTAATCACTATAGATATTTTAACTCCATTTGCGTGGTGCATTCGTTATATCCAAACTCCCACCAATGAGATGTTGCGGAACAATCAGCCAAACTTCTTTGGAATTGGAACTTTCAGAGTTAATAAAATGCACGTAATGAAAACAATGCATTAATTGACATTTTTATCTGAATAAAAAAGTCAACATAGGCTTCGGTGTGGAATCTGCACGTCCTCCCCCTGCTTGCGTGGGTTTCCTCTGGGTATTTTAGTTTCCTCAGACAATTCAAAGATGTGCACATTAGGCTAATTGGCTCTTCCAAATTGCCCTGTGTGTGTGTTGTCCCTGCGCTGTTCTGGTGAGCTGTTCAGGGTGTACCCCACCTTTGAGCAGTGTTGGCTCCAGCCTTCCCACAAGCAAATGAGTGTGTGAGTAAAAAAGCGAACACAAAAGAGCTCAAATTAAATGAGCATTAGGCATCCTTCAAAATGCATCCTGAGTACAGCTGGGCAACATGCCAGAAATATACTTAAAATATACTCTAAAATAAATATATTTTTAATACGAGAGACACAAACTTGGTATAAGTACTCATATTGAACTTAATAAATTTAATTGTTAGTAATAATTCTGAACTTTCTATACTGCTTATCTGTGAGGGTACCAGGGGAAGGTGAAGCCAATCTCCGTCACGTCTGGAGAGAGGCGGCGTTACACCATTAGACACCCACAGTCTATAACAGGACTAACACAGACACGACCAACCAATTATACCTATGATCTATTAAAAGTAGAGAGTTGGCCTTTGGATGTGGGCGGAAACCCATGCAAGTATGAAAGAAAACATGCAGACGCCACACAGCAAGACCCTGTGAGGGGATTCAAACGTAGAACCTTCTCACTGTGAGGTGACAAAGATAAGCACTGAGCCGCCCTCGAATATGTAATAAAAACATGATTCAGTTTTATATTAAGGTTAAACCTGTAAAATGTATTTTGTACATCAGAGGGGTATCTTCTCAGTGTGTATGCTCTTTAGATTAATAAAAATACGTTAACAATAATAATAATAATAATAATAATATAAAAGATACAAGACAATACCTCACAACAGTGCTTAATGAAAATTTACCATCATATCGCCCACTCACCCAGCCCTGACCAGAGTGCTCACAAACACTTCATCATTGTTAAAGATGTAATTAAAATCATGATATTACAGAAAAGCATACTGCGATGTGTTTAACTGATCAAAGTTTTGATATCAGTTCATTTGGGAACATCAGATGTTTGTACAGTACTGTATTAATTACAGGGGAAAAAAACTGCACGGCTGATCTTCACTTTGTAGTGCGAAGAGTTTTCTAATTTAACTAATCCCTCTATTTACCAGTACAGATGTTAACTGCATTTTTTTTTCACAACGCTAACTGTTGCATGGTTTGGTCTGGCGGAGATGTGAGGAAATGTAGGAGTTTGATTTGTTTTGAATAGGGATGCACTCTGGGGGGTGGGGGGTTTACAAGTAATAGAAAGAAAGTAATTAATAGAAAGAAATAGTTACACCTGGTTATACTTGAATTCAATTCCAGAATGAGGTAATTAAGTGATTGTTGCTATTAATAATTTATTTACATTTTTTGGGAGTTGGGTTATAATTCTCTCGCTGAGATTTATGCATGTTGGCATGGATTGTTTATTCTTTCTTTAAAGTTGTGCAGTGATGATTAGAGTCCATTACACTCGTGCAACGGGTTGGGAAAATACAACCTAGATATCTCCAACTTTAAAAAACAAAAAAAATTCAATACTTTTAAAGTGAGACCACAATTACACCTCTTTACATTCCCTCATTCCCAGAAACCACTTTTTCAAAGTAAATTTAAAAAAATGTATGTTGCTAATCAGAAAATGGTTCTTTAGAAAATAGCAGTTACACTTAAAGAACAAGTTTCTGAATGTCCGCATTTAAAACTCTAACATCCATAAACTAAATGAATCCAGCTTTCGACCAATCAGCGACATTGTACTAGCATCTTCCTAGCAACAACGAGTTCTAATTCACACCGAGTTATGTCTGTTTTGTAGCTTCTCATTGATTTACTGTTTTAGGATTTAAGGAATCCCTCTGGCATTCTGTAAGAGTATTCTGGTACCAAATATGGATAATAAGGAAACACCCTGAGCAATCGCAAAGTGGCTTGAAAATCATCAAAATAAGTGGATATTCTCATTGTTTCACAACAATTTGCTAAACGTTTCTTAAACAAGCATTTTAGCATGCATAGATTATGTTTATGCATATTTGGCTTTTATATGTATTTTAAGTGATATCGCATTTTTATCCAGCTACACCATTATGGCTCTTACTCAAAACATTACCTTGCAACTTAATCCATATTATGCTGGAGCAGGTTACATATGTCACCAACATCACTTCTTTGTTTATGCCCCTGAAGACATCAAAATGCGGACATGTGCGCAACTATTTATGCAACTTTCATGTAATTCTGCAATTTCATAGCAAAAACACTATAGCAACATATATTGCAATTTATTTAAAAATATACTGCAAATATGGCATTTTAGACCATGAAAAATGGGTATTAAACTCTAGATAGGTGACCAATCAGATCGTGCCATTCAATAATTCAAATCAGTTGAGCACCAGGAAAATCCAGGACTCTTCTCTCTCTCTCTCTGACAACAAATGTCATTAGGAGGTTACATGTTTCCCCGACCTGCACATGTCAAAAAAAAAATATGAATTGTAGAAATCCCCAGATATCAAAAGGCACAACTACACTGCCTAGTAGAAGTAACTGCCAAGTCTGATGAACTGATTGAAATTGTTACAGATGGACGGACGGACACACTGATGACTATATTCCCTCAGGAAAGATCCTCATGTGTCATTGACATTTATGGAGATAGAATAAAATCCGCTGACTCGATTGCCCTGTTAGAGAAAATGAAATATTTTGTCTCCTGTGTGATGAGAACGCAAAGAATCTATTAAAAGTTTTTTGTCATAATTAATGAACATTGAAAAATGTTTTAAACACACTAAATGCTTTGCCCTTGCGCTCATATTTAGCATGATTTGTACAATATAACAGACCAGCAAGGCCTGATATGTTGAATAAAGTGAAATCAGGATGAAAGGGGCATGGCTGATTTTTTTTTTGTGGGTAATTTTGCCTTCAGCTATTTACCATATCTTAATGTCAATGTTAAAAATAAAAAAGCTACTGTACTGTTCTGTTTACATTAATACAGTCTAACTAACTCATTTAGTATTTTACTATAGCTATGACGTGTTTAAGAATCTCTGGGAGGATTGCACTATTAAACCTTTTTGAGGATATTTTAGGGTACAGTGTTTGCAGTTATGAACATTCAAGGTTTCTTTTGTTTTGCCAATTTTTGTTAATGTTCACTTCAGTTTTCAGAATTTCTTACCTGCTTATCATTCTTTTTCTTGGTATCGCTCAACATTTCAATTGTGGCCATTGTTCTCTGTTTTTTCTTTTCTTTTCTTATTTTGCAACACAAAATTAAACTGCTTGACAAGAACAAAAGTGTTCGATTATTTTTATTAGTACTATTTAATTATTCAAATAGTCTCAATAATTATCGTTATTGTACTCAAACCATTTGACAGAAAGGGTTAATTACTCTATGTCTGATGGATTGCTGATCATGCATTCATTCATGATGTTAAAATTGAGAGAATGAAAAGACTTATCTAGGGATGGTGCTTCAGCTCTACGACTGTTCTTTTTTATAAATAAAATGAATGAAAATATACCAGTAGGCTGGGATGTGCTGACAGAACTGATGATCACATGGTAATCTGTATAAACTCAAGAAACTTTTGGAAAACTTGAGATATCGAATTGTGATATATCAAGATGGCTCGAGATGCTTGGATTGGTATTTAGTCATGTTGTGATCAGTGGTCCTGGTGAGACGTTAGTTAGCTACAGGTACACTGAACTGTGTAAACACAGAGAAGGTCTGAGAACCCAGAGAGATCCATCAAATACGGAATAAACCATCTATGTAACTGATATGAATTTGGGGCATCCTCGAGGTGTGCACTGGACCAGGTCTGAGGAAGGGTTTCACTTTCACACATGATCAGGCTGATGTATATTTCCAGGGGACTTGGTGCTGCATTGTACATTTCCAGGGTTTTTTTCAGCTTGCCGTAGTTTCAAATTGTTTACTCATTTTTTTATACTTCAGGAAGTTTTGTAGGCCAGTTTAATTGGTTAAAAAATATCCCAACTAGGTATGTGCCAGTGAGCTGCTCATTATCTCGAACGGGAATCCAGACAGAGTTGGCTCACTGTATGTTATCCTGTTGATTACACGGCTATGTCTAATATATTGGATTAAAAATTGGATTGGAGTTGATTAATTCTGCTAATTATGTGTTCCATAGACATGGTCTGTTCTAAAGGAATGACAGACTGCTAGGTACTGTAAGTGACCAATCGGAATCAAGTATCTGTGTAATGATCAAATAAGTAAGATTATAAAACGAGCCCTGAGAGACTTACAATTTACACACAAGGACGAAGATTTATATGTTTCAAATAAATATACAACGCCCCTCAGGTATAGACCACACCCTCTTTGGATTTCCAAAGCCAGATTGATATCTGAAGCACTAAACAGGTAGAAAGAAATCAAGAATCATACCTAGTGGACAGCTTCAGGCATGCTTTGATGCTTTTAACTTCATTTTTAAATTAATAGCAGAGCTTCAGAGCGGTGAACCATAGTCATGGAGTATGTCTTGGATGGTTGTCCTGTGTCCCCTCTGATGTCCAACCGTGCCCAACATGCGAAATGGAATAAGGCTGCCGTGTTGCTCAGTTGATGTTGATTGGCTGTTATGTATCTCTGACTTGCATGATGACAGGCAGCAATAAAAATAAAAAATACCCGTGTGACCATGCACATAGAACCCCTCGGTGGATAGTGTATCATGAGCTTGTGTATTAATCTTGTTACTGAAAGTAATATATACATATACATATACACACACATACACATACACATACACACACACACACACAGTATGAAGGAGCACATCTGGAAGAAACACCAAACCTGCAAACCTGGCAGGAGCACAAAGTGAGTACACTACTAATGCAGTACACGATTTTCTTATTGGAATTGCACAATGAAAATGTAAGTATTTATAGTAATTAATTAAAGTGTTGTAATTACTTTCATAATTAACCTATATAGTTCATTTTAAATAGGTGCCCAGAGGCTGCAAGGATGCATCTGGTAACCAAATTTCAAAATGATTGGTCAATTATTACAGACTGCAGTGCTACCATGACGGACACACCGAAAGATGCCGAAGGCAACAGTAATATCCCTTTGGCCAAGTATGGCCGAGGGGTAAAAACCCATAAAAGAGCGGTTCATACACCACCCCTCAGACTCGCACAGAATAAAATATCACAATAGGAAACACTGCAAGGTAGGTAGACAAACTTGTAGGTAAATAAAAATTTGTGAAGCAAATTCCAAAATCAGAAGCTTGATAGAACATGACCTTAGTCACTGGATACACAGAAAGCTAAAAGGCAGTCCAAAGCAAACCCAGGCTCGGACACCAGTCAAGAGACATCTACTGGGGACTTCATTTTTAGTCAGTGCCTGAATTGTAAAAACCACAGAGCAGTGGTGGATAAGGAGATGGGTTACTAATGCGAAGGTCTGCGGTTCAATCCCACTATCACCACTGTTGGGCCCTTAACCCTCAATTGCTCAGTTGTATAAAAATGATAATTGTAAGTCGCTCTGGATAAGAGCTTCTTCCAATCGCTGTAAATGTGAATCTACTTATAATTGGTGCATTTTTCCCCATCAAGAGAAAGCATGAGTAGACTCGAGCTTTAATTAGCAGATACAAATGGACATAAAACCCTTTTCTATATTTAGTAAAAGCTATAATAATTAGAAGAGCACTGATGAGGATGAAACCAGGGCAGAATCCCAGTGCGGATAAGTCTTATTACGAGACTAAAGCATTATAGTGATCCCAATTTTTATTTCTGAGCCAACATGAGTCTCGTTCAGAGCGTTTTAATTCCGTCAGTAGTTTAAAAAGGTTCTGTCACTTCCATTAATTTGCATTTGGGCTTGAGAACAGAGAGCCAGTGCACCTTATTCAGCAGTTGTTCAAAGTGAGTTGAAGCTGAATAGCTGCTCTGGTCCGAGCACGGAACCGGTTTTACACGGCAGTGAGGAGCAATCAGACCTTTTCTTTCTCTGAAGCTTTTCTTTCACTTTGGGGACGTCTCCATCTAGAAGATCTCTTTTTAATTTTTTTCCTCTTTAGAAGTTTACTGTCTTTTTTTCTATTTGAGAAAAGGAAATCTTATTACATCATCCTTGCAGCTTACTTTAAGGGTTTTATAAAACAGAGCTACTATCTATACTATCTAGGAAATTAAATTCACCTAGTCAAGGAAAAATACTTCATTAGTAGTAGTTAGTTACTCGCTGAGTCATTGGTTAAAAAAAACTAAATCCCACAATCCACAAGAGGGAAGCATTTCACAATACTGAACTATTTTCTCAACAGTCCAGAATAAAATTTTATAACATTTTGCTGTTAATTAAAGCATGTGAATAGTATATGATTATTATTATTATTTTTTTTTTTTTGCCTTTCTTTGCACATAACATTTAATGATTTAGTGTTGCTGATCTACTTTATGTACATTATGCACCCAGGAATTTGGAGATCGAAAATGGTGAGCACTTTGTCATACGAGTTTATTGGCACTATGAGCAAAGATTTGCAGGTTGTAATGAAAGGGGTTTTAATGTTATAGCAGATATAAACAGCCATTTCCTCACCAGTCTTATTTTGTTTCTCTCCATCATGCAGTTAATACAAACAAAAACAAAACAAAGCTTGTGATGTTACTAAGAAAACAAAGATGTGGCGTGAACATCTCCTTTGGTCTGAAAATGGTGGAAAGTGACAGTGCTGGCATCTTACAAAAAAATTACATGTTTAACTCTGTAAGAGTGCAGTATTCACTGTACAGTTCGAAAATGAGTGCAGCAATAAAACTAAAGCCCAATCTGAGACTTCTGATCATCATCATCATCATTTTCTCTCTCTCTTTACGGAGTTCTTCAGGACATGCCTGAACAATGCAGTGCTGTACTTTTTATTTTAATTTTTTTTTTTGGGAGTAAGAACTGTTTTGACCTTGAGTAAAATTAGAGGTCTTACTCAGCAGATTGACAGTTTTAATGCAACTGTGTGTTAACATCAATTATTCTGGAGAAAGGATACATGGGGAATGCGCCTCGAGGTGTTCCCGAATGTACATGACTTTTTTTTTTTTTAAAGAGCCTTATAAACCTATATATGGTGTGTAAATAAGGTCTTTAAGATGGCCTCATAAAGTCACAACACATCTGTTAGTCATCAAACAACATGCACAATGAAGTTTGGTTATGTAGGAGTTGTACTTGCAAATTGAAACCAGCAGAGGGCGCTTGAAAACAAACAAATGGTTAAAGGGTTAGATACAAACAGCTGGTTTGGCTGAAAAACCTAATGATGCTTATTTTGGCTGTCGTCTTTTGCAAGAGGTTTGTAATTACACAGAATAAATCGTCTTGGCTGTATGTAAAGTTAGTAAGGAATCAGAGGGTTCAAGTTCAGTGTGGTAGTTCACGACTCGTACGCATGGTTTGAGATAGTTTAAGTTGGAGTGCATGCTCATGTTCCAGCTGTATGGTTTGCCACAAGTCTGTCTCACATGTGGTGCTGCTTTCCAGAGATGTAAAGAAGGCGAGCACACAATCATACCCCGACCGGTCTAAAAACGTGTTCAGAAGTCACGTTCAAGCCGTCTGTCTGTCTGTCTCTCCGCCCCTGTCTGTTTATCAGTCTTTCCATCTGTCCGTTTGCTCTTCGTCTGGTCGCGCTGTTTGTGAAGGTCACAGAAAGGCAGCCAAAATCACTCCACTAGCCAATTAGGTTGGACAACCATCATCGCCCATGGATTAAAGATTGATGTGTACACTGGCAGCTTTTCAACCTTTTAGGTTTTTGAATAAAATGATCTAGTGTGAATATAAGAATTGAAAAATCAAGAAACAAATGATAAAATCTTTAGTAAATGCTCCTATTACTTAACAATGAATTAACAGAAACAAGATCCAATCTAATAAAAAAACAGTTTTTTTTAATAATTTAAGTCTATTTAACAATTATTCAAGATCAAGAAATCGATGGGACTTTTTTGCGGACTGTGTCATGATATCTATGTTTTAGTATTTACTACAATGAAACATAAAATGTAGACTTCCTCCAATTTTTTTCAGAACGGAATTTTTTTGAGTTATTGCCATTTTAAAACCAGTCATGGTGACAAAAGCATATTCCCGAAGTTGATGTGGATTATGTCCATTAGTTTATTACTTATGCACACTTTGGTTACTAACAAGTCCAATACACAAGGAAAATGGATTTCTCCTGGTACGCTGGTTTTCTTCCACACGCCAAAGACATGCATTAGGCTGATAGACTGATCCAAATTGCCCCTAAATGTGAGTGTGAATGGCTGTGTGTGTGTTGACCCTACAGTGGTCTAGTCAGGGTGTACCCTGTCTTTGCCTGCTGTTGGCTGAGATAGGCTCCAGTCTTCCCGTGACCCTAATAGGATTAAGCGGAACGTGCAAACTCCACACAGAAACGGCCTCGCCAAGCCAGGGCCTCAAACCCAGGACCTTCTTTCTGTGAGGCAAACGTGCTTACCAATTTGCCATTATGCCACTGCAGTGGTTCAACTGCTGGCTTACTGACCCTAATGTCGGGGGTACAAGCCCCACTATCACAGTGTGTTCACTGCTGTCCCCCAGTGCACCTAACTGGGTTATCAAAGGCCAGCCATGTCTCTCACTGCCGGTGGTGAGAGGCATGTAAAAGAACCATTGCTTCATACCTAAAGTTTTTGCCCTGCGATGGCCTGACGAGCTGTCCAGGGTGTACCCTGCCCTCGCCCATAGCTGGCGGGAATGGGCACCCTGACTTCCTGTGACCCTAATTAGGATTAAGCAGTTGAGAAAAACTGTGCCTGCCTTTAACATAATACTAATAAATGAATGAATAAATAAATAAATAATAATAAAAATCAGATCATGAACAGAAGCATTAAAAAGCTGCACAATGATTCAGGTTTTCTTGTGTAATCACTCTAATCACTGTATTTTTGTGTTTGGACAGTGGCAATAAAAGTAATTAAACTGTAACAAAAAAACTACAGGGGTTTAAATCCTTTTAATAAGCCTGCATCGATCTCTTAAGTCATTCTGATTTAAATATCGTCTTTAAACATTTACATTTTTTATTCGTCTTTGTGACATTTCCTGCCTGCTTTATATTAAAGGCTACATTTCAGATGAGTTTTTACCTAAGGCAC
This sequence comes from Porochilus rendahli, assembly GCA_039654305.1. Lineage (NCBI taxonomy): Eukaryota > Metazoa > Chordata > Actinopteri > Siluriformes > Plotosidae > Porochilus > Porochilus rendahli. The sequence continues at coordinate 16,253,693 of JBCNYG010000020.1, forward strand.
CATAAACAAAGTCCTAATTCGCTAACCATTTGTAATGTGACTGTGTTAGAGAATGTCTTCATTCCAGAGTGCTGTAAAATCTAGATTCTGGTTGGTCAGAAGGTGCTGATTAGTTTTCTCAGCTGCAGGAGCCTGTCTGTCAGTCAGTGCGCTCCTGCTTTATAGGAAAGGGCTCGCAGGAGTAACAGTTCGTTTACAGGGACGTGGATGGCAGACGCTCCACATAAACAGATTTTAGAAGAGATTTTTCCACATTTACTTGGGAGTCAATGTTTTTCTGACATCATCTTCAGGATTAAGGAATTGTTATTTTGTGCGGGCTTGGGAACAAGACACGCAGCAATTTTTAGCTCCCCCATCTGGAGCTATAGGAATGGGTGCTGTCTGTCTGTCTGTCTGTCTGTCTGTCACACTTTAATTTCAAGGCCACAGCGGAAAAAAGGTTTCCGGACATTTATTTGCTGTGCACTGATGCTGGCGCTTTTAAACTTGCTATGCTTGTTCGATATTGGCATGTTATGAAATTGTCCTTTCGGCAGGAGTTTCTGGACCCCTGTGGTCTATTTTTATCCTAATAACTTTGAGAGATAAAACAAGGGAAACTATTTTTTTTAAAGCTAACATACTGTATTATAGCATGAGCATAGCACGCATGAAAAGTCACTGGTTAATAAATACATCATTAATCTGTGCTGAATTCCTGTGGTGGAAAGCTTTGGATTACACTGGTGAAGGAAAGGGTTGTATGGTGGCATAGTGGTTAGCATGTCCGCCTCACGGTGAAAAGTTTCCGGGCTTGAGTCCTGGGCATCTCTGTATGGAGGTCTTCCTGCGCTTGCGTGGGTTTCCTTCAGGTATTCCAGTTTCCTCTTCAGACCAGAGACATGGACATTAGGCTAATTTGCTGTTCCAAATTGCTCTTCGGTGTGAATGTGAATGGTTGAGTGTGTGTGTTGGCCCCGTATTGGATCGGTGAGCTACTCCCCGCTTTCACCCAGCATTGGGTAAGATTGGCTCCAGCCTCCCCACAACCCAAGTAGGATGAAGTGATCCAGCGAATGACTGAATAAATGGATGACAAAGAAAAATAATCAGTTCAGACTAGTAAAAGTAACTTGGCTGCAACACTTAATCCTATTCTAAAGTTATATATATCCTATTCTAAAAAGTTATATACATTAATATCAATATTATTTATTTAAAAATAATAATTATCCTCTTTGCAAATTGGAAAATATACTCTTGCTCTCTCAGAAAGATCTGCACGTCATCACTCCATTCGTCTGTCTGCTTGACTGGTGCCATGCTATGATTTAATATTGTTGGCACATGTGTGGATCTCCATGACGCAAGTAAGCACAGTGCTCATGCATCATTTATTCGCACATGAGCATGACAGCGGCTTATTTCTTTTACAGACGAAAAAGAACTTCATCCATCTTGCATGATAAACACATTTATATAAATCCGTGTATCCATGCATGAACTGTCTACATTAAGAAATTAGTTATGAGGTTTCTACATTATATTGTAAATACACTGCATTAAACCAGAGCTAAAATCCGATGTTCGTGACGAAGTGCAGGAACATTACGCTGTAATGCCACCAGGCCTTTTTGAGGAAGAAAAAGCTGCTGTCGCTCATCTCTCATCTCTCTCCTCCAAGATGAAGGATGACCCCCACGATGACCAGGTGCAGTGCGCCAATTGGGTTGAAATCAGAAGCCCATGTTTTTGACGCTTGACTGCAGGCCAGACACTAATCCACCTGCTGAATGTGATTGTTGCTTCAGAAAAAGAACGGGTTTCATATGGTGCCGTTAAGCTTGACGGTTCATATTTTGGATCGCCGGCAATTGTATAAAGGTCACTCTGGTCCTCTTCACTCTCTCGCCACACATTTGAGTGTGACAAAAGCCACTGTGATTGAGTTTTAGAGCAAAGAGAGGTAATCTAAGAAGCTCTACAACCTTTCAGATGAGGTCAGTGTTTATCTTTTTTTTTCCAGGATTGAGAGACAAAACCTTTTTTTTATATGTAATTTTTTTTCTCTGCGTTCATTCACTTACCAAAGAAAATATTTATAATCAAAAAGAGCAATATCTTTAGATCTTCAGCACACCAGGAAACTTGATCTGAAATTAGCTATAATTATATATGATATAATTTGGTGTTCCTCCTGTTATAAATGCTCTATTTAAGTCATGTAAAAGTTTATAGTTAATAGCCTGATGATTATTTTAATCCCATAAGTGTGAGAAAATAAATGGTGTTTAAATATTTATTTTAAAATGTTCATTCATAAAGTGTACTGAAATAAATTGCAGACTTTTTCAAAAACAATATTTCTTAATATATAATGTAATACACGCATAACATTCCCTTGACAACCAGATCTGTTACATTTTAAAAAAAAATTACATTTCTGTAAATTATATAACTATTTCTGCACTGCCTGAAAGAGCAGCTCCAAAAAAAAAAAAAAGTTTACACTTATTTTCAGTAAAGAAACAGCCCTAATATAACATACGGTCTTTTCAATGGTATTCAAAAACATTTCTCCTCAAGAATAAAACCCACACACACTAAACAAGAACAGGCCCGGAGGTAGGGTGTTGGATTACTGATCCGAGGGATGGGAGTTCAAACCCCACTATCATCGAGATGTCACTGCTGCCCCCCCAGTGCAGTTAACTGGGCTATCAGTGCAGGCCATGTCCCTCACTGCCTGTGGTGAGAGGAACGTAAAAGAACCATTGCTGACTTTCGTAAAGAGTTGGACAGATTGCCTCAGCGTGTTTCTGTTCCTGCGGTGGACTGACGAGCTGTCCAGGTGTACTCTGCCCTTGCCTGGGTCGGTTAAGATGGGCGAGGCCAGAGTACACCTGGACAGTGTAGATAAGTATGGAGCTCCACTAAAACCTTTAAATAGGTAAGGTTTGGTTCCACACAGAATCTTTAACCTTTGAACCTTCAGGGGCACAAATATTAATTTTCAGTTTTCAGCTACTCATATAAAACATTATATATTTATTCATATATAAAGTTGCACTGATATTTTGTGGTTCCGCCTTTAGTTTTGAACACAGCATGTATTCACTGTGGAATTGCTTTACCATCATTAAGAAACATGCCCTGCAAAGGCCTGATGAGCAGTACAGGGTGCACCCCGACCTTGCAGCGAATCGGCCGAGATGGGCTCCAGCCTCCCTGTGACCCTCATTAGGATTGAACGGTTCAGAAGATGAATGAATGAATGAACGAACACAACAGCACATTAATGTAATTATGTAACACTTACTTCTGTTCAGAGTTGTATTAAACTGCGATGGTCTGGAGAGCTGTTCAGGATGCATCCCACGTCGGCTAAGATAGGCTCCAGCCTCCCGACATGGTTCGGGTTTGGCAAATGAGTGAATGAGAGTTGTATTAATTTTTCACTAAGATCATTTCTAATGTTTTCTAAAGTACTCTTAATATTTAAGCTCAGATTTTATATCTTATGCCATCACGGAAGAAAAGTTCCATTGATGGGATAATCTGGCTCTTCAGTACATTCACTTCGTCAGCTGACTATATTTTATTGCCATATAATGTTGCTGAGCCTTGACTAAAGCAGCCCCAGATCATACAACCGTCCCCACCCGGTGAACAGTGGCCACTGTGCATGATCAGTACATAGATTCATATTTTCACCTTCTTATACCGACACACCCATTGCGCTGGAGTAGTGTAAATCTGGATTCATCAGAACACATGACCTTGTCCATTGCTGTTTTCCTTAGCTGTTTTGCTTGATGTAGGACTATAATTTTACTCTAAAATGCTGTTAAATGTTTCCATAATCTCTGGATACATCTTATTTCATGGTTATTAAACAAAGGAAAAGATTTAAATCATTAAAATAAAAAACAATTAAAATTATTGTTGCAGTTAAACATATTTGGGGCAGCCGTAGCCTAATGGTTATAGACGTGGGACCAAAAAGTCGCTGGTTCGATTCCCAACCAGCAGGAAAAATGTGTGGTGTTGGGGGAGTGAGCTGCATCTTCCCTTCCTCCACATTAATGACTGAAGGGTCCTTGAGCAAGGCACCTAACCTCAAACTGCTCTCCGGGTGCCCCAGTGTGTGTGGCAGCCCACTGCTCCAAATGTGTGTGCTCACTGTTTACCTGTTTGAGTGCTCACTTTGGATGGGTTCTAATTCATTTTCTGAACTGCTTAATCTTAATTAGGGTCGCGGGGAGGCTGGCACCATTCTTAGCTGACTCTGGGCAAGGGCAGAGTACACCCTGGCCAGCTTTCCAGGCCATGTAACTATCCAGTCACAGTCTCCAAATACTTGCTTATTTACATTCAGATGGAAAATTTTTGGCCATGTGGTGCATAATGAGCTTAACAATATTAATATTAAAAGGATGTATTGGTGGGTACAGAGAGTAAGCACTGAACATTACAGTACATGTTTATTTTACTCTTGATAATTCCAGCTTGGAGTTTTGAGCACAGGGATCTGAATAAGCACAATGATTGGGTTTCAGCTCAGACAAAATTGAACTGAGCTGGGGATTGGTCATGCTCGTAAAGAGTCTGATTGATCACACTGACCACATATTGTAATGAATCCAAAAAACTCCGGCGTCTCTCTCTCTCTCTCACACACACACACACACACACACTCTTCTCTCCAGTTGCAACATGTTTATAGTTAATGACAAAATGCCAGTCATGTGAAATATTTCAATAAAAACCTTCTCTGCTGTGCCATTGGATAAGTAGGGGACGATGCATTCTGTCTCATATTCATTCATTCATTTTCTAAGCCACTTGATCATAATTAGGTTCGCAGGGAGACTGGCACCCATCTCAGTTGATTCTGGGTGAGGGCGGGGTACACCCTGGACAGCTCCAAACTGGAGTATCCAGCGGAAACCCACACAAACTCCACAAAAAGAATAAATAAATAAAATGCAGCGCCTGGGAATCAAACCGAGGCCTTCTTGCTGTGAGGAGTAGACACTGCACCACCGTACCGCCCCTGTCTTTTGCCGTTGCAGGAAAATAACCAACAACAGGGTGTTTGATGACGTGGACTCATTGGTATGTTTAAAAGCATGCCCCACTGTGGTATTGCTTTAGAATCCTATTACAATTACATCATTCTAGAGTGTTGAAACAAGTTAATTCCCATTATCTGTTATGTTGTAAACATTATGTTTATGTTCGATCACCAGTCTCTTTTTAATCTCTTGACTTTAACAAGAAAAAAACCCATAACCCCACGGCTTGTCATGTGTCTAAGATACAAAATATGTGCTTCTCATTCCAGAAAACTAACTTGTCAGGAAACTTTGTCTGTTATAAAGTACAGTCATGCACAAGCTAACCTGCAATCTGCAGCTGCGCTACAGGGAAAAAAAAAAATTAAAAACAAAAAACACTCAACAGCTTCTGACCAATCACAATCAAGAATTCAACAGCACTGGGGTACAAGTGCAATGCATGATATTTCTGGGGTTGTATCAGGGTGTTTTTTTTCCTCCTCTGTCATGTTTGTGTGTGCATCCTTGGAGTTGAGAGAAAACAGACAAGGGTGAGGTTGGAAATTTCTGCCCCCTGAGATTCTGCTTCAACAATCTTGGCCTAAAGGCACAGCGTTCACATGTCACTTGGAAACATGTTCATTTAAGCATTTCTGAGGAGAAATATAATTCAGCACACATTTTCCTGAGGTTTTCAAACTGTTGTAAAAAGTACAGTAGCTTTAAATGTAGTCATTACATAAGTATCTCATTACCACGCGACTTCTACACTGTTTAGTGTTTCTCTGTATGTTTATACACTAGCTCGTGAGAAGCAAGCAAACATGCTGCACATATCAATCTCTCTGCCAGACCCGAAATAGAGAGCCAACTATAGCATGTTTTGGCTGTTAAAGCTAAGAACCTCCCAGTTTGAGAGAAATGGGTGGTTAGGACACATTCTTTTTAGGGGTTGAACTCCGAGAATTGTCATGGTCCAACAAAGCTCTTATGTATAGTTTCAATTTAATGCTTTCATAATATTCCTTATCCACATCACTCAGTTTACATTGCCCAGAAGCTTGGAAACCAAAAATAAATAAATAAATAAATAAACAAACAAACAAACATCTTGAAAACTGAGCCATTCATTTTTCTTCCTCTGGTATTGCTTAAAAGGACTGTTTTAGGAATGATATACACATTGTGATTCATCACAAATATTATCTTTCCCCCAGAAATAAACAGTATTTTAGTTTAGTAGCATGATGCATATAACTTTATTAAAAATTTTAAGGTTACAGTAAATATTACACTATATTACAATCTTACCATGGGCTTTAATGCGAGGGTTTGATTATTAACAGGGCTTAATTAACCCAGAACTGGAGTAAACGGCAAGAAAATGCATTAAAAACAAGACTAAAACACCGGGAACAAAAGCAACACAAATATTACAGTTCTGAAGTGAAGAGCAGAACCACCACACAAAAGCAACACTGAAGCTCTTGAACTAGTGCTCTGTTATTGGAGTGGTGCATTTATGACAGATGCCCATGACGACAAGCCTCAACTGGCCTCACAAACTTTCATGTGTGGTCATGTTATTCATCACTAAATATTATTATATAAATATAACTTCATAAATACTGTTGTCATAGATATGGCATAAAATAACTGTCCAGTTGTAAGTTATAGAGTTTTTGCAAGCTCATTTTAAATGAAGACGTTATTTTTTCCCAGTTCTTTAACTAGTTAATGTTAAGGGCTCACATAATCAGTTTATAAGTGAGAACCATGGCCAGAATAACAGTGGCCATTCCATTATCATTCTGGTGGAGTTGGGGAATGTCTCTTGCAAAAATAAGGATGGAGGAAGTAGGCACTTGCCTGAAAAAAATGCAAGACATCCTTCTCCCCAGCCACTTCCTCCAGCTCTTCCGCTGGACACCGAGGCATTCCCAAATCAACCTAAACACATAGTCCTTCCAGCGTGTTCAGGGTTGATTCCGGGGTGTCTTCCCACAGTGATTTTTAACACCAAACTTTCTGTGAATGGAAGCCACACCCCTTAGTTTGTCGATGTAGCATGCCGGCTCTCACATATTCCAATAGAAGTGCACAGAACACTTATGGAATAATGCAGGTTGACTCCAAAAGGTACAAAAATATTAAATAAAATTCAAGTCTTGGGCTCGGTGAGGGCCTTTCTTTGTGAAATTTCTCTGCTCATGATTGCATGAGTTTCTTCTGGGTACACCAGTTTCCTCCCACAGTCCAAAGCTCATCATTTGTTCCAAATTGCCCCTAGGAGTGAGTGTGTATGGTTGAATAACTGTTCTAGCCCTGTGGAATGGTGAGGCGTTCACAATGTACCCTGTGACACTAATAGGATTGTTCGGCAATACTTTTCCAGCTTACCCAGTCACGTCGAGTTGTTGCCAAATTCACAATGACCCCATCTTCTTTTTTTTTTTTAACAAAATAGTAAAATGTCTAAACAGTTAATCATTGTTTAATCAAGTTCTGAATAATGTGTTCTCAAGCATTGTCTTTGGAAACAAACAAAAACCCAGAAATGCCAGAAAAGGGAATCATTTTAGATGCCTGAGCCACCTCATCTGGCTCGTCTCAACACGGAGGAGCAGTGGTACTACTCTGAGCTCCTCCAGGATAACCAAGCTTCTCATCCTATCTCAGAGCCCTGCCAGCCTGCGAAGGGAGCTCATTTCAGCCACTTATATTCATGATCTTATTCTTTCAGTCACTATGCGTTGAAAGAAGCCAGTTGAGGTAAGACTTGGGCATCTAATGCGAATGCCTCTCGAGCGCCCCCCTGGTGTGGTGTTTCGGGCATGTCCAACCAGGAAGACGGAAGAGCTGGAGGAAGTGGCTGGGGAGAAGGATGTCTGGACCTCACTGCTTAGGCCCCTGCCCCCGCGACCTGACCCCAGATCAAGTGGATGATTATGATGAAGGGACTCATTTCACATTTATAAAAATAATCTGCAGAATTTAGATTAGTGTTCTATTCCTGAACCTCCACAGTTCCTCAGCCTCGATTAAAACTTCATAAGCTCTCTCAGACGCTCTGTGGATCTTTCTGGAACATTTTTCAAATTCAAATTTACCAAGGTTACAAAATAAAGTTCTAAATCAGGATTTCCCCCTTTAATCATCTTTTACAAAGCACTGACACTGAAGACTTCTAAGTCATATCTTCATTTGTAAATTTTTTTTATTTATTTACATGGCAGCTCAGCTGTACAAGTCTCTGAAAAATAAAACCAACAGATTAATATAAAACTGGTATCTGCAGCTGCACTAAGTCAAAGGTGAAAATAATAATAATTAAAAAAAAAAAAATGCAGACATGTTCTAACAAGTAGGCCATTTGATTGCTGTCAGCGTGTTTCTGCCCTGTGATGGCCTGGCGAGCTGCCCAAGGCGTACTCTGCCCTCGCCCAGAGCCAGGTGACATAGACACCAGTCTTTCCGCAACCCTAAATAGGATTAAGTTGTTCAGAAAATGAATGAATGAATGTTCTGTCCAATCAGATCACTGAGAATTCAGCAACATAAAATTGTGCTGTAAATGAATGTGGTAATTTTAAAAAACCATCTGCACTCAGTTTCAACTAATGTGAATGAATTTGTTTAAAATTTTTAATTTAATAGTTGCGATTGGTAAATGTGCTGGTGTGGTGTGTGTGTGTGTGCGTCCAATGCTGTCCCAAATCCTTTCTCTAATGAAGGACTATGTTGTACCCAGAGACAGTGGCACCACCACTGCCACATAAAAGGGAAACACATGCACACTCTCATTACAACATTGACACAAAATCTGAAACAAGCGAGTAATTCATGGCCAGCGCGGTCATTTTATTCCCATGGCCAGCACAGAGGGGTACTGTGACAATGAAACACTTCAGGACGAGACGGCCTTGCGTATTAAAGAGCTCGGAGACTTGGCTGCTTTCTAAATCTGATAAATATATCAACTGTTTTGGCAAAACAACACCGAGACTGACTGGCCTCTACTCAACCTTGGATTGTTGGCCAACTGAAAAACTTAATTATTATTAGCTCTTTGTTAATCAGGTAGAGGAATAAACAACACACAGAAAATACAGTCTTAGTCAGGCCAAAACTAAATTTGACTTCAAGTGAGAGGAAGACACTGAGAAACTGTGAGATGGTTTTGATCCAGAAAATAAATAAATAAATAATTAAATAGAGAAGAGTGAAATTTCAGCACTATTGTGTTTTATCCACAATCTTCCTTAGACCCATAATGCCTTGCACATGAACTGTGCCAAACTGAATGTGAGAAAATAAATGTCACAAAAGCTGTATTTGGACTGGATTATTTTAAAAAAAGCTTAAGGAGAACTATAGGCAGAAGAAGTGGAAAAGGAGAGAGAAGAAGCAGGAGAAGAATAAGAAGCAGAAGGCAGAGCAGGAGCAGAAGATGGAGCAGAAAGAGAAGAAGGCACAGAAGACGGAGAAGCAGCAGCAGTAGCAGGGGCAGCAAAAGAAGCAGTAGAAACAGCATAAGGGAAAATCCAAATTGGAATACTTTGATACCGGAGGGAGTTGTGTGCACTCAGTTAATCCTTACCAAGTAAAGAATGAGATAAAGATTAACGTCTCAATAAAGAAAAATTACATGTTTGCTATTTGGCAGATGCACTTATCCAGAGTGAGTTACATTTTTTTTAATACAACTGAGCGTTAAGGGCCTTGACCAAGGGCCCAACAGTTAAGCCAGAGCCTTAACCACCTGAGCCAACACTGTCTAAACCTGAGTAACCACTGTCCACTGTCAGTGAGTTATATGTACATTATTATCATTAGGATAAACAGTAGAATGTAAATGTATAATAATGGATGTTGATGCTATACAGAGACGTTTAATGTAGTTTAATGGCCGCAGTTAGGAATGATTTCATGTGTCATTCAGTGGTGAATTTAGGTAGTATCAGTCTCTCACTGAGCGTGCTCCTGTGACTGATCAGCAGGTTGTCAAGTGGGTGGGAGGTGTTGTTCAATATTGTCTTTATTTTGGACATTTACCTTTCTGACACTAACGTCAGAGAGTCCAGCTCCATCCCCACAATGTTACCGGCCTTGCGGATCAGTTTGTTTAGTCTGTTTGTGTCTGCAACCCTCAGCCTGCTGCCCCAGCATACAACAGCAAAGTGGATAGTACTGGCCAAAACAGACTCATAAAACATCCTGAGCAGTGTCTGGCAGATGTCAAACAACCTTAGCCACTTCAAAAAATTGAGACAGCTCTGACCCTTTTTGTAAGGTGTGGTAGGTTTTTAGCCCAGTCCAGTTTATTGTCAATATGAACTTAAAGGTATTTGTAATCCTCCACCATTTCATATTGACGTCCTTGATGGAAACGGGGTTGCTTTGGATTTCCTACAATCGACAATTAGTTCCTTGGTCTTTGTCATATTAGGCTGCAGATGATTCTGCTCACACCATGTGATGAAGGAGTCCACAGCAGCCCGATATTCCATCTCATCACCTTCATTGATACATCCAACTACAGCATAGTCATCAGAAAACTTCTGAAGGTGGCAGGTCTATGTATAGTAGCTGAAGTCAGCTGCGAAGAAGGTGAGAAAAAAAGGAGAAAGGACAGTCCCTTGTGGTGCGCCGGTGTTGTTGACCACCGTATCCGACACACAGTGCTGCAGGCGCACATACTGTGGTCTTCTGGTTTGGTAGTCCACAATCCAGGACAAACGAAAGGCATCCACAAGCATTGCTGTCAGCTTGTCATCCAGGAAGGTGGGGTCTTTGGTACAGAAACAAAAGCTTGTTTTTTGGGTATCAATAGACTGAGCTGAAACAATGGCATCAGAGCAGAAAGTTATGTTGTGAAATGCACCTGGTGAGACCATCAATGACCTCATCATGGGGCTCAGAGAGTGCTTGCCAGTCTGTCACTTCAAAACAGTCCTGAAGTTCCTTCAAGGCTTCCTCAAACAATCTCCTAACAGTCCTTGTAGTCAAAGACTCCCTCTTCACAACATAGGCACATAGCATTGAGAAAGATAAATAAAGTTGCGGTCTGATCTCCCCACTGGGAAGTCACCCAAGATCACAATGAATGCACTCAGGTGCAGAGCCTGGTTACAGACTCAGCACCTGAGTCTGTAACCAGGCTCTGGTAGCATGAACAGTGTTATATGCAGCTGTAGGGTTTGCAGAAGGAGGAATATAAACAGCCACTAAGATGACATGGAAAATTTCCCTAAGCAAAACACAGTTCAGTTCCGTTACACAACTCGACGGTTATCTGGGCTGGATTACACCACTGGTTATTGACAAGAATGGCAAGCCCACCTCCTTTCCGCTTACTGCTTGCAGTACAGTTTCTGTCTGCCCAGACAGTGTGAAAGCCTGCGATGGCTCATTGTCATCGGGAATATCCTGGTGCTGAATTGTCTCCAAGGAAGCACATGAAACTATACTCCCGATATTCCTTCTGACTCCTGGCTAGCGCCGTCAGCTCTTCCATCTTATTCGCCAGTGACCTCACATTCCCAATTATAATAGACAGGAGACCCAGCTTGTACCTTTTCCTCTCTGCAAGTCTATGCTGTCTTGCTGCCTACCTCCTTTTCCTCTTCTCTCCTCCGCCTCTGCATCCTCAGTGTGTTTTTCTCCAGATTTCAGCCTGTAAGGCCGTAGGTCTGACTAATCAGACCTACGGCGGGCGATCAGCCGATCCCTGGCGTTAACGAAGTGATGAGTAAAAGTTCCACAGTGATAAAAAGTACAAAAACTCTCTCAACTCATATATTGAGAGGGCAGCTACTTATGAATAATAAAATTATAAGTGCTAGAAAAAAGGTTAAAGTATATAAGAAAAAAAAAAGTTAAAAGTTAAAAGTACGGGAAGGACAGGAGCAACTGAAAAAGGCTGCATGTCGTTTAATGTATGCACACTTAATGATGGTGCAGAAGAAAAAGCAATTGCAGCAAAAGCAGCTACAGAAGAAGCAGGCTTAACAGAAGGATAGGAAGCAGAAGGAGATGCAGAATGTGAAGATATAAAGCAGAAGAAAAAGCAACAGCAGCATCTCATTTATCTTAAACTAGATTGTTAAGAAGTTGGGGTCAGAGCACAGTGTCAGAGTGCAGGGTTAGCGCCATGACAGCCTTTGGAGTGCAGAGGGTTAAGGACCATACTCAAGGGCTCAACAGTGGCAGCTTGGTGGTGCTGCAGCGTGAACCGGCAACCTTCTGATCAATAACCAAGAACCTTAATTTTATTACCTGCCTACAGTGGTGGCTCAACAGTTACTAGTGAAGTATCTCTGGGAATTTATTTCTACCCAATTCAGTCATGCCAGTACTTTTATGGACTGCATGTACAAGTTTGAAAAGATTATAACTTCCATCTTTAACATCCTTATTTAACAGTCCCAGTTCCTAGTCCATGTACAGCCCATGTATTGCAAGATTACAGACCTATTTATAAATCAGTGAGAAGTAGTTTGAACAGATGCCCATCTTTATGATTTAAAAGAGACTAATAGATAAATGAAAATAAATAAATCAAAACATTATAATGTACACATATGTTCATTAAATCATCTCTTATTCAAAGAGTATTTTGTGAAAATACTCTTCCTTCAGATCAGTTCCTTTTCAAAGCGATACAGCTGGACGTCTTCAGATCTGAACCGGAGACAGTAATTTGAGAGCCTGAATTGTACAGCCCACTGAGCCTGGGTGGTCACTACTGAAACAAACAGGGTGCTCATACATGACGTTCATCGCTCTTTCTCTTACTTGTACAGTAAACAGCACGCATGATTAACCCTGAAGCACTGCGCAATAAACCTGCAACTTTGTGAATGCTTTACTCAAACTTGTGCATCTTAATAATGGTGTCCCCTGGGAGTACCTAAAGCACTGCTTTATGTGAATGTTACAAAGCCCTCTAGAGACATGTGCAGGCTGTATTTAGCTTGGAGAAGACAAGAAAAAAAAATCTCTTTGAAGCCATTAAAGGGTAAATTGACTTTTAATGGGTGGTGGCTCTGTTATTTTATTGTACTGAAACCCCTTATGGAATTTCTGTTGTTTTATTATTATTTTTTTACCTCTACAGGTTCAGATGTCATCCACCCACCCTCGGTGACCTGTGCATGGATGTAATAAAAAGGACTTATTTAACCATGATTACACGTTGACTCATAAACCTACAAAGATTTGACTTTGAAAACCAGATGTATAAATATAAGCATTCATTCCATCATCTAATGGATCGCAATTGTGCCACCAAAAGATAAACCAAAAAAAGAAGACACCTACTTGAAACTATTCGGAAATAAAACATGAAATTACGATCTACAGTATCATTCATGGCGGCATGGTGGTGTAGTGGTTAGCATGTCCGCCTCACAATAAGAAGACTAGATGGAAGTTATAACCATCTCCCACATCAGGTTCAAAATGTTACACCTCCTAGGAAGAGATATACAGGAACTTGCTGCCACTCACAATGAGACTCATGTATAGAAGAGTCAGTTCACTGTCTTAGAGCCGAGGTGGAGGTGATATTTCACCTTTACTGCTGGCGCCGAGTGCTGATGATGAGGTCGGGGAAGTTAACCTTGAGGTACAGGAGCTAAAATCTGCAGTTGTAGACAGGAACGTGTGGAAGAATGTTTGGTGACTTATCTTGGCCAAGATGGAGGGATGATGAGTTTTGGAGCAAATTATAGATTTTTCAATGAACTTAAAGCTTGAATGCGCAGTATCATTACCTTTCTGAAAAGTGCCTGTCACTAAGACAGAGCCATGACCCATCCAAAGAACCCTAACGAAGTGACTTTTTCCTCCCAGGTATGTGCCTGTCTGTATATCTGAGAGTGTATTGATCCCAGCACAAAGTCACTAAGTAGGTTATCTGAGAAGCTTTCTGATGCTATCAGTAATGATGAAGGGCCATGTGTTGGGTTATGTTGACCTGGATCAAGCACTCGCTGTGATCTCAGAGACTTTCTCTGACTCACTTCTATGCGCTTTCATCAAGGAACACATCGTTCTGTTCTGTTCTAGTCTTTACAGCAGTGACCAAAAGCATTTCAGCCTGTTCCCTGCATAACAATTACACAGACGTGCCGCTTTTCAGTTAATCCCTGCAGAAAAGGAGCCGAGACATGAAAGAGAATGAGGCGGAGTAGTCCAGACCTGGCACTTGCTTCAGTAGTCCATGGATGAGCAGACACAGGAGGAGGACAAGGAGGAGGAGGAGGACGTTATACACTAATCCAGAATTGGCCAGAATGTGGCTTTTAATCCTCAATCCTTTAATACTGGACAGAAACGCAAACGGAACAAGACATAATTCTGCTTTAGTCTTGTGCCAGCTCATTACCAGGGTGTGCTAATTTTTGAAGGTTTTATGTAACTGAAGCTGGGGATTTTCCTTATTTAATGTTTGAGTTTTTTCTTCGTTTTCCCTCAGGACAATAAGAAATCAATAAATAAACAAATTAGTGGTGGAGCGAACACGCGTGTTCACTGACCTTTCGTGTGGCTCCAACTGACATATACAATGTCAAATCCTTGTTGTTGTATAACAGGGCCCATCATAGTAATAGTTATTAATTATGTCATTAGTGGTAAAACCTGTTCCGAGGCTTTGCGCACACATGCCCTGTTCAACTTGAAGATGAAGTTTAACTTGTAATTATCTAAATAGATCCCGGCTTGAGACCTACTGGAGAGTTTGTGTCTATGTAAATGCAATGACTATCGTAATATTAATTAACTTTATTACAATCTCCTTAATCTCTGAAATATATAGTAATAATATAAACAATATATAAGCTCATGTGAAAGGTAATAGCTTGCTTGGACTGAATGTGGACTCATGGGCTGAGAACAGACAAACACACACAATTTCCTGCGGAATGAAAATTGGAGTACTTATGAGTAGCTCATGCAAAAGGTAATAAATAACTGAATAAAATGTGCCGTGTGTTTTTTCCTCAAAAAACATGTTTACAGAGGAGGGTATTAAAATGTCAGACGGTCTGTACTATCATAGAAATAGTATATGTGATAACACTCTGCTAATGAGGCTACAAACTGTTTATTTTATGATGTGTATACAGTGTGATCATTTTCTGAGCCAGTAATGCACACCTGTAAAACAAATTTACAAACTGGAGATTAAAATCTGTAGTATTCAGTGATCCTTTTTATCAAAGGATGTTCCTTGTGAAGTCTGTGACAACTAAAACCTTTTCAGGAGGTATCACCTTACACCTGGCCCAGCAGGAGTGGCCCTCTTTTCTTTTTTTGCAAAAGGTTATATGTTCATGAGTTCATGAAATTTCTTCCAGAGGAAGAACTTTGGACAAGGAAACCCCCCAGTCGATTTTGGAGTTGATCAGACAATTTGGTTCTTATGGGGAATTACTTCGCTTGGTGGAGGTTTGAGCTTTCCGGGAGCATATGTTTACCTATTTTATTTGATCTTGTAACTTTTTTGGACTGACTATATTGATAAAAACAATACAAATGTAAAACAATCAAACAAAATAAAAAATAAAAAATTAAAACAGCCAAAAACCAACCAACCAAAATAGTTTTAAACACAACTACTTTCTTTACTTTCTAACAGTGTCCCAGTCAAGAATATAGATAGCGCAGGTACATGTTTCAGAGACTCCTTTGAAACATTTTCATTAAGTTGCTACATGTCTAACTGGATGTGACTAAATTGTTTAATTTAAATTTCATTAATGCACACTGAAAATCTCTAAGGAAGAAAATGAGTGAGGAAAATCATAAAGGAGGAAAGCACCTCCTTGAAAATAAAGCTAATCCTGACTAAATAGGGTTTAAGAGTAAAATTAAACCCCTCTAAGCAGTCAAAATCCACAGCATCCAGTAACTGAAATTTAAGCATAAGCTTTAGTCCTCTGAAGCTGTAAACCTCAGACAGACTTATTCAAAACTGTTTCTTATTATTATGTAAGGTTACTCCCTGTTACAGTAAGAAGCTACCGTGCCAAAAACCTGCTGTAATTTAAAACGGTTATGCAAGTCCCAGGCCGGTGTTTTTGGCACACTCGCATTTTTCTGAACTGTTACCCTTGAACTGAAAGCACTAATAATGTTTTGCATGGCTCATATCTTCACCCCCTGCTATACGTTCAATATGCTGAAGCGTATGTGATATTAAAAACAGCTCTTCCATCATCCAAGTGAGCGGAGAATTTTTTTTACGTCTGTAATTTACATTTATATACCTCAGAATTGCATGGTTTTGTTTAAAAGCCATAAAACGACCATCAGTGCTTCACATTTCATATTCTTTTCATGACCTAACCATCATTATGCAAAGCTTTTCCACAAAAAACAATAATGCAGTTCAAAATAACCTCCTGCATTGTAAAATGAATTTCAAATTCCCAGAAAAAGCTAGCACTTTGATTTTCAGTTTGATTTTACTTCCACTTAAAGATCAGGACATCCTATAATTATCAACAACGAGAGCGAACTTGTGGTTCGTCATGTCCACACTTACTGCATGGATGTTTCTCGATCAGTAACTCCTTCACTCGCCTTTAGTTCCAAAATCTCACCATAGTGGCGTGAACTGCCATATTTGCTCAGTACACAGCTATCACAACAATGTCTGTTTGTTCCTGGTAAAGTTAAATCCATTCACTGAAGCCGTCACGTTCCCTGAAAGTCTGCTGTACTTTGAAATCTGTCTGGGGATTGACATGTGTGTAATGTTGAGTCAATCTGGACAGACTGGGCATGTTACACACATACTGAAAAATCGATATGACCATTTACGAAAGCGCCTATATCTACGTATATTCAGGACAACAACAATAATGATAAACAAATAAAGAAAGAAAATTTTGTATATTTAAAAAAGGCAGATACAAATTATATGACAAATTCTAAATATAAAACCAGTGTAAAATTTTAACAGTAACTGAAATGATTGAAAATTTCTAAGTTTCAAAACCAGACAGACAATGAGTAGCCTCACAGCAGGACAGATGGGAAACAGCTTGAGGACAGATAAGGAACAGTCTCAAAAGCAGAAAGACGGGAAAGCGCTTTAGAAGGAGACAGACGTGGAATAGCCTCAGAAACAGACAGACAGAGGAACAGCCTCAGAAACAGACAGAGGGAAACAGCGTCAGAGGTGGACAGACAGGAAAGAGCATCAAAAGCAGAGAGGGGAACAGCCTCAGATGCACACAGAGAGGGGAATGACCTCAAAAGCGAACAAATGGGTGAACAGTCTTAGAAGCAGACAGACACTGGACAGCCTCAGAAGCAATCAGATGGAGGAATGGCCTCAGATGCACACAGACAGGGGAACAGCCTTTGAAGCAGACAGACGAGTGAACAGTTTCAGAAGAAAACAGACGGAGCAAAGGCCAGATAGGGGAACAGCCTCAGAACAGGACAGGTGGAGGCCACAGCCCTAGAACAGCACAGACAGGGGGAACAGCCTCAGAAGCAGACATACAGGGGACCAGTTACAGAAAACATTGGGGGAACAGCCTGAGAACAGGACAGATGGGAGCATAGCCTTAGAATCAGTCAGACAGGGGAACAGCCTCAGAAGCAGACAAATGGGGGAACAGCCTACAAGATATACAGATCAGAAACAACCTCAGAAGCAGGCAGACGGCAGAACAGCCTCAGAAGAAAAATTACAGAGAAAAGCCTCAGAACAGGACAGACAGGGGAACAGCCTCCGATGGGGTAACATTCTCAGAAGAAAACATATGGGGAACAGCCTTAGAACAGGACAGACAGAGGGACAGCGACAGAAGGAGCAAAGCTTTCAGAAGAAAACATTTCGGGAATAGCCCCAGAACAGGACAGACATGGAACAGCCTTAGTGTCAGACAGAACTGGAACAGGCACAGAACAGAGCAGACATGGATCAGCCTCTGTAGTAGACAGAAGGGGAACAGTCTCAGAACAGAGCAGGCATGGATCAGCCTCTGTAGTAGACAGAAGGGGAACAGGCAC
Organism: Porochilus rendahli; assembly: GCA_039654305.1. Classification (NCBI taxonomy): domain Eukaryota; kingdom Metazoa; phylum Chordata; class Actinopteri; order Siluriformes; family Plotosidae; genus Porochilus; species Porochilus rendahli. The sequence goes on from JBCNYG010000020.1 coordinate 16,271,770, forward strand.
AGAACAGAGCAGACGTGGATCAGCCTTTGTAGCAGTCTCAGAAGCAGAGAGAAGATGGACTGACACCTCAGGGAATAATAAGTATAGTGTTCTTCATGGTAAGAGTTTTCATTAGGCCACCAAGAACAGTGTGAATGTTTTGGCCCTGAATCATTTGTGCAAGCTACGTACACAAATGACTACTGTGGTATTGCTTCAAATCTGCTTGTGAGTGTGCAATATTAGAAGAATGTAAACGGAATTGAAGATTCACTACATACCAGACATTTTCAGCGTGTATTAAAAGCCCTGTTTATTGGTTTGGTGCCAAACCTCTGAGTTTATCCACTAATGCTGACTGAATTCTTGTAGCTGTGATTCATGGGTATATTTCAGATGTAAATTAGTGTGTGGTCACCATGGTTACTAAACAAACGTGCAAATATTGTGTATGCAAACTGTAAGCTGCTTATGTTACAGGTCAGGGTTGTGTCTGAAGGGTCAGAGGTTTGTAAATGTTAATTTGACATTCCTACTGGATCAGGGCCAAGGCTAGTTGGCATGAAGAGTGTAGGATTATTTGTAGTCGATTTTCCACCAGACAGTGTTTACTCTCCTTGAAAGTAGCGCATAACTAGACGATGTTCATTGATTAGATGTAAGGGCAAAGGGTTACATTTCTCCTAAATGTGGAACATCCCCTTCACACAAACACACACACACACACACACACACACACACACACACACACACACTTGATTCTTGAACAAGAGCTATCGGATTTCCTTTTCAGGTGTTAATTTCAGGGTCACATATTGAACGTGTGCTATACATTAAAACCTACATTTAGACCTGCCGCAGTCACAATAGTGACCTCAGAAGCAAACACCTGACTCTTTATAAAACGCTATTTTTTACAACAGGCTACTTATAAAACCATGCCCATAAGCAGTATGCATGTAGCACACATGTAAACAGCAGTGTAAATATGTTTTCCCCATGATTCTGTGGGTTTCCTTTGGGTATGTGGGTATGCAGTCCAAAAACATGCATAATGGGTTAATTGGCTGTTTCAAAGTCACTGAACTGGCAAGCTGTTTAAGATGTACACTGCCTTCGCCCAAAGTCACCTGAGACTTTGTATGATTAAGTAATGTATGATTATGATCATCCCTAGTATGATTAAGCAGTTAAAAATTAATTCATGCATAAACATCCAGTGAATGTTGATACAATAAGCAGCACTCTGATAATCAGGCTTCTCTACTACTAGAATACAGGTATACATGTATCAGGACTACAGAAAAAACAACAAGGCAGTGTGATTTGAAGTAACCAGATTTAGAATAAGTGTTTTCAATGGTAATGGTCATGAAGTCTATCAGGTCATATATTGACTCAGTTTCAGGAAATAGTTATTGAAAACAGTTGCTTTATGTTCATGCAAACTACTGTGGGTGGCTCGGTGGCATAGTGGTTAGCACATCTGCCCAACAACAAAAAGGTCCTGGGTTCAGGTGTTTCTGTGTGAAGTTCCTCCAGGTACTTCGGTTGCCTCATACAGGCCAAAGACAAGCACATTAGGCTTATTGGTTGTTCCAAATTGACTCTGGGTCTGAGGGTAAGTGTGAATGGTTGTGTGTATTGCCCTGCGATGGTCTGGCGAGCTGTTCAGGGTAATCTTCACCCAGTGTTGGCTTAGATAGGCACCAGCATCCCCGCAACCCTAGTAGCAGTAAGTGGTTTGGCAAATGAACAAGTGATGAGAGTAAACATCTGTTCCTCTTACTATCAAATTAGTTCTTAATATTTGGGATAAAATTGTGAATATAGTTCATTAAATACATTTGAATGTGAAATGTCTGTGACTTTATAAAGAAAAGTAATTAGGTATTCATGCTAGCTGTTTTTTTCCTGTAAAAACAACAACAAAAAAAACCCCTAATGCCTAGACATATGTTGAAAAACTGTTACAAAACCTCAGTCTACACACCTTTTGCAGGATTTATGGCTTTGACCACTAAAGTGAGCCCATTTTTGTTCACAGTAACTGTGTACACGTGGCAGTTGGAGGTAATTATGAGAGACGCGGATGGATTTGACTGATTCTGCTGATTTTACAGCACGTCTGTTTGTAATGGTTTAAAGTTGTCACACATTTGAACACTTTTCCAATGGATTTACTGCCTCATTAAATTTTTGGAAGATAATCAGTAAAGTGCACGCATTCCTGCGACACGTACGAGGTCGCTGTTAGCATTTTCCACACAGCGTGGCTGAGATTGCTGAAAACATCTGCAGTGGAGTCGCTGCACCTGCCAAAGCGACCGGTGTAATTAATTATTCCTACACAACAGTGCCTTGGATTTTAATCAAGAAAAATAAGTGCGTGTGATGCGGCTTGAGGAAGGCGGGGACTGTAATTATGTGTCCGGTGTGGGATTTTTTTTCCCCAGGTGCAAATATGAATGACAGGAATGAGGCCACATGTTTGACAGCTCTTCGACATCATTAGCTGAACAGCAACACTTATTCTACAAAGTGGTGTCTGTAAAGAGCTGAAACTCATTCCTCATGTCTGTCTGCTTCTTTTACTCTCTCTTTTCTTTGCATTGATATGTTTCCACCATGTTATACTAGAGACACACAGGAAAAGGACATGCTTGAAAGGTAGATTCTCAGACGATGGTTTGTTCGGTCTCAAATTTTGCCAGCTGGTTAAAAAAAAGGTTGAAATGGAACAGGTTTGCATTTTACATTCATCAGTTATACATAATTCTCTTACACTGCACGGCAAATACAACCATCTGTTTATATTTCTGACTTATTTTTCTAATCGTGGACTGCACAAAACACATTATTCCACTTGGACCGACAGGAAATTTGTCCAACAGCTCTACTGAAAATGGACAACTTGCTTAAATCACTTGAGCACCCTGCTCAGTTCAGTCGGGTTAGGGCTGTCGGACCCATGGGCAGTAACTGTCGGACCAATGGGCTGTCGAAACATAGGGCTATACCCTTACCACACTTGGTGGTGACACTAATCTATTTGAATCCTAGGGATTACTTAATTTTGGAATGTCATCAGAGATGAATTTCAGAGCAAGGTTAAAAATGTTTAGGAGAGCACTTATGACTTTGAAACAAGTGCTTTTAGACATGCTGTTACTACAAAACACTAATTCATTCATTTATTCATTTTCCAAACCTTATATTAGCTTATTGGTAATTATGGTCGCGGGGAGGCTCGCGCCCATCTCAGCCTCGACTCTGGGCGAGGGCGGGGTAACATCTAGTCACTAAAACGTTAATGTAGTAACAATTAGACACACACCTCCATGCTGAAAATTCTCTGTGAATAAGCAGTTATTATCTGCTCTTTTAATTTTATTGCTAAACATCCAAAACAATTAACTTCAGCAGAACATTATAAAAAAAAACCTACCCAGACTAAATTGGGAAAGACAGTTTCTCAAATTTACCCTCCTGTCTACACTGAAACAGTGTTTTTCCACTACAATACATGATGATTTTCCAGAAAAGTTCTCAGAATTGCATAAATTAAAACAACAACAACAACACACAGGTTTAGGTTGGAACATCGAGAGAGAAAATTAAGAATTTCAGAAACACTGATGTATGGTTGCCATTACATCGGGGAAAGTGCTGCTCTGTCAACCAAGTCTGTTAATCAATCTTCAGTTGCAGATCACTGTACTGCATGATGAACAGACACTGCTGTGCTGAAGAACATGACAAGCTTTATATCTGCAGTACTTAAAGGATGGAAAAACAGTTCAAATCCTAAATGGAGTGGTCATTTTAGACCTGACCTGCTGAACAACTTTGTAACCCATTTATTATTATTCAACGTGTAGCAAAACAAAAAGGTGTTTCTGCCTTATTGGAGAGGATGTGGATGACGGAGTGTACAGAGATCACTTGTCCACAACAGTGGCATTGTGGTTAGCATGTCCGCCTCAATGCAAGAAGGCCTGGGTGTGATTCCCAGGTTCAGGTGTTTCTGTGTGGAGTTTGCATGTTCTCCCTGTGCTCGTGTGGGTTTCCTTCGGGTACTCCAGTTTGCTCCCACAATCCAAAAACATGCGCAGTTGGCTAACTGGCTGTTCCATATCGCTCCTATGTGTAAGTGTGAATGGTTGGGTTGGCCCAGCAATGGCCTAGTGAACTGTTCAGGGTGTACCCTTCCCTTGCCCAGAGTTGTCTGAGCCTCCCTACGACCTCGGTTAGGATTAAGTGGCTCAGAAAATAAATGATTGGATGAATTATATTTGACTTTGGGTCAGTTGCACTCTAACATTAATAGTGAAAATATTTCCATTAAATAAAACAAATGATGTGTTGGCTTTGAGAGCCAAGCATTACAATTCCATAGTAATGATGCACATCCAAAAGCTCATGTGTTCATTTAATCCTTCAAAACATTATGCTTGGAACAAAAAGCATTGCCCCGGATAATCTATCTGAACCAGGCATTGCATATGCTTGTCGCTCTTGATTCAGTTAATGCCCATCTGTGTGATTCTGTACCTCATGCAACCATGCAACTGAGGATGACGCAAGTAATAATGTAAAAGGCTACAAGATACGATCAGTCGGTGAGTTTGACTACAGTGAACCACGCGTCTGTTCAGCGTATTGTTCACGTCGATGACCTTTTAAATGTAATTGAGACTTTAATTGCATTAGTGTGCTGATGATTATGCAGCTAACAGGTGCTTGTGTTCTTAGCTGGATCGATCAATAGAAGAGGAAATGAAGGAAGGCAACCTGATCTTTAAGACTAGGTCAAGTGTGCAGGACATAAAAACACAGTTATCACTTCTTCCTGTGTAAGCCTAAACTAACTGATCTCCTGAGCCCTTGTTCACTAATCATAGCCCCTTTGGCCTTAGACACTCGCATGGCACATCTAAAGACTGGTACCACATTGCTGTTGCATTCTCTGGTTTAATTAGCCGAATTACAATATTCTACTGTAAATCTCTGGTCTAAACTGATCAGTGCATATGATGCACCTGCGCAGATGCAGTGGTAAAGGCTCTGGATTAGTGAACCCAGGGTAAGGGCTTTCCAGCCCCAGTGCCACTAAGCTAGGCCCTCAACCCTTGTTCACTAATCATAGCCCCTTTGGCCTTAGACACTCGCATGGCACAACTTAAAAACAGGTACCACATTGCTCAAGTTTCAAGTTTATTTGTCATATACAGGTAACAATGAAACATCACTACCGGCAATGAAATTCTTGGACTCCGAGCCCCTCAAATTGCACTTAAGAACAGCATTGCACATAAATTAGTATTGAGATGAAATACAAATCAAATACTGCACATAAATGTAGTATGATGCCAGAAGTACAAGTAAGAATAAAACTAAATAAGTGAAATGAGTCTATATATATATATATATATGTGTGTGTGTGTGTGTGTGCGCATCTATGTATGTATACATATGTACATGTGCATAGTGGGATAGAACAAAACACTGGTGGAGAACACTAAGGAAAACACTAAAGAGAAACACTAAAA
>JBCNYG010000020.1:16295584-16305934 GCA_039654305.1 Porochilus rendahli
AACAGCTGGGTGGTCATGTATAAGATTTCTACCTCTGTTAAAAGACTTATTTATTTACTAGAACATGAAAACATTCCAACTGAAAAAAGAAATCACTAATATGCTAATTGCCAACAGTTAGACTGTAAGTAATTAATGAGCACGCAAGGTCAGAGGTTCTGTGCCCCTGCTTTAGCATTGTCGCGTACCCCACTTACCCAGCAAACTCATCCAAGCCAATCAACATACACAGCACAAGGATTCTTTTGTCCTATATTAATTTGCATTTCAAACGCAAATTTCAATCGCTCCTCATATGTACAGTGCTTATATGGGATGTGACATATAAACACGTCGGCTTTAGATCTCAGTCCAAAAGAAAACACATGGGATAGAAAGGGTTGAAAGCTGTATGAAAATATGTTTTGCTTAAATCTCAGTGACTCCCAGATGACTCGAGCTGTAACAATAGCAGGATTGATGAGCGGGTGGACAGCGGACGATGCTTTTGCTTTTTAACCTCCTTTGTGTGTCCAGCTGTTTAGTCGACTTTCACAGTCAGCACATGTGTGTGCGTGTATGTGCACAAGCGTGTCTGCATGTGCTTGTGTCTGAGTGTGTGTGTGTATTGGGTTAGTCGGTCTATGCTGCCCAATGACATTCTATGAATTCCAGCTTACTCTTCAAGGAAAGAGCGAATTCTACATCACCAACATCACATCTGCACAATTTTCCTCCTTTTTCAATTAAGCATTACTTTTCTTGGAATCTTAAAAATCCTTTACTGATTGCATGTGAGAGATGTGTTTCTGTTATCAGAAAATAATCAACAACAGGGTGGCATAATGGACCAGAGATCCTGTTCCCTCTATAGCATTTATTATTTTTCTATACCAGCACACCATAAACAGTTTTATTCCACACAAACATTACCGATTTTCTTGTGATTGAAAATGTCTATCCCTTCTCAGTTAAGAAAAGTTTGTCGAATGAATTCTGGTGACATTATGAGGAGCTTTTGGACCAAGCAGTTCTACGAACCTTTTGAGAGGATTCATTCATCATTAATTTCCCAAATCACTGAAAGAGTACCAGTATTGGTCATTCTTACAGCATAATCCTACTGAAATATGTGCTTGATCATGTCATTTTGAACACTAGTAGACACTGGAGCCTATATCAGCTGACTCTGGTGAAGACAGGGTACATTCTGAACAGTTCACCAATCCGCAGAGCCGACACACACACAGCTATTCACACCTACACCAAGGGGCAATTGGAAACAGCCAATTAGTCTAATGAGCATATGTTTGGACTGGGAGAGAAAATTGGAGTTACTGGAAGAAACTGTACATAGAAACATCGTCACCGAGAAAGGTACACGTACATCACTTATGGTTCCTGTTGTCCTGGTATTGTACCTTCCCTAAAGTAGGGGCTAAAAAGGTCCCGAAAACCTGGATATTTAAAAAAATACTATGTGTACACCAAAAACGGTGTACATCCGCCAGCAGTTCTAAGAACTATGAAAATTTTCTTCAGTCAGGAACTGATAGATCGTACACTTTAGGATGTTTTGAAAACACTAGAAACTTCTCTCATAAATATTAATAAACATTTCTTATATAAAGCCTCACCATTTCTGCAGTTACACATTTTAAAAGGTGTTTGTTTTGTGTCTGCTATAAAAGTCCCTGTGAATAAGCTGTTACTATAGAAACAATAAAATACTAGGACAAGTGTGTTAAGATTTCAGAGCTGCTGTTATTTACATTTATAGCCATCATGAGACCCACAGTCACATCTGGATTTGGCAGAACATTACTGTAGAACTGTAGCGAGACAATCCGACTGTCAGACCTAATGACCGTGTGGAAAACGAGAGTACGATTCATTCGGAATGTAAACGACTCGTATGGTTTGGATTTGATTCCTTGCCCCAGCGCAAAATGATTACCTGTTGAACATCTGACCCGGATTATTTTACTTCATGCACATCTCCAGGTGATATTCCATCTTCCATGAACAGACAGGCAATTTGGAGGGTGGAGGGTGGGGTGGGGTGGGGTATAGTAAATGGACTGATTAGGCAAATGGCTTAGTGGTTAGCACTCCCGCCTCTTAGTATGAATATTCTGGGTTTAAACCTAATGGCTTGGAGGTGCCCTTCTATTTGGAGCATGTGTGGGTTGCCTCAGAGTACTCCAGTTTCCTCCCACAATACAAAGACACGCAGTAGACTGATGGCCTCACCAAAAGTCAGCTGAGATTTAGCTTCCCCTGCGACTCTAATGAATAAAAGGAACACAGGATAGATAGCTGGATGAAGCAAGGTGTGAGTAAACAAAAGAGTGGGTGAAAAAATAAATTCATTGATTGACGAAATGAGGAGGAATGCATGGTTGGATGGAGGGGTAGAAGGGTAAATTGATGGCTAGACAGATGGATGGTGGAGGAAGGGGTAAAAGGATGGGTGGTTGATTGGTTGGATGAATAGTAGATAAATAAATGGTTTGATGAAGTGAGCAGTGATGGTTGAAAGTATGGGGTAAAAGGATGTGTGTATGGATGGATGGATGGGTGGCTGGATGGATAAGTAGATAAATCAATGGTTTGATGAAGTGAGCAGTGATGGATAAAAGGATGAATATGGAGGGGGTAAAAGGATGGGTGTATGGATGGGTGGGTTGGTGGGTGGTTGGATGGATAAGTAGATAAATAAAAGCTTGATTGATTAAGGAGTGATGGTTGAATGGATGGATTGAGGGAGAGATAGATGGATGGATGGATGAATAAATGAATGAGTGGATGGGTGGGTGTATAGATAAGTAGATAAATAAATGGTATTATTAAGTGAGGAGTGATGGATAGATGGTCGTATAGATTAAACAAACAAATATATAAAGCACTGCGATGGCCTGGCGAGCTGTCCAAGGTGTACCCCGCACTCGCCCAGAGACGGCTGAGATGGGCACCAGCCTCCCCGCGACCCTAATTAGAAAGACGCTGTTCAGAAAATGAATAAATGAATATATAAAGCAAAGAGTATAGAAGGATGGATGGATGGATGGAAGAATGGATGGATGGATGGATGGATGGATGGATGGATGGATGGATAGATATATGGACAGCTGCATGAATGAATGGTTGGATAAAGACAAACAAATGGACTGATAAAACAAAGAGTATATGCATGGATAGATGGGTGGATGAATAAAGAATCAAATAAGAAAGAAGAAACAAATAAATAAATATAAGTATGGATCTCAGAAGGAAGAATTAAACAGAGCACTTCTATTTCACATTCACAAACTGAGCATGACGTAACTTTTTAACATTTTATACACTCTAATAATTACACTGTATATTTACTAAAGTATTACCTGTTTTGATTATTACGATGGTGCGCATTTCTGTGTCCAATTCTCAGTACCTAAAAAGTTCTATGTTCTTTTGACTGTATATTCAAATAATTAAGATTCAATTCTTCAGTATATGGAAGTTCAAACATCTTATTTAAAAAGTACATAAAAACTTTAACATGTCCAAACTCTCAGGCAGAGTCCTGAGACAATGGAATTCGGAAAAAAGAGAAAATGGCTTGCCCATGACCTGAACTAGAAAATGAAGACTTTTCAAACAAATGGAGAAAGAAATGAAAGGATGTTAAAATGATGAGTGGAAATGAGAAAAAAATAAGATGGGGGGAAAAGGCCAGAGTGTCCCAATTTTCTTTACAGAACTTCAAGTCTATACTTACAGATATATCACTCATTCTCTCTCACTCTGATTGCCGAACTGCTTGATCCTACTAGGGCCAGTGTCTGTCCTTGTCGACATTGGATGAAGGCGGAGTGCAGCCTGAAGACCATCACAGGGCACTTACAGGTATATCACTTATCAAAATCTATTTATCTGCTAAATTTAACAAATTCTATTAACCCTTTTTTCTACGTGTTATAAGATACTGAAGACCTGCATGTAAACTTCAATGGAATGTTAGTTTAATTTATTCAGTGCAGTTGTTGTTTTTTATAATTTAACAAAGCAGCAAAAATCCAGATACAGGCTTAAAGAACACCAAGATCCTCAGTAAAAAAGCCAGCGGTATGTGTGTGCAAACATTTTCACCCATTCAGACCTGTGAGTCAAATTCCAAACAGCATTGCACAGCCTTTACAATGTGTTACATAACTTTGTGTTCAGAGACTTGTTCATTCATTCATTCATTCATTCACATTCCTGCTCACAGGCTTAGCCCAGGAACACTGGGTACGAGTTGGCAATATACCCCAAAGATCACAGGGCATGCATCTCTCTCTCTCTCTCTCTCTCTAGCACACACACACACACACACACACACACACACACACACACACACACACACACACACACACACTCCAAGAGGTAATTTAGCACCCACTAAACAGAACAGAACATGGGGCTGGTGGTGTAGTGGTTAGGGTGCAGGGTTCATGATAGAAAGGTCATGGGTTGTGCTAAGACCTCTCAACCACAAGTGTCCCTCTGTCCACCCAGCAGTATAAATGGGTACCAGTAATAAATACTGGGAAGGTAACCTGTGATAGACTAGCATCCCATCATGGAGGAATTAAACTTCTAGTTGCTTCATGCTACACTGAAAAAGTCCAACAGTTACCATAAATTGAACAGCATAGATTGTGGGGTAGGATGAAACCTGAAAACCCAGAGGAAACCAGGGAAATTATAGTATTTAATATTTAATGACATTACTGATATCACTTATTAGTTCTTGGATTTCTGAGTTCATGCAGCTGCTTGATAGTAAAGTTAGGTGACTTAATAGGCAGCTGAAATAATTCTTCTCTGTCTTTGCCAGTTAAGTGTTAATTTAGCTCTGAGTCGTGTTTATTTCCGGTCCCGGGAGCGCGTGAGAGAGTCCAAGTGTGTCGTCATGCTTTAAGCCCGTGATTAAGCAGTGAAAGTTTTTTAAGCAGTATTAAAAAGCGCACTGCGTGAGACCGAAGCATTTTCTGCACCCATTTTTGTGCTTCAGGGGAATTTGTGAAAAGGGGGGGGGGGAAAGTGGGCAGGGAGTGCTCGAGGTTCGGCCCCGTGGCTCGTGCGCTCTAGCGCGCTCTCCCTCTTTGTGTTGGAGAACCCGGGAATCATCCTCCTTCCATCCATCAGCCTTTCTGCATCTGTCTTTTTTAAAGAAGGGAGGAAGGAATGAGGGACACTAAATAAACAAACAAAACAAACAGACTAATAAATAAATAAGCACACCAACAAATAAAACGAGATGCGACGGCTGGTGCGGTGAGGATTCGGAGCGGGTCACCTGCCGCGGGTACAGCATGGGTGTCCTGAGCACAGACCTGCGGGTCACCCTGCAGATTCTGCCCGGCTTCTTCTCCAACTGCCTCTTCTTCGTGCTCTACGACTCGGTGGTGCTCGTGAAGCGCGTCGTGTCGCTTGTGAGTCTGTCGTGCGGCGGCGGCGGAGGCGCGTGGCACCAGCGCATGCTCACCTCGGCCGGCGTGCGCTCTATCTGGAACAGCTTTCTGTTGGACGCCTATAAGCAGGTAAGCGAGTGAGCATGCAGGCACAGCTAAACAGTTGCCATCTATCTCTGCATGTATAATAAATCATCAGTAAAGAAGAATGTGCGCACAGCATAAGAGAGAAGTTTTAGAGCGCATAAATACCGTAAGTGGTGAGATTTATGAGTGTTCACACAGATCTACCAATTCCAACAGGTGCTTTACAACTTACAACACATCTTGGCTTGACTTGAGGTGTGCAAAAACTTTCCAGCATTTCATTGTTTTCTAATATCCTGAGACTCTAATCCTGGAGATTCACAACAATCCAGCAAGGTTAACCTTAATTATCCTGGATCTAGACTATTTTTAACCCAAGAATGAGTGTTAGAAAGTATTCCATCACAACTATCATCCATAGTGTTCCAAACAGCTCTTACAAATATCATAGTAAATGTACATCATCTTCATCATCAGATATTTGGATAACCTTTTGTAATCTAAATTTATTCTGGCACAAATTTAACAAAGGTTCCCAACAGTTTTGAAGGGTATGTATCAGTGCATCATGCTAACAACATCCTGGATTTCTTTTTATTTTATATTGGTACTTCAAAATTTGTTGCATTTACATTTTTGATCTCAGTACAAAAGTCTTAGTTGTATGCAGAAAAATGCTGTAAAGCCTTTCAAAATAACAAACTATCAGAAAGAACATTATATGGTATTAAACACAACAAAGTTTGTATTTAACTCTCGGGACTTTACAATGCCTCAGTAGTCTCGGGTACAAGGACATAGACTCTGTACATCTTTAAATTTTTCATGCCGTCTTAAAAATCTTTATATATCATTATAATCCAGCTATATTAACCTGGGTTTACACGGATGCCATCATGTTTATGATCATGTTTAAGCGTGATGAGTGGGAGTGGGTCATGTGATCCAATGGTGATAATCTTGAGGGAAATTTGTGAAATCATGATGATCTTGAGGGATCTTGGTGGAATTATGACATGATTTAATGCCAATTTGATTTGATTATTATGATTTGATGCCAATCGTAGAGCTTAACAGATGCTAACAGAGTGTAACAGACCCCGATGTGCCATTGTAGGGCATCTTGATGAACTTGGAAACATGATTCTATTAAGTATTATTGGAGGCACCTTGCCTTCCTTGTATATTCCAATCATGCTCCTAAATCATGTGCTCATAAATCATGGAGCTCCACGCTTTTTTGGATTGTGTAGATCATGGACACCGTGGCCTCAGTGTAAACCCAGGGTTACAACTCACTAGCTATAAGATTGCAACCCGTGATCTACAAAAGGCAAAACAAGCTAAACTGTCATAATGTTTCCGAAATTATTAAGCTATATACAGTATGTTAGGTAAGGTAAGTCTTCTGGGCTTTTTACACCCGAGCCTAGTGATTCATCAGATCGGTGATTATCCCTGGATTCTGTAGCGTGAAGTGACTAGGAGTACAGCTCTTCCTGGATGGGATACTAGTCCATTGCAGGTTACCTTCCCAGTATTTTTACTGGTACCCATTTATAATTGTGGGGGGACAGAGACACAGTTGTGGTTATGACCTTGCCGAGGTTAGCACGGTGGGGGTCCAACAGGGATTTTAACACACGACCTCTTGGTTATGAGCCGAGCACCCTAACCACTATGCCACTGGCCCCACATACAGTATCTGAAAGACCTTTAATAAGCGTTGAAAACACTGTCAAGTCCAATAGTATTGGTGTATGCTGTAAAGAACACCACTAGCTGTACAGGTATATGATACACTCTAAAGATAAAGCGACCACCAATAATGTTTATTTCTGACAGTGTAGTAGACTCATACAAGTTTGAGAACCACTCTTTGAGAAGGTACAACTTCAGCACTGTACATTTCCATTGTTGATTGATTAGTACCCAGAACACTGCATCTGAAACTCAGATCTATCACATAAACTATGTATTGTAGAGTTCTTACAGTGACAAGTTCTTTAACTGGTCACATTGAGTTGAGTTTAAACCGAAACTTAATCACTCAAAAATTGCATCACTGTGGGGCTTTTTTTCTATTGGTAGAAATTTCCAGAAATAAAAGCAGTGTATTTGATTTTGTACTCATCTGAATCATTGTGAAGCCTATAAACCACTGTGTGTAGCGTTGACATGCAAATGTAAATATAGTGTACCATTTGCTGTGTACATAACTGAATGTGAAGATGCTTGTGCATCATGAAAGAATAGATAATTACTGAAATCTGCACTGTGCATGGATTGCCAGGTAAAAAAACAAAACAAAACAAAAAACCCTTAATGGTACCATGCCAGTGATGAGGAAAAGTAATTAGTGACGGAGAGAATGTAGGCTGAATAGTTTGACATACTTTATATATGTAAATTCTCTATGGCTCACAGGCACGCATGGTTCCAGGTCTCTGATGGTGACCTTGAGGTAATAAGCTGTAGTTTTATAGTAATTTAGTAGACATGATAGACTGCACTGAATCTGAATTATAATTATAAGTAATTATACCGCAAGTACAGTTTTTAGTACCAAAGACTTCCCTTATCACTGATGTTGTATTTTCAAGCATGCATCTTTAAATCTGAAAAAGTGAACATCGTACATAGATATATAGATTGATAAATAGATACTTTATTAAAGAATTAATTTTAATGAATTTATTAATGTGTGCCTTTTGAAAAGATTTCAGGTAGATACTTACCTTTAAGAGCAATGTGTAGACAATGAAAAGATTGTGGGTTCCACCTGACAGGGAAAGGTACTCTTTTTACCTCAGCCAAGGAGATTATTTTATACTCTCTATTTGTGTGTTTGTTTGTTAACAGAATTACACAAAATTTATGTGTAGATTTTCATGAAATTTCTACCAGATGTGGGGCTTTGGACAAGGAAGTTGCCATTGATGGCATTGATTGATGATCCGTATCAAATTCTGGATCCATGGACCTTTTGAAGGATTCTTTAACATTGTGAGATAGGATGATTTGGTTCATTTGGGGATTTGCTGGGCTTGGCGATCGTACACACTCCTCAGGTGCACTGAACATGTTCTCTACCTTCTGAATTGCTGTGCACTCAAAGAAAAAAACAAGAGCATCTGAAGAGCATATACCTCTAATTACCCACATAGTCACACATTAAGGTATCAAACTGTACTTTTCCTCATCCCTACGGTGATCTTAACCAGACTATATCTTTTGTATTTTTAGCCTGCACTGTAACAGCTTTAAACTATTTAACCAGGCCTTAAAGACTGCGGAGTAAAGGGACTCCAAATGTACAATAAACTATCTGTAGAATTCTGTAGAAATCTGCATTTGGACAAGATGAACTTGAATGAACATGAAGTCCATCACCTAAGGTAAAGGTAGCAAGCACTTTTATTAATTCATATTTATTTCATTTATTAACTGTTACGCCAGACTGGAACTTTGTGTGAGTGGTCTGCTAGAAGCATTTTCATCTTCCTTTAAAGTTTTATTGGAATTTTGGGTAGGCTGGACTGGATAACCCTTTGGTTTGTGTTTGAACTGTTGCACAGGATATAAAATGTAAACTGATTTCTGCTTCTTGGTCAAAGATAAATCTATTCAGTAGAAAGAATGATGAACTTTGATCACCAGACAGTCAATGAACTCACAGGACATAGGACGATGGCCTTTAAATCTGTTGTAAAAGTCTGGGTCTCCGTGAACGTTACTTTTTAACCCGAGCTCGCAGAGTGATTGCCTAACAGACTGTAGTAAGTTGTATCCTTGCCAGAATGAATACTTTCAGCATCCTGCGCAGTTATAGACTGTCAGGTCTTTATTGCACCAAATTCCCCGGCTGATGAGCTGAAGGTGGGGACAGTGAACCTGAGCCAGGAGAAGACAGACGCTGGTTTTTATTACTTACTAGATCAGGATTAAACATGTTCAGTAGTTTATAATTTCTTTAGAATTTTTCGTCAACTACTACATCTCAAGACCTTTTCATTACAAATCATAATCTACATCCAGCTAAAAACTAGTAGCTATATTTAATTTCTAATGCTAACTAACTATAGACGAAACAAGAGCTCTGAAAAAATGCAAATCTCTGCCAAGGGCAGCATTCCCCCATATGAAACAAAATGTAAAAACAAAGTTCTTTGTCTTAAAATGTTACAATATTAAAAAATCCTTTAAAAATTCCTGAATCCAGAATTTGATCTGGATAATCTTCAAGATTGTATGTAGTCTTCATCCAGAGCCCCACATTTGGTAAAAATGTACACGTAAATTGAGACTAAAATATAATATTATTAATAATAATAATAATCATAATAATAATAATGATAATAATAAGTCGGTACGGTGGCGCAGTGGTTGGCACGTCTACCTCATAGCAAGTAGGCATGGGTTCAATTCCCGGGCTCAGGGCGTTTCTTTGTGGAGTTTGCACGTTCTCCCTGAGCTTGCAGGGGTTTAATCAAAGTACTCTGGTTTCCTCCCACAGTCCAAAAACGTGCACAAAAGGCTAGTCCAAATTGCCCCTAGGTGTGAGTGTCAATGGTTTTATGTGTGTTAAGTGAGCTGTTCAGGATGTACCCCGCCCTCGCCCAGAGACGGCTTGAGATGGGTGGCCAGCCAGCCTTCGCAAGACCCTAATTAGAATTAAGCAGCTTAGAAAATAAATGAATGAATAATAATAATAATAATTAATAATAATAATTAATAACTGGGCGAGGGCGGGGTACACCCTGGACAGTTCGCCAGGCCATCGCAGGGCCGTCAGTCACACAACCATTCGCACTCACACTCACACCTAGGGGTGATTTGGAACAGC
>JBCNYG010000020.1:16335041-16346798 GCA_039654305.1 Porochilus rendahli
AATATCTACATTCTAGTAATTAAACTTTTTGCTTGGATTGATTTCATAATTGTAATTTCTGAATGGATGGATGACTGTACATATTTTGCCATAGCTAAAGGGAAGGAGGGGGAATAGGTGGAGGAAGAGTAGGGAGAAGAGGAGGAGGAGGAGGAGGAGTAAGGTGAGGAAGGGTCTGGACCTATGAACATACTACATAGGAGATGATAATGATGGGGGTGATTGTGTAAGTCAGTTGCCATGTCCATGTAAAGGCAGTACGAAGCGGTCGGGCGGCATTAGAGCTTTTGGCTGTAAGGAAGGGATGGGGATATACAAACAATGAGCATATACATGCCCATCTACGAAAAAAGAACAAAACTCTAACACTGACAATCTGACAAACCCTAAACTGCAACTTCTTCACCATGCAGTTAAAAAAACAAACAACCAACCAAACAAAAACAAACAAAAAAAAACAGTTAAAAAAGTCAATTGTTTTTAAAGATCGCTGGCAAAATTTGAAGAAAAACAACATTGAGATGTGGAACATTTTCACCGACATTCATATGTGTTATCTGGATGTTTCAAGGACTTACTTTATTTGTTTATCATTAACAGAAATAAATAAAAAAATATATTTTTACCATCACCGTTTTAAATGTAATTGATTATGATAAAAAAATTTTTTAGACACACACAGAGTATTCGATGAAGTAGTTCCAAATCTAATAATAATAATAATAATTTTTAGTTTTGCATTTACATCTTTCTTAAGTTTGAAACACTGATATTTAAAATAAACAATTTGTTTAATGTGTAAAAAAAAGAATAAAAGGAGCAAAGCAATTTGAACTTTCACTTTCACACACTACAACCAGATGCACAAACTATTAAAAAAAAAACGGACACGATCAAGAGCCAGACAGCCAACGCACGAGTGTGCAACTGACTGCCGTCTCTGTCATGTGACCCGTAAGACAAAATCTATCTGTCATTGTTAGTCTTAAACACATAAACAGGCGTGCAGTCTGGATGTACGTCAAAGAGAGAGGAAAATTGGGCTGAAAATGGGTTAATTTTTTACTGCAGGATGTCGCGGATGCATGCTTAAAGTAAGTTGCATTTAGGGAGAGTAGACAAACGACAGAGCAAGCGGCGTTCAGGTACGACATTAAACACAGATATTTCGGATCAAATAAGCCAGATCAACCAAGGCCTGTAGGTGCCAAAGCCACTCCAGCACAGAGTTCACGCTTTTATCAGTGCCTACTAAGATCAGAATGAGTCGATTGTGGGTTTGTTTTATGCTAATAGTTTCTTTTATCAGTATGAGATGAGGTTGAAGGGTGACTGTGCTCCACACCTACAGACTTTTGTTCAAAAGAAAGCTGTACATTAAATATAATCAGAATTCCACAAGAGGCCAAAGAGGATTTACATCCATAAAAATCGATACATTACCATGAGTAATAAATAAATCAAAGTTTTAGGAGTTTAAAACAACACTAATCCATCTAGCTCATCCAACAACCATTTTAAATTATTAAATAATGACATGGGATACATTTTTTAATCCACTGCATGTGGGATGATGTGGGATATCTGCGAAAAAGGTTTCCCTGCCACTACAGACTCCTTCCAAATGTTCTATACATGTAACATTATCGCATAAAAAAATCTGATGAAAAGATCTGATATGGTAACTATATGTTAACTATCACTGAAGTCTCTGCAGTCCGAGTGCCGGTGAACGAGCCGCTACTATAGAAACTTATTCAGATGAAGACATTAATAATGCTTTACAAACATTTATTTAGCTATAAGTTTGCATAGTGGATTCAATAAATTTAAAAAAGATTTTTTAACAGTGGGTTTTTGGAAGTGTGGTATTACAGGAGGCCCAGCAGGGGGTAATGTGCACTGTAGTTTTTTCAGCTTGGCAGAGGTTTGCGCTCTCTGAGTGCTTTTTGATTATATTTTATGTACATTTTAACATGATATATCATATGTACGATTTGGCAGGCATACTTATCCAAAATACTCTTTTAATAGTAATATATAGACAGAATATGAGACTATTATAACAACAAATTCAACAGTGTTGCCAACCTCTGAATACACTGTATACATCTGTGATCACCTCTTTTAAGTATTTTATTATGTTTAAATAATAAAGTAATATTTGTAAACTTTGCACTCGTTGTCCTTTACAGCTAGGATGTTAAACGCATTTTCATGATACATTATTGTGCGAAATTGTACCTTTCCATGACTTCACTAAAGAAAAACCATAAATGTAATTTTCATACTGTTCTGAATGGATTACTCGCCCTGTTCATCAGGTCTAGGAGTGCATCTCGGTGGTGAATTTTGTCAGTAGCTGCACTACATAGGGGCAAATTACCACGTGCTTTTGAGCAGCCACCTGCTGACATGTAATAAGAACAAACTCTCATGCACAGGATGGAGCCAAAGAACACTCTCCACTCAAAGAACACTGCACTTGACACTTTTTCATGGTAGATAATCGTATTTATTTTTAATCAGCACGGGGCAGAAACACTCACTTTAAAGGGTACTTGCCATTGTGTGTGAGGAAACATCGGGAGGAATGTGGCAAGTTAGGAAAGTGTCAAACTTCAAGGCTTTGTGGCCTGAGTTTACCAAATCATGCCATCTGGTGTTCAAAGAGGGAAAAGGTGAGTCTTGTATTCTTATAATGGTAC
The DNA here is from genome assembly GCA_039654305.1 of Porochilus rendahli. NCBI lineage: Eukaryota > Metazoa > Chordata > Actinopteri > Siluriformes > Plotosidae > Porochilus > Porochilus rendahli. The sequence continues at coordinate 16,337,750 of JBCNYG010000020.1, forward strand.
TTTTTAAATGTAATTTTTACTATGCTACGTGTTACATATCTGCTACATGTTTTATTTATTTACCTATTAATCAATGAATTTATTTTTTAAGAATAATTTAGCAGAATAAAGTATTTAACATTCCTAATTTTATCTTAATTATGGTAAGCAAATGATTTATCATTATACCAAAGGATGATTTTTTTATTTAATAAAACTGAAAATCGAATCATAAAAAATTGAACCTATGTCATGTAATCCATATTTATTTCTAATTATTTTAATGATCATATAAAAGTAAGTCAAGCTTTCTGTAGTATTTGTCATTTCAGTATTTATTCAATTTTAAATAAATTTGTGCTTGAAAAATGGTTCATTTTGATTCCTTTTGGGCTTTGCAAAGCCTTGAAAACAAAGAAATTATCAAGTTAAAAAAAAAAGAAACTAACCACAAAACTAAAAACAAACAAAAAATATGCAAAAAAACAAACAACATAAACTTAAACATATACTATAAACTTTTGAGAATCTGCAGAAAGAAATCAAACCAAAACATATTTTGGTGTTTAAATGTAAAAAATAAAAAAAAAAACTAAAAGAAATAAAATATCTAATATCAAATAATATGAAAATGTGGAGACGAATGGAATCACTGAGTGTGTATCAGAAAAGGCCTGTTTTTTCAGGGTCAGGTTATTAACCCTTTGACTCCTTCTTCTTCCTCCTCCTGTTGTTAGTGTACTGGTATGTTAGATGTTAACAAATTTATTGCATTTAAGAGTCATGTGACTCTCTGCTCTTTTAACAGAAGTTTTACAAAAATGTAATTTTTTCTGCAGCTGGTAGTTTTTCAATCATCACTGCTGTCTTTGTCCTTGGACTAAATTTTTCTTTGGTTGTGAGGCACTTTGATCACGTATTAGGAAATCTTTATATAAGTCCAGCAGCACCGACAGAGAAAGAGAGAGAGAAAGAGAGAGAGAGAGAGAGAGAGAGAGAGAGAGAGAGAGAGGGTGAGAGAAGTGCTGAAAGGAAAGCGAATGCTAAAACATTGAACAGTTTATTGGACAGATGACCTTGAGTGAGGTTTTTGCCCTGTGTTAGTGTTGTGATCAGAAAGTAAATTAGCAGGAAGCTAAACTGATCACAGCACTCTCTATTAGCTGTTCAGGTGAACCAGCCGGCCGGATAATTAACACTCTGGGGAGAATGGGGTTTCATCAGTGACGGGGGCACTGGGGTGCTGTCCCCTCCCCATTCTGAATGTCGAGAGAAGATAGTCTGCTTAAATATGTTAAACTTCATTTATACTATAATAAAATTTACTTGATAATGCATATGCCAGCAGATCGCCATTTACAGGAGACATTTTGTCACTGCACCAAAGTTTTAAAATGGACTAGAATGTTTAAATAGGAATCTTAAACATGTGTATGAACGAATAAATAATTTTCACTGACTTCGTCTGAATGACCGAAAAGAGTTGCTGATCGCTGTTACTCCGAGATACTGGTAACATACAGCACTCCGTGCTTTTTGGGAAGCTCCGGATAATGAACAAGTACTTGCTGGAGGTAAGGTGGATGTTGAGGGGAATATTCAATGCAGTGAAATCCATGGAGCCTGAGGCAACTTTAGAATATGCTACATAGGAACAGCAAAAGTGAATCCAGAAATTAAATCAAGATTTGTAGTCTGTAGTTTATTTTTTACACAGTTTAACCGTTACAGGGGCAGGTCTAGCAAGCTCAGCTAAAGGTGAGTTTTGAACTTTTTTCCATTAAGAGTTTTAGTACATACTAAATGGAAGCGCAAGTAAACTGGGATTAATAAAGGCATGTTTAAGCTCAGTTTACTATATTCTACATAAAAAACACAAGAAAAACTAAGATTTTTATGGATTGTTTTTCCATTTGTAAAGCATTATAATGATCGTTCTGCTTGCTCCAGAGTCCTTGCTAGACATTTTGATTCAAATATTATCCACATGGGAGAGCAGGTAATTATTGAATAAGGCAAAGTATGATATGAAGAATTGTTTTGAGTGTTTTATCTGCCATTGTTGTAATACAAAAGCCAAATTCCATAATTGTTTTATTACTTATTTAACATCACTTATCTTCTTTAACTTATCCAAAGCCAGTGATGGATAAGTTGTCTAATAGAAGAATAACAGGAATTATTTGCTTATTTTCTGCCAATTAGAATTAAGAAGATATTTTGATTGAATAAGGTTCATTAACCCCAGATAGCGAACCAATCAGATCACGCTGTTCCCGTGTTGTTTTCTAATATTTATTATACTGCAGACTGCAAACCAATGAGATTACGCTGTTCCCATAAAGCATATACTAACAGATACTATCCACTAAGTGACCTTGGGATAGGTATAGTAGTAGTAGTAGGATTAGTAGTAGTAGTAGTAGTAATGGTATATGCTAAAACAGTTACTCACAGTTACCCCATACTGTGCAGTCTGTATTCATCAGTATCCACCAAGCCTAAGGTGAACCACTGTTAATTATTATTCGTTTTTTATGTGTTTTGAGTAAGGTTCTACTGGGTTTGTGTCATATTTAAAAAAGAATAAAGTGAATAAAAAAATAGCTCTTTACTTTATATGTAACAATACTATGTACTCTGATTAGACTGCTGCTGTTAATGTGTTACGGATGTGTCTGAAAATAAAAATTCTTAAATCTAAGGGCCGGGTCCCTGTGTGAATTCATTTGACGCAACTGTCACGAATGACTGCGTACCTTCTAATTTCTTCACGCCATTCTGTGCAGCAATCTGACAATACTTTCATGTTCGCTTCAACAAAATCCTAAATAATCCAATTTTTACCATATAAGCTGATGTGAATGCTGGAGCAATTAATGCTAAGCCCTGTTAGCATGTTTACATTAGCACTGTTGTCAGATGAAGTTATTTTCAATATACTGAGTTGAGAATCGGAAAAGTAAAAGTCCTCTTGTGGAATTCCTGAAGGAGAAATTTAGGGGGAAAAAGGGAAAAAATTCCAACAGTTTTACAAACAGAGAACAGAATCACATGACAGAAACACTTTAGGACACGGACATGTGGACAGACAGGAAGTCTACACACACAGAAATGATGCAGCAGCAATCTTTGCAACCGCAATCCTGAAATATATAAAAATGGTGATAAAACTGAAAAGAAATGGAGTCAAATACATTAAGCCGGTGGGGTTAGTGTGGATGGTGGGTGGAGCATACCACGGACACAGAGCCATGCACTAAACCATGACGACGGAAAGTTCTTCAGAAGATGGTTCTAGTCAAGAAGCTACAAAACACTCTAACATGCCACAAATGACTGACTGAGAGATGATTTTTTTTGTGGCAATAAAATTCTTTTTATGCCATCTGCATTTCAATATTAGCTTATGCAGAACGGCAGGGGAGGGGCACAAGAAAGAAAAGGGATAATATTCACCATTCTTTTACACAACTTTCTTAATACTACTTGCTCATTTTTGATGGCAAGAAAAGATTTTGTTGCCAGTTTTTTTTATCAGAAATGGAAATGTCAAATTTGTAGGCCAAAAAGAAAGAAAGAAATATCGACCAACACCAACAAATCATGCGGCACAAGATGAGGCGAGACAACAGGAATGTTGTAGCCATGAAACAGATGAAAGACCCAGTAAAAACCAATAAGAAACAGAACAACGGCCCTTGAGGAAAAAAACCCAACGCAAAAACAAACAAACAAACAAACAAACAAACAAAACCAGCCAAACATGCTAAACAAAAAACAAAACAAACAAAAAACCCCCAAAAAGACAGCAACCCCAGAACAAGAGCGTCCCATGCACCTGTCCAACATCAACTGATGGGGTTAGAAATGATGGCATGAATTTCTGTGTAAACGTGACTGGATGATTGGGGCCCTAGCAAGTTTTCTTCATGATACAGATACAGATCAAGAAGAGCTCTGACTTTCTCCAACTATCGCAGCTGAAAAAAAAAAGATTTGACAGAAATTGGGATTGACAATCAGCAGTGAAACAGTTCTGACTCGTCTGTCTCGTCCATGTAAAACATTCATTACATCTAATTTATAGAGGACAAAAAGCCATTTGTGCGGCGTGTGAGTTTGCTAAAAGCCCTCGAACCTTCTTTACGCAGCCGTGATTGATGAGTGTTTTAAAGAGCAATGAACTCCAGGGTACAGCTCGCTCTACAGTTTTACATTACCATCAAAATACTTAATACATGACCTCTTTTTATTGCAATCGTGGCCGATGTGTTAATATCAATATTATACAAAGAGCACTTTAGTTTAAGTGGAATGATGTGAGCCTTGACTGATATAAAATAAAATCTTGGGAAAATGTAGACTCGCTAAAACAACATTGCACATTTAATAATAATAATAATAATAATAATAATAATAATAATAATAATAATAATAATAATAATAATAATTATAAATACATTTCTGTTTTTATAGTTTAAAAAGGCAATTCTATTTATGTATTCATTAGTTGTTTGCAAATTATTCTTTATTAATTTTCACATATACATTGTATTATTTATTTATGTATGTATGTAACAGGGTGGCACGTCCGCATCACAGCAAGCAACCCCTGGGTTCGAGCCCCAGGTTTGGTGAGAGCAGTTCTGTGTAGAGTTTGCATGTTCTCCTCATGCTTGTATGGGTTTAACCCAGGTACTCTGGTTTCCTCCCACAGTTCAAAGACATGCACCTTAGGCTAACTGACTGTTCCAAATTACCCCTAGGTGTGAGCGTAAACGGTTGTGTGTGTGTGTGTGTTGGCCCTGCAATGCACTGCTGAGCTGTGAAGGACATACTCTGCGCCTTCACTCAGAGTCGGCTGAGAACCTGTGATCTAGTACGATGAAGTGTTTTGGCAAATGGATGAATTAAGATTTGTTACGATAAGACTGATCAAATGTAAATCCAAAATATTTTTTGATAATGCATAATTTATCCATAACCCTAAAATAAAAAAGAAAATAGGCACTGTTTTATTTCTTCTAAGTAAAAAATACAAAATTATGTGATCTCTGACATGAGTTCATAATGTATCTTAAATTATTATTAATAGTTGGATTAGTATACATTTACTTGGTTACATTATTTTTATTTAAGATGAACAGATATTTTATCCTGGGCTTTAAATAAAATATAACTTGATTAAAGTTTTAAAGTGGTAAAGCTTTTTTTTTTGCCATTGGCACTTTTTTAACAGTACAAAGACATGAAATGTAAACGCAGAGTTATAAAAAAAGAACCTGTTATAAATCACATTTTTATTTAAAAAATGTAAATTGATAAAATAAAGCTTTTCCCCCTTAACTATGCAGAATTTTATATTTAGCTTTTTTATTCATAATCTATCTTAAATGAATCTTAAATGTTTTTTTAATCGAATCTTTTTTTGGCGTGACAGTTTAAATATTTGTACATTTTACAGTGAGAAGACAGACAATCTTTTTAAAATATAATTACAAAAACAAACAAAAAAAAAAGCCAAAGCCCAACTTCTATCAAAAGCTTTTAAATCTGATTAATATGTATTTTTTATAATAGTATCTTATTTGGATTGAGGGGAAAAAATTCTCAGCAGAATAACTTGTTTAGAAAATATTCAAAAAAACAAAACAAAATGAAAATGAAAAAAGAAACAATTTGTACACAGAAATTCGATGATATCTGTTCTCTATTAAAATGCTTAACTTAAGCCTTAAAATAATGAGGGAATCAAAATAAATCAGAAACACTACTTCCATCACAATTACTTTTCTACATGTCACACTATAACTTGGCGTGAAAGAAAAATTAAATTAAAATTGAGACATCTCAAAATGTATCATGTAAAATGCAATCCAGTGTCACATGACAGAAAACCTTTGATTATGATACATTTTGAAGCATCAATGCAGAGAACATGTCACGTCTCGGTACTAATTTTGCTTATACATCCTCATGAGAGATGGGGAAGACAAAATTAGCAGGAAATGTGAGCATGTTAACCACTTCGGAAAACCCCATGGCCAAGTGTAGCTCGTAACAGGTGTCGCTTTATTTCAGGGCGTCTCTTAAAACTTACTGGGTGAAATTTTTGAGATAAGCTCTTGCCTGAATGAATGACTTGTTTATGTTGTCTTTGCTAGACAGGAAGTTGGCTTTACTTAGCTAGACAGGAAGTTACACTTTATCAATCCATGGGGGGACGGCGATGCTTTGAGGATCTGATCCTCCATTGCAAAATGAAACACCACCACATAGGAGCAAGCAGAATTAAACTGACCTAGCCCACCTGCGTGCTCGAAGTTGCACTCCTCCAGATCCTCATCGTCATTGGAGCACTCAGCTGATGTGACGATGTCATCTGTGCTCTACAAAACAACAGAACATATATAGAAAAAATGTGATTTCATAACTGAGGTGCCATTTGCACTGCGTTAATGTGGTTTCATTTGTGCAGTGTGCACACACTATAACAGCTCAATAGAGAGAAATACACTAAGTTGACTGCAGTGACCTTGGAACAATGTCAAGCTGACCCATGTACGATCCCATCCAAGACCTTCCTGAATGAAACCTATGCAACAAATTTGGTGATCCTGTGCCATGTCCCATTAAAGTTATCACACTAGCAAGCCTTGAAATGCTCAGTATAGTAAAATTCACTAACGTAAGTAAATTGACCTTGAAACAATGCAGGCATATAGATTCTCAGCTGAGATCTTCCTGTGGAGGACCCATCTAATGAATTCAGTGATTCTGTCATTTTGTTTCAAAGTTTTCACATTAACAGGAACTAACAAATCCAATATATAAAAAGTTACTTTTTGACCTTGAAACTATATGTGAGTGGGGCCCATACACCAAACTTGGTGATCCTATATTTATTCCTTCCTTGTTATCACACTAACAAACCATACAATACCCATTTCTATAGCTCCCTCTCCACTCACCTTCAGTGCCAGTGGGAGCCTAAGAGGAATACGATTATGAAGATATCCAACCTTGCTGTGACCCTCACCCTGCATGGATTAGCTTAAAGTTATATAATCAGTTCATCTGCTGAGCATAATGATCATTCCATTAATCCCTCAACCATTTATACACTTGTTCTTGAGATATTGTGTTTCCGGGTATCTCTGATGCAAGCAAGGACAAGTCGAATACATAATGCTTCCATCACCATGGTTCAGCACCTGACCCGACGACTTAATTGAGCTTTAAATAATAATCCTGCCAAACCAGCACTTCCATTGCAAAGCTCAATAGTTCATATCTGGGTTTATTTTAAACTCGTTTCCAAGGATTGCTGGCTCTGATCATTTCTGGCTGTCACCTCCATTCGGTATTTTAATAGTTTGCTTGAATTTTCATTATTGTTCATCACTGCTTTTTTGAGAGGAGAGCAGAGGTCTGGACTCGTATCCGCAGCCAGAGACCCGCATCATCTCTGCTTCTGATTTACCCCCTTCTTCAAAACCTTCGGTGATTCACACCAGTCAATGCTGAGAGCTTGTTTTTCACACACGCACACACACACATTGTGCGTGGCATGTCTTTATTAGATGCAGATTCAAAAGCAGGACAAAATAAGCACTGTCATAGAGCGGTTTATGAAATTATAAATAACAGAATACGTAATGGAGAATACTCTCATCTGTGAAAGCACATAATCATAAATATGATTGGCTTTGACTGGTTAAGAAATAAGCACCAACCCCTCCTTCTACTTTCCCGCTACGTTGTTCATGGCCTTGGATGACTGAGGAAGAGATTTTTTCCCCCACTTTGGTCAAGTTGAGCAATAAAATGCATTTGATAGTGAATCAGAGAGGTGCGGGATGGCAGACAGGGAGCCTCTCCACGCTGCAGCGCTGTGAAATATCGCTCTAAGTAAATATAAAATTATTCATTGAATTTATATTTAGTGTGGCAAATGACTCATCTTGCGGCTGAAAGACGGGGAGAGATGGCAGATGCAGAAGGTGATGAGAAAGGTAATTGACTGATTCCAGAGAAAATTTGAAACGATCTTCGGGTTTCCTGCTCAGAATGAGAGAAGGACACTAAATATCTTCAACAACTTAAGAACTCACAAATACTATTCAGTGTTTATATTCCCATTGAAATATTTATTCATCCATTTTTATATTTATTCATCATTTAATTAATTAGGTTAAAAAGATTCCTAAATATTCTAAAAAATATCCCTAACTCACATCTCTCTCTCTCCCCTCTCTCTATTTTTTCTCACTCTCTCTCTTGCTCCATCCTACCATCCCTCCCAGTATTTTAACAGCAACTCTCTCTCTCTCTTTCTCTCTCTCTCGCTCGCTCCATCCATCCCAGTATTTTAACAACAATGCTCTTTCTATTGCTTCATCCATCCACTACTCTATTTGTCTTGCTCCATCCATCCATTCATGGATCCAAATCAGTATTTTAACAACAAAAACAATATTATTCAGTGTGCTGATTCACATCCTCACCTTAGTTATCCACACCTTAGTCAAACGTAGCACACACTTACCCGAGTGAAGTATTAACGAGGACTTTTCTGTCCTGCAGAAATTGCACACTGTACAATTGGGCACCCCAATTAATATGAGGTCAGGCCCCTTTCCTTACATGCTAAAGGATGCTGCTTCACATCTTTTAATTTAGCCTTCTAGGGAAACACATACTGAGTAATTAAAAAATTGTCTTCCAAAAAAAAAATGCTTCCAACATGTAACGTGTTATGGGTTAGGATATTTTATGAGCACTTATGATTACCGAATGATACCGTGACATGACGGGAGGTGACAGAAAAACAGTGTTACAAAGTTAATTGTCACAACATCACAGAGTATTTCAGCCTGAAAAGTGTCATAACCATACATCATCAGTATGTCACTGCTATGTCACCTGACTCAATTGTTAGGCATCAATACAGTAACTGATATAATTTCACCATGAATAAAAGCAGTCTCTATGACAGCCGGCATGTGCTGTACTCAAATGGAGATTGACAGATATTTGGGTCGGTTTACAACAGAATATGTATATA
>JBCNYG010000020.1:16350386-16365618 GCA_039654305.1 Porochilus rendahli
GATAAACATTTTTCCATGATGTGTATTCAGTGAAGTTAAGTTTCTGCAGCTTATCACTTATTTATAGCATTTTCATAATTATTTATTTCTTGGCTGGAAGAATAAGTATTTGTTCCAACAAAAACAATGTCTTTAAAATACCACTGGAAGGGTTTTCAGCATTCATCTCTGTTCTAAAGCTTAATTATGTCCCTTTTGTTTAAAAAAAATAAACAGCACAGTTACAGGAAGTTAATATCAAATTCCCTGGAGATCAGCACTTTTTCCCCTCTGAATGTTTTCCGAAGCCGCGAGGGTCTCTTTACGGCGTCCGAGAGATAAGAAAATCCACCTAAATCCATTCCATTTATTCTCAGCACCGTACAAACGATTAACTATTTAAATTATTAAAGGATTTTCAGCTCTAAATTAAGATGCCAAGCATTTCCCGATTCCTCTCACAGTTTCTGCATAAGGACTGGACACGCCTACTGTGACATTACGTGTCTTTTAGTTCATTTAGTTGATGAATAAAACCTTGAGTTTGAATACGAAAATGTAAAAAGTGTCAAAAAAGGTAATGAATTAAAAAAAGATACATGACGAGGCTGGACATTCATTAATAAATTTAGATAATTGCCCACTTCTCACACTGATAGATTTCTTGACAATAATTTATAGTCAAATTCTCTCTTTGGAAACCACCTTGTTAAATGACTTTAAATCTTCATGGGAGGAAGACATGGCCGAGGTAATTTCGGATGAATTATGGGAAGAGTTGAAAAGATTGAAGGATTCTCCACAATGTAAAAGGATCTCATTGCTGTAGTGGATGGTGTAACCGGTCTTGCATGAATCATTTGCAAGTGTACTGCATTTTTTTTTCATTACTGGTGGGGTTCGAAGAAGACTTTTTTAATACACTTTCAAAGGCGAAACATACTCAGACCTTCTCAAGATTCAAGTTGGCATCAGTGTTAAGCAGTACATCCACTAGAAAGCAGATCAGAGTCCAAATTTTCCTAAATCAACAAACAAACAGATCTCCCACCATTTTTCCTTCGCTACCGTCCTTCCATTTAATTCCCATCAAATATCTTCCCTGCCGTTCGATATTAAATACTTGTTCTTGTGCCGGAACAAAGCAACATAAAACAGATTTCTCACAACCTCTCCTTAAAAGATTCTGACATTATTACAGTTTGTTCCCCATGCCTCTTTAAGGATTCGCTACAGCACCCCAACAGTTGCCAGTGGTACTGGTCCATTCTGTATGCATCTGCAGGTCTTCCAAAAATGTGGACAAATATGGATAAATTAAGTGCAGATCCTCTGTAATAATCCATATCCATCTTTAATGTTAAGCATAAATGGGCCTTTACTGCTCTGTTTGGGGTTTCCTCACTAACATCAAATGGAAAAAGTCTTGTAGGTATACAAAATAAATAAATAAATAAAAAAGAACTGAACAAGGTCAAACAAGAACTAACCAGGTCAAAGTTCCTGGCATGTATGCATATGACCACAGAAGGGGTGGAGACAGGACCAGGAAGTGAAAAAATAAACATTGAAGTGAGAGCTTGGCTAAAAGCAGGATTTGTGACATCATAAGTGTTCAGCAAATGCCTTATTAATGCATTAGCTTGTTGTTCTTCACATCGTTAAAACATTTAAAAAGAATTTACCTCATTAACGGAACACACTTACTTTGCATTCCAACAGCATCCAAACTCCACATGGCGCTGCAGAACTATCATCACACAAACGAACCAGATTTGAAAATCGTTTTCTTGTTCTTTAACCTCCATCGCAACAACACTTGGCACTAGAATAAATTTGCTTTGATACAGACTGAGTTTCTGTGATGGGATCATCGGCCTCACATGGCGAAGAGCACACATGCTGAAATGTGATGACAGCTCACTTGGAAGACCGCTAAGGATTCCGTGTACAAATGCTTCTCTTTCAGTGGCCACTATTTGTTCAAATAGCCGGTGGTTCCGCTGGAAAAAGAAAGTGCTTGGATTGCTAACTCTGGGAATAAATCTCTAAAAACTCCCCACAGTTAGCATGTTCACTAATCGCTAATCTGCCAGGTAGAAACTGGTGGTGTATACTGAAGCACAAAACCTACACATTTACTGTAGAGGCATCAGCAAACAAGAGAAGCTGATAACTCTGCAATATCACCAGAAAGTCCAATCCTGGCGAGATAAACTCATGCTGCATTCCCAAAGCTATTTTTCTGTCATTGCGCTATGAATGTAAGAAGCTTGATTATGGCGCATGGACAAATGTAGGATGAAAACAGAAAGAAGTTGTTTTTTTTATTATTATTAAATACAAAATACATTAAACACACAAAAACAGGTAGTAACAACAGTGTCAGGTTTGCTATTTATTCAGACTAAAAGAAAATGCCCAGATATTAAAATCCGATACTCTATGAACATAGCCTGTGATGCAAGCCTGGGGTATGTTTTTGCGTTAACAAACAGACAACACTAAAGGAAATATGCGAGATCCGGACATATTCATGATCAAAATAGAAAAGCACTCGGTGAGCTTCTGATGTAACGAAAACAAACAATGTAAAAGTGAAATTAGTTTAGTTGTAATCTATTAATTATTATTTATAATGTTTTTAAACTGAATGTGGATGCTTGATGAGCCTTTTTTTGCAGAATGATTGTGTGGTTTATTTGTTTATTTATTTAAATAAATGGCACCCCGGGGTGGTCTTGAGGGCCCTTATCGACTGCTTGTTCTGCTTTTAGAAAGCCATGTACCAAAGAAACATAAAGTCATATTTATATAAAGTCTCAGGAAATAGTATAGAAAATAGCATCCCATCCATCTGAGGTTTAAAAGCTACAGTTTTAGTGAAATGAAAACTCTTGGATTGGGTTGTGTAGCTTGTGTAGTTGGTATTTTGGGTGTAAATTATACTGGTTTGCATTCAGCTCATCGCCTCGGGCCTATGCAAATCGACTTAATCAATGCAGGATATTTACCGTGGCTTGACTCAGAGATAACTGACAGCCCCTGCCCTAGCTGTGCCAGGAAATATTAGCATCCTACTGGGTGCAGAAGGGAGCTGAGGAATGATGGAGCAGAAGATGAGGACCAGCATCTCAATTAGAGAGAGTGAACTGCTCAAAAAAAAAAAAAAACAGAAAAAAAAAATCCAGTAACAATCCCCAACAATGCTTTACAAAGGTCAAACAAGGTGCTAGCTTACATTAAAAATAAACTGCTAGAGTGCATCTAAAACTTTCCCTCAAAGCTGGCTTTTCTCCGCATTAGCATGTGGTACAGAATGCAGTGTTTTGCTGACTGCTGACCTTGAACGGCTTCCAAATAAAGCCCTTGGCACATATTTTCCTGAGGAGATAAGTACTTCTATTGACATGTGTGTTGGTATGGGGACATGGCTGGCAGAGCAGAGGGCTCATTATTAACGCTCGCAGCAGATGTTGACTAGAGCAAAGATCCGAACAGAAGGTGAAATAAATGACAGCAGACGGTCGGGAAGTAAAGTGTGGACACAATATTCAGGGTTAAAAGTAAAACTGGTATGAGGAACAAGGTAAAAAACAAGAACAACAGCAACAACAAAAATGTTCAAATCTTTAAAAATTTTTTGAGTTGTCTGTAACTACTCTGGAATTACTAAAGAACTTTTTTTTTCTCACTGTTTTTGTTTTGTTTTGGCAACAAAGACATTTTAAACTCATTTCCTAATTATTTTCTCATTTTATTAGTTCCCTATTAGTTAATTCATTATTTTTTTATTTACTAATTTGAAAAAAATACATTTGAACTGCTAGCAGTAATCTAAAAAAAATCTTGTTCATCCTTCATATTAGTTATCAGTGTGTAAAGTCTAATTAATTATATTTCCATTGTAAGATGTTTTGTCCAAATGCATCATGATCAAATTTATTTATTTATTTATTTATTGTTCTCTACATCTCAAATAGTGAAAAAATTGCATATGCATAATATGACTAGTTCTTTGATGTATAACCATCACTTTTTTTTAGGGTGGGGGGGGGGGGTTAGGTGCGCTAACAAATATGAAGAGAAATGAATTGTGATGTTTAGAAGTGTTAAATTAAACAGGTTCTTCTGACTAAAATGTTTTTAAGCTCTATGTAAAACGACATATGTGTTAAAACACATCAATGCTAGTGTTTATTATGAAAACAGCAAAAGCCTTATTAAAATAATCTTTAGCTATGCAAGTCACATGTTGCTGTAGAGTCAACGGTTTGGTACTACTCTATGACGTTTCAGAATGTTAACACCCACTAATCAGAGGTGGGCAGCCCCTACCTCCCCAAGTCCCCAGTCCTTGATTGCGAGTCTGTGAAATAAAGCAAATTTTTAACGATAAGCTAATCAGTATTCTCTCCAGGGGACTCTTACTGTTAAAATAAGGGTGGTGGATGGCACCACTGAAGCAGTCTGGTATAAGATATGTACTGCTAAGTTTTGTATGTAATTCATTTATTCAAACTGTGGGTAATGCAAGTAGCTCTATTACCTAGCATGCATGTCTTCTGGGGAAAGACTGCCCCTGACCTGGTGGACAGCAGGATCAGTCTTTCCTCACAAGCCCCCTCCACAGCCCCTCCCCATCCCCTCAACAACCCCTTCCCAGCCTCTCTGCAGCACCGTCTGGCCCCCTTCGTTATGGAAAAAAAAAAACATTTGGTGAATCCTAAAAAAGCCATTTGAAGACACATCAATCATGCAAAGAATTATCTTTAGAAAGAACTCAAAAAAATAAATGCATGGAAAACCAACCCATCATAAATTAAGTCTAAAACAAACAATTTTAGGTATATAGCTTCTGTTTTTAACAAATTTATGGGCAGTTATTTGAAAACTGAGACAGAATAATGTCATCATCAGGATTCAGTTGGAGGTGTAAAAAAAGTTGAATTAACACCACTGGCTGTGCAATGGGAAACTATATGCACCAGTATTTATATATTTAAGCACAAACACCTGAATACTGAAAGAAATTATATTTAATACCACACTCCTCCATGTTTACTTGGGCCTTAATGATGTCATCATTCTGAGACTCTGTTTGTAAATGATCATCCATAAAATTATTTAAATAGCAGCAATTGATCTAAGATTTTGCACACAGACAGATTTTAATTTAGAGTATTTAGATTAAGTTTTAACAAGTGCAGTCTTGTCCTTTATAAACAAAAACCCAGCAGGACCCGTCTCTCCTGTTACATTTTGAGTTCATAATTACAATTCTCAGATTCAGCTTCAGTTCATAATTGCAGGTCTTTAACCTTGATGCTAACATGTTGCCTTTTATCTTTCTTTTATTTCTGTATCTTTTAAGAAATGACAATAAGAGAAGTATAATCAGGAGTAGGCTTCTGAAATCTTCTCGTCTGTTGACGATGTTAAATGAAGGCCAAAGAGCATCCTTTGTCCGATTTTCAGCATTTAAACTAAAACGTAACAATGTCTTAAAGCCATTAGTGTTAAACAGAGAATGTTTAATATCGAACGCCTCACCACTTTTTCTCCTATTTAACATTTCGCCTGATAAAACGGAAAGAGAAAAAAACATTTATTTCTGTTAGAATTTAAAGAAAAAAATGATTTTACATCCTGACTTTAAATCCATTTCTGAACAGGTATGACGCATGCTCTCACAGCAAATCAACAATCCAATCTGCTGCAAAATATATACATTTTTAATTAGCTTAAAAGTACTCAGAGATTTTAAACTGATGGAATTATTTCACAAATGTTTCCCAGCACTTGCCGAGACAAAATAATATTTACAGATCGCGTGTATTTGAGCAGAGTTCAGCTCAGATGCACAGCGAATTCATCAGCGCGTCCTCAGCAAAAAGCTTGCGGACATACATCACAAAGACATAACACTGCCAGCGTGATTTAGAGCGAAGAATGGCGTCGGATCGTTCATTTCACAGCGGTGGCCCCACTCCTAATCGATTATAGAGCAGCGAGGAAAGTGCTGACAGTGGAATAATCCAGCAGATTTAAGAAGTTCCCTGTGTCATGTTTTTACGCTCGTGCTGATTTAAAGGGCTCCGACAGTCAACGTGTTTGGAGATGTATAGATTAACTGTGAATTACAGGAGTTCAATTATCCGGGGTTAAAACACTGATGGATGATTTGGAATTCTTCATCCTTAAACGGGTCTCATAAATTGGGAACCGCCCTTTTTGGCGAACTGCTGGGAAAAAAGGAAAACAGTTCAGGAAAAAACATCAACAATGCTGTATTGTGAAGTCGAGTTACTGCTTCCAGCTCCAGGTGTTTTATTCTTCTTCGAATGTACCACTGCAATTTTTATCCCAATTATCACACTGATTAATAGAAAATACTGCCATACATACGGTCTCCATTAATAGTCACATTCAGCGATGGGAAACATCCACCTTCACCAGCTTTACATTTTTACTACAAAAACAATGATGATGATTTTACTATTAGGGTCGCTGGGCAGCTGGAGCCCATATCAGCCAACACTAGGCGAAGGCGTGGTACACCCTAAACAGTTCACCAGACCATCACAGGGCGCCACTCACAAACACTCACATGTGCATCCACACTCTTGGGCAATATGGAACGGCCAATCAGCCTAATGTACATGCGTATGGACTGTGAACCTGCAAACTCCACACAGGGAGCCCGGGACTCGAATCCAGAACCTTCAGGGTGTTTCTGCCAATGTACTAACTATTATGGTACTGTCCCACCCACTCCTTCCATATATCTTAAATGAATGAACCTATTAGAACTTAAATCTGCCGTTACATATAAAACAACAAGACTTTTTGATGAGCACACATCTACATCAAGCCAACAAAGCCCAGTGTGCAGAAAGCTGTGGCCAGGAGCTCAAGAAAACAACACTGGCCAAACTCTCAGAAAAGGATGAGTGGTATAATCTCTTTCTCCTGTCAATCACATGTAGCACTAACCAATCATGAGCATCTATGAGCTCATGCACATGGAAGTGTGTGACTTCCTCCCTGGTTGATAGCTGTGTGGTTGGCGGGAATCACCCGTGATTAAATTGAAGAAAAATGCAGAGCGGAAAAAGTTCACACACAAAACCAAGAATTCATCCAGCGAATCCACAAAGCCATTTCTGTCTCATCTACTTTTTTTTACTTCAAGTCCAAACCCATGATTTTACAAATTAAAAATAATGAGCCCCATGTCATCGGGTGAGGTTTAAGCTGACATCTTCAATTATTAAGATCTCAATCAAGCGTGTAATTAGGATTAAGTCACATCTCCCGGCACGTCCTCTTTGGGACTGTGTCGAGTGATTTAGCATCGCTTTGAACATGACTGGGAGAGAAATTCAAACTGCGACTTTCTTTCTTCAGACAGATAAAGATAATGATCCCGACCGAGTCTCCGTTGGGAACACAAAGTGATCGTGTCCATCTCTATTCTGACAGGCCAGAGAGCGAGCGGCTTGTCTTACACGCCGAATCAATAACACTGGAGAAGATCCTTCACCAAAAAAAAAAAAAAAGAAAAAGCAGGACCTGTCCCTCCTGTCTCATCTCTATCTTCTGACATCTCGTCTCACTGAGTGCTCCCCAGCAGCGGCGCGATCACATGTCCAGTATGTGTCAAATTTAACAACTGCTTTGTGTGTCTCAGTGCATGTTTAAAACTTCATTAAAATAAGCTCGGTGCAACAGGACCGCACAGGGGTACTTATTTTTAAACTTGACTCATTTTATACATGGAGCTTCATTAATGAAATAATGATCATATTATCTCCAGGGTTTTATTATTTCCAAACCGCCATGTCAGTTTTTTTTTTAATTTATGGATTGCATCTAAAAAAAACTCGAAAAACTTGTTCACACCTGACCATGAAACTCATATGCACTTGTTGAAGATCTCATTGTACATTACAACATCTACTCTACTATGAAGATTTTCCACTAGATTTTGTGGCGGGACTATTGGGACTTGTGTTTGTTCAGCTACAAGGGCATTATAAGGTGGTCCGGTGTGGATGTGGCGATGTTTGAGCAGGTCTCGTGCGCAGTTGGGGTTCTAGTTCATCCCAAAGATGTTTAGTCTTCAGGATTGAGGTCAGGGTTTATATTACACTTGAGTTCTTTTACTTTTTTCAGCTTGAATACATCTTCATGGAGAGTGCTTAGGTACGTTGCTTACATTAATATTTATGGTACTTCACTGGTACCTTTATTCAGATCAAATTACATTTCAACAACTGAGCAATTGAGGGTTAAAGGCCTGCCTCAATGGCCCGAAGGAGGTAGACTGGTGGTACTGGGGCTTGACCTTCTGATCAGTAACCACTGAGCCACCGCTGCCCTGCTTTGAGTCTGGAACAGTGTTTGACTACAGTTTGACGTAGAAGCACATACTGGGTGTGAGGTTAAAGTGTTCACACACCTAACATATCACTCGCTATGTTGTGTATATTCCATCTTAATATGTCATGTGGGAAGATTTAAGGGTTAGTACTTTGTATTAGTGTAAATACACTCCAGGAGGCTTACTCTTTCTTTTCTCAAGCATTGACAAGATTTAAAAGGATATCTCTGAAGGTATTGAGCTCCAAGGACACGTATGGCCTGTCTACATATGTACATATTATAGTCTTTTGACCAATTAATGATAATCTTGCAAGGTCCGAAGTCCTACAATTAGCATGCTTAGTGAAGCATGAGATGTTAAATAGATTCACACATTGAGGTTGCACAACAAACTGGATGAGCAAACTCTAAATAAATATTTAATAAATATTGTTTTCTGACAGGTGGTATGGTGGTGCAGAGCGGTTAGCAAGTCGACCTAACAGCAAGAAGGCTGTTCTTTTATTGATGTTATTTATCCATTTTCACCGTAACTTTTTTTTTTTTCATTTCAAAACTATATCAATGTGAGTCAAGCCACGGAATCTGTAGAAGAACAAACCATGACCACGATCACTTTGTTCCCATTCAAAATACAGTACTATGTGGTTCACGAGCACAGTCTAATTGGCACGGGGCAATGCAGCCACTTCCAAACAGCCTCCATTCATCTTCCTGTTTGAAAGGAAATGGTTCCAGTCCTTGATCTTTAATCATTCTTGCAGCCAGGAGTGCAAGGTCACCGGGGACCCACACGAGTCCCAGTCAGACGCGCTGGCTAAAATTAGAAAAGCAATACGCCGTTTGTTTCAATTACAGATTCAAATCTAAAGTGGCGTCTTTTATTGCGGCGGGCCTGTTTAATTTGCAACTAGAAAAGAGGGCGCTGAGATAAAGAGCGACTTGGGCGCGTGCTTGTGTGCGTAAAGAGAGTGGGACATGAAGGAGAAGATGAAGATAGAAAAGAGGGACGGGAGTGTCGCCGGTATATCAGCTTTATGGACTACGTAGCAGTCAGCAGCCTCACTTTATTATTTGCACGCACATACATGCAGACACTTATTATGCTCAAATAAGAAATATCACCTATTGTATATGAGGGGATTCAATTTGAGGATCATTGTACATTAGCAGGAAGCAGATAGGTGAGGAAGTAGAACGTAAACTTTAAAACTTCACTCCTGCTGCTTTATCACACAGAAAACAAAGTAAACATAGATATGATTATGGTTGCATATTTGGCTATGTGTAACTGCACTACAAAGGGGGTAATAAATAAAGTTGATTTTTTAATAATAACTGACCACCCAAAAATCATAATCCAAAGCACAGGAATCTCAGGGCTAAAAAATGGGGCTTAAAACAACTGGCAAGACGTTGCATCGACACAAATTAGCAGCAAGTAGAGAGACACATATGAATAAAAGACATAACTCAGAACAGGTGCACATGTTAGGTAACATCCCACAAATGGGGACAGGACCAAAACAAGTTGCAGTTGGAAAAGTTACAAAAAGTGCATGGAGTAAACGTAAAACAGGACACAAGGGCCAAGAGCAATTCGTCATTTACAATTTACAAAAATAACTAAAAAAAGTAACTTCTGAGTTTCTTCTATTCATTTTGAAACCTTGCTGTTATCCTTCTGGAAGGTTACAGCATTATTCTGGTAAATAAACTATTTCTAATAGTGAATCTTAGAAACCACGCACTTAACAGAGAACTCAGAATGAAAAACTCCACCAAGCCAAGCAATTCCAAATTTGAACCAACATCTCAAAAATAGTTCTGTCTAAGAATGTTAAAGAATCCTTAAGAAATACTTTATCCAGAACTTAATCCAGATCACCTCCAATACCTAACCGGACCTTCCATGCCCATAGCCCTGCTTTGAGTAGAAATGATCTTTGATTAATGAACATTATCTTTACCGGTAAAACCAAAGGGTAAAGCAGAGGTAAACATACCAAACGAAGTTAAATTACATCTATTTAGCATATAGTAATTACTTTCCTAAAATAATTGTTTTAATTATTTACTTTCAATCTATATAAAAATGAGAGAGTGCTTCTGAATGAGGGAGTACACTTCTTCTATGAACTACTGTGAACTTTTCATGATGCAACATCTTGTTGTTGGATAATCTTAATATTTCATAGGGGTGTGTGTGTTCGGGTAACAGGGATGAATATTTCAGAAATGCATATTGTTCTTGAAAAGGCATGTGTAAAAAAATACCTATATACGTGACCCTTCAGCACCAGACCGCTGCAGGGCTGTAAGGCTGTTTTTAAAATAGTAGGTAAGTTAAATGATTGATTCTCAGTAGCCTAATATGTGTGATAAATGTTGAGATTTTAAAATCGGTCAAGTTTTATGTTGAAAACAAACATGCTCTTGCCACATCAACAGATATTCAGATTCTCTCGCCATGTCTGGTATCAATATTCATTCATCATTTTCTGAACCGTTTAATCCTAATTAGGGTTGCAGGGAGGCTGCCACCCATCTGGTATCAATATTTAGCTTGGAATTCCTGTTATTGGATCCTTTGTTGAGTAATTCATTCACTTTCCTATCATTAGGGGTGCAGAGAGGCTGTAGCCCCTCCCAGCTCACTACGGGCGAAGGTGTGGTATACTCTGATTAGCTTACTAGACCAACACAGAGCAAACACACACATACACAGGGCGATTTACACCTAATTGAATATCGGGAATATCCAATTAGCCTAATGTGCTGAAAGCGGAGTACCCAGAGGAAACCCACATATTCAAAGGGAGAGCATGCACACTCCATACAGAAACACCATTGCCAAACCTGGGACTCAAACCCATGAAGCGGAACTACCACACCACCATGGTCCGCTTTGATTTCTGAGTGGTTCAGTGCTAAATTTATGGATTAATTTGACTGAAACTGTGTTGAAAATATATTTGACCTTTACCACCTTTAACTAAAGATTTGAAAACCGAATACAGATGTCATACAGATGTTTATTCATTTTTGTGGAACACTTTGTACGGTACGCCTCCTTGAATCACCACATTATCATGGTGGAGGGGATTGGGTGTTCTATTGATTCTGGGAGCAATTTTGTGGGGGGCATTATGCCCCTGGTAGGGTCATCCATGGCAAACAGGTCTTAGGTGAAGGTCCAGACTAAGCACGCTTCGGAAGACCTTTATGAGCAGTAATTCAAGGATACAGTCCGCACATGGAGCCTTGCCTGGGGGAGGGGTTCAAAGGCGAGCTCTTGGTCTTCTGCCCATGGAGCTTGGCCAGGCCCAGGCCAAAGAGGAGACGTGGATCTGACCCCCCCATGGACCCATCCCCTGTGGGAGGTACTATGTGCTCGGGTGCAGTGTGAACCAGGTTCAACCAAAGGTTTCTGCCGGAATGATCCTCGGCTACTGACTCTGGCTTTTGGGACATGGAATGTCACCTCTCTGGCAGAAAGGAGCCTAAGTTGGTGCGTGAGGTTGAAATACACTGACTAAAAACAGTCGGGCTCACCTTGATGCAAAGCTTGAGCTCTGGAACCACCCATCTTGAGAGGAGCTACACCGTGTTTCATTCTGGAGTTGCTCATGGGGAGAGGCGGCAAGTCGGTGTGGGCAATCTTGTTGCCTCCCATCTCGGTGCCCACATGTTGGAGTTCTCCCCAGTTGATGAAAGGGTAGCCTCCCTTCGCATTCAAGTGGGGGGACGGGTCCTGACTGTTGTTTGTGCTTATGCACCAAATGACAGTTCAGAATTCCCACCCTTTTTGTAGTCCCTAGGGGGTGTGCTAGAGGGAAGGGTATCATTGGCAGGTATGGCCTCTCCAATCTGAACCTGAATGGTGTTTCATTGTTGGACTTCTTGACATCAAGCTAGGACCTCCAGCTTACGCTAAAGCGATTTGCAGCTGGGTGTCAAGTGGCCATAATGAGAACCAGCACCTTCAATTATGAGGCCATGCTTCTTGACCGGAAAAGGGTAAAGTGCACCCTCCGGGTCTGGAATGAGGTCCTGTCCCAAGTGAAGGAGTTCAAGTATCTCAGGGTCTTGTTCACGCGTGAGGGAAGGATGGAGTGGGAAGTCGACAGGCGGATCGTTACAGCCTCTGCTGTAAAGTGGAACTTGTACTTGTCGTCATGGTGAAGAGAGAGCTGAGCCTGAAGGCAAAACTCTCATACAGTATTACCAATTGGTTTACGTTCCAACCCTCACCTACGGCCACCTATGGTAGTGACCAAAAGAATAAGATCGTGAATATAAGCTGCCGAAGTGCGCTTCCTTAATAGGGTGACAAGGCTCTCCCTTAGAGATAGGGTGAGAAGTTCTGTCGGAGTAGAACCGCTGCTCCTACGCATAGAAAGGAGCCAGTTGAGGTGGCTTGGGTATCTGATTAGAATGCCTCTCGAACACCTCCCTGGTGTGGTTTTTCGGGCATGTCCAACCGGGAAGAGACCCTGAGGTCGACCCAGAACACACTGGAGGGACTATGTCTCTCGGCTGGTATGAGAATGACTTAGAATGGCTGTCGCCTCAAAAACCCAACCATGAAACAAGCGGAAGAAGATGGTGAATAAAAGGTACCTCCACTTAGATCTGAGTCTTGATCTTGACTTAAAGTGATTCTCTTTTTCACATTTTTTACTATAAATACTTTGACTCCTGCGGCTTGTCCTCGCGCAGCTCTCACGTTATCATTAATCAGGAGCGACGTCTTTTGAGGTTTATGAAATGGCCTCGTTCTTAACACCCCTCCTCCCATGAAGTTTGTCAGCATCTTCTGAAAGATATCAGTCCTGTGCACAGCAGCAACTTTCTGCTCCACACGGACGCTGCGTAATTGGATTCTGAACACTGCAACTCTGGAGAAATATTAGGCTTTATTGTGACAGTGCACCAACTCCCATCTGCTGATGGTTTTTTTTGTCTGAGCCAGCAGGTTATGCCAGTAACCTGTGGACCAGTTGCTTATTGCATTAGCATGTTTGAGTTAAACTTTTATGATGTATAATAAATAAAAAGGTATCAGTAAAGAGGGCAATGTTTACTAAGGAAAGAAATCTCAACAAGTCACTACATAGAACATTTCAGAGATTAGACTGAACACAAATCTAATTTTATATTATAATTAATATTGTATTTTCCAAACAGCTGTGAATCACAACACTTTAATAATAATATCATAATCAATGAGACTAAGATATTGTCAACAATTTAATAATTTTATGTCCTTTTAACAAAAACAGTTACAAACTCAGATTAGACGGATGCAAATCAACATATATATTTAAAATTATAAAAAAAGATAAGAAATTAATTGAAATGTCAATAGATACTGACACAGTTAATGTGGAAAATATGTTATATTCTATATAAATATAAATATAATTATTTTAATTATAATTATAGGTTATCTTTCCAAAGGAAATAAATATTATAATATTTTCATTTTTTAATTATATTTTAATTTTAATAAAAAAAAATTCTAACCTAAATGTTCATAATCATTCTAGCTTATTTAATACAGCTAACAGGAGTTTCCAGGCCTGTGTGTGTTTTAGTCACATAATTATATCTTTAAATGTTTTAATCAAACTTGCTAATGTTTAAATCCAGTGTTTACCTCACACAATTCTAATTCTGATACTGAAACTAACAATTCTATGAGCACGGAAAAAACAAACAAACAAAGAAAAGCCATCCAGCAACATTTCCTAGAGTGAATAATTAGGACTATCACAGAACGGAGGTCTAATTAAATCCACGAGAATCCGTGAGGAATTACAGGCATGGATGTGAAGGCAATTTCTCTGTGTTTGTTTCCTCTGCATGTGCTCCCAGCGTTATCGCAGCCAGGCTTATGGCTACTGCTGTGTGCAGCAGATTACCAGAGTGAGATAACCACCAGCTACCACAGGAACCTTCCACATGCCTTACAAGTGGTACGAGTTTCAAAGCTGGGCTTGTAAACATAGGACTCTTTATAAAAAAAAAAAACTAAAAAAAACAAAACTGAAGGAATGATACACCTGTGATCACTCATGTGCCCAAATAAGACATTTACAGTGATTATAGATTACAGGGTAATTACAGCATGAAGCACAGGTTTTTTACACACATTAGACACATCTGAGTTACTATACACTCTTATCTTTAATGTTATCGCCTTGTGTTGGGTTACTTGATGTGCATATCGCAGTTGTCAATCACGTATCACCGGAATATTGAACAAGAATTTTTGTCTTGTAACAATTGTATTCCTTTTGTATAATTTGACTTGCAGACCTGACCTATTTCCCGCATCACAGGCATACAACAGATATTCTATAGTCCCGTGTACATCTGGTCTCATACACCACTGCTCAGACTCGCACAGAATAAAAAACACAATCGAACTCAGATAGGCAGATAAACTTGCAGGTAAATATAAATGTTCATGGCACAAACAACAAAATCAGTAGCTTGACAAAACATGAACTTGGTAAACAGATACTTCAACTTACAGGACAGTTGATACAAATCAAAGTGCAAATCAGCGAGTAAAAAAGAATTGTAAAGGCAAACCCAGGCTCGGACTCCTATCAGTAGAAACAACAACCAGGAGCTCTGCTTTTAGTGTGGTTTGTGAGAGGGAGGCCTTCTCCAACTGCAACCATGCAACCCGGACACGGATAAGCAGCAGAAAATACATGGATGGTAGTTCATTCATTCATTCATTTTCTGAACCACTAATTCCTAATTAGGGTCGTGGGGAGGCTGGCGCCCATCTCAGCCGACTCTGGGCGAGGGCGGGGTACACCTTGGACAGCTCGCCAGGCCATCGCAG
>JBCNYG010000020.1:16389733-16399838 GCA_039654305.1 Porochilus rendahli
TCCATCCATCCATCCATCCATCCATCCATCTATCTATCTATCTATCTATCTATCTATCTATCTATCTATCTATCCTTTTAGTTCACCTGTATGTTTGGGCATCTATTAATTATTCATATTATGCACTTGTTCATCTATACATCTAACAAAAAACAAAACTTGGCCTGTACAATGCTCATTCCAACTAATCGTACGTGTTTATCTATCCATCTTTCTTTATTCAGACTAATAGACTAATAGACTATAGAAGCTATAGAGGAGTCGCACACCGATGACACTTTTTTTTTGCAAACAAACAAAACAAAAATTCCCGTCAACAGAAAGCTGGAGCTACATGTCTGTGTGCTGATCTGAACATGTGTTTCCCTTTTCACAGCTGATAACAAATAACAAAAATCTATTCACAGTTACACAACAGGCCACACGCCACACCTGCCAAAGAGTTGCGTGACATTTATAGCCTGTGGTAACGTTATAAAGAGAGTTTCGCCCTCCTGTATAGATCCTGTAGCTTCAGTCAGGTCCATTGGGTGCTCGAGATCACAGGATGACGATGTCTCAGTGTAATGGACTCACTCTGCCTTCTTATTCCAAAGCAATTAGACAATTGAGGTTGGCTAAATTAGTCTGGCAACTTCTTTGCCTCGGGAACTGGTGCAGTGGAGCCATTTACGATTAATACCTCGAAGCATTAAGAAAATAAAGCACAGCTGTTTTCGGCATGGCTGAGTACCTTCTGCAAGCGTTCGGCCTCATTTCCTCTTTACTTTGGATCTTATCTATGTAGCTTAAGATAACAAGAGTCCTTCGTCACTAATAGTGCTGGGAGATTAAAAAAACAAAAAAACAAAAAGATGACAATATTTTCACCCTCACGTCCAGCCGTGGAAGGATTTTATCCTCACTCGTGGACCTTGAACAGGAATTCAGTCAATTACATCTGCGTTTATAGAGACATCTTATATACTGGCTGACATTCATAAGACGAGTGATGTACTCCCATACTCAACACACTGCCCGAGAAGCTGAATCAAGGTCACTATAAAAACATACAGACACTTACTGTTTTGCACTACAGCTCTATAACATGCTGAAGAATCTATATTTTATATCAGGGAACATTACACTGGACAAAACAGCGCGCTGACTGATAAACAGGAGCATCAGCAGGACCGAAGGGTAGGAATACTAACAACAACTTTAATGGAGATAAGAAATGAGAAGCCTAAATAATTACACTCTGAACTTTAATGGACTTTGATTCAGAAATGAAAAAAATATATATATTTTTCCTACTTTTACCAAGAACTCATTACTTTTTAGCTCCTGCCCATCTGGAGCTATCGGAATGGGTTCTGTCCGTCCGTCACACTTTAGTTTCTGGACAATCACTTGACGCACGCTGACGCAGGGGCTTTCAAACTTGGCATGCTGCCTCACTTCTACAAGTGCTAGGCTGAGTTTTAAGTGAGTGACCTTGACCTAGTTTTCAATGTCACAGAGACAAAACTGTGTATTAGGTCTCCAGACATTTACATGATGTGCTCTGAAGTTGGGGCTTTCAAACCTGCTATACTTGTTCTATATGGGCATATTACGGAATGATCCTTTCGGTGGGAGCATCTGGACCCCTGTATTCTATGTTTTGTTTTTTTTTTCTTAGGAGTGGTTGACTTGCTAATCTAAACTTGAGGAAATTGTGTGCAATTACAAGGAATTACACAAAAACGAAACATGAAACTGGGCCTCAAATAGATAGTAAAAGAGTCTTTCAGGAAGCATGAGGAATCATTTTCAAATACAGTATTCACAGGACAGAGTCGTGGCCTTAACCCCACTGAAACGCTTTGTGATGTGCTGGAGAAGACATTATAGAGTGCTTTGGTTTTCCCATTAACAATTCAAGATGTCAGCAAAAACGGATGGAAATAAATGTTGTGACGATGCTAAAGTTTGGTGATGCAGTGGATTGGCGATTACACGCTGTAATAAATAAGTAATGCAGTTCAAAAAATATTACACTGAGTAGACTATTTTAAAGTGCAGAGTATGCATACTTGTGCAAAAATAAATAAATAACTAAAAAAAAAGAAACATGATTACTGAGTGAAGTTCTTTATTCAATTGACACCCCCCCCCCCCTCTCTGTCTTCTCCTATCTCAGTCCAACCGTCTCTTTTTCTTAGCGCCACTTGCTCACATGGCAGCAACATTCAATTTCTGAAATACTTTATATTGTTTCCACCACTATCAGGCTGCAGGACAATTCCAGGAGAGGTGAGAGGTGGCCTCACTGACCTAAGATGCCTACAAACTACTTGAGATCGATTAAAAAAAAAAAGAAGCAGGAAGTGACATCAAAAATAAATACTGGAGTAAAGTACGCACTCACTCTCTCACTCATTTGCCGAGCCGCTTACTCCTACTAGGGTCTCAGGGAGGCTGAAGCCTATCTCAGCCAACACAGGCTGAAGACGGGCTGCACCCTGAACAGCTCACCAGACTATTCGCAAAGCCAACACACCACTCACACTCTCATCCATGCCTGGTGCAGAGTAACTGGAGGTAACCCATGCAAGCACAGGGAAGCATAAAAAACATGCAAACTTCACAAAGCAGCCCCCCAGGCCTGGGACTCGAACCCAGGACCTTCTTGCCGTGAGTGGGATGTGCTAACCACTACACCACCATGGTGCCCATAGTAAGCGCAGATATCTGAAAACTTCAGTACACTAACAAAGCATGTAAGCTTTGATACTTCCTTCAGCACATCAACGCTTACAAACGTTTCATTCTATAAACCTTGGCAGAAATTGAATCAGCTCCTAACCAATCCAAATCCAGAGCTTAACAGATATAGTAGAAATGTGTTATAATTAAATAAGAGATAAGGTACAAAGAACTGCTCACTACTGAGGAAAAACCCCCGACAGAGAGATCGGGACACTGATGTGCAGTGGAGGGCCTTGTATCACTATGGAGATAATTATTCCACAATAATGACTAGATCACTGTACACGATCCCACTTAGCTTTGCTCCTTACCTTCCACTAATGATGTGTTATAAAGAAATAACAGACAGCCGAGTACTGCAACTGCCCAATCAGAATCGGTTAGGAATGAGCAATAATTTGATAATATATTTAAAGATATAAGGTGTATATTTATGCTGTAAAAGTTTCTTAATCGGAGTGTTTGGGTGTTTAACTCTCAGAAAATGCTTCTTGTGCTTCAGAACTTCAGCAGGAACATTTAATTAAACTCTTCTTGTTATAGCACCATAAATGAGAGAATAGAACTAATAAAAGTATGACATGAAGAGCACTGTGGGGATTGATGACATCAGCTTGAAGAATGATGCTAGTGTGAAAGTGAAAGCTCGCTCTTGCTGTGGTAGACCAGCACCAAAACCCACAGCATACTCCTAGCACTGAGGTGTGTGTATATAGCCTGAGGTGCACACACACACATCCTTTACTCAGCTGAGTTTGTCTCAGTCAGCAGTAGAGATGTGGTATGGAGTTAGCCTGCAGCTAATTAGCGCTCAGCTAATTACACATTTTACATCTTATTTACAAAAACAAAACAACAAAACAAACAAACAAACAAACAAAAAAAATACAGCTACAATGCACTGAGCAGGTCTGAAGAGGAAAAACTACATACTGAATCTGGTCATCCGTTATAACATCTATCCATTTAATAAAAACAGATAACCAACAGTACAGAGGCTGCATTTCAGTCACTTGGAAAGTCACAACTCAATTATGTCATTTCTGACCTTGGAGCATCTAAGCCGCAAATATGGACTTAAACATTCTTGCTAACCAGCTAACCAAAGCAAATAAAGTGTCAAAAGCTAATACGCGTACATACAGTACAACTAACATAGATCACAGGCGTCCTGTTGATTGGCTGACTTACCCACCATACAGTATTTTATGGTGGAATTTGAATGTTTCCAAGTGAGCACAGAGTACTCCGTTAGCTGTACTTCCTTTACTAATCTTATCTACTGCTTAAAACTTTATCCACTTTGCCATAGAAAGCTTCCTATTTCATCATGGAGGTGAGTATCAGCCAGACAAGCAGACATTAACTCACCGTGATTGCGCAGTTGATACGTCTGTGTGCTTGTGAAAGAAACGGAAGACTCGAGGAAGATTGTCCGGTGCTTAATGTTTTGGACTCGATTGGCTCCTCGTACTCACACGGTGATCGCAAGGCATGAAATAACGTTGCTGCTCTCAAAGTGAAGAAGTTTAAATCAGGAGAAGTGTAAAGAAAATTGGTTTTGTCTGCTCAGCCTTCCACACATCTCCCTGAGGAGGAAGGAGGCAGTCCAGTAGTAATATAAGAACAGCAGACAAAAATGAAGTAATAAAGATTGGACCGAGTCACTTACTGTCACTGTGAGGAGAACAGATCATTTCAGTGCTCAGGTGTCATATTCAATTATTTTTATTAATTATAAAGGCTTGGCAAGAACGACAACAAGCAAAATGTAGCACTGTTCACGCGTCTGTTATGTACAACGTTAGCCGTACTTTTCCACATTCAGCAGGCTAGTACCTGATGCTACCTTATTATTATTATTATTATTATTATTATTATTATTTTAAAACTCTTTAAATTTTTTGTTTATAAGCCAGAAATTTGAAAGAAAAATTTTACGAATTTTCAAAGATTAAAGAAGTTTTGCAGACATAATTGTGTTTTAAATGACTGCATTAGGGTGGCATGGTCGCGTAGCGGTTAGCACATCTGCCTCACAGCAAAAAGACCTGGGTTTGATTGCCGGGCTAAGGTGTTTCTGTTTGGAGTTTGAATGTTTTTCCCCTGCTTGTGCGGGTTTCCTCTGGGTACTCTGGTTTTCTCCCACAGTTCACAAATATGTACAGTATGCTGATTGGCGGTTCCAAACTGCCCCTAAGCGTAATAGTGAGTGTGTATAGTTGTGTGTGTGTGTTAGCCCTGCAATGGTCTAGCAAGCTGTTCAGGGTGTACCCCACTCTCGCGCAGAGCTGGCTGAGATGGGTACCAGCCTCCACACAACCCTAATAAGGATTAAACAGTTTAAAAAGTGAATGAATAAATGACTGTACTAACTTTAATGCAGGTGTTAATAGTGATAAAAAATTGACAAAAACTTTTAAATAAAGGTCATAGGTTAAAAATTACTTGGAATGCTAACTAGTGGTTAAAATCATCCTGAACCCTTGCAAGACCCAGGCTGCTGTGTGGTACTTCTCTTTGTCATGTAGAATGAAAATATTAATGCAAATTAATCAGAGATGCCTGTTTACATGCTAAAGGATTTGATGCTGGATGCTAAAATGTTTTCGGTTCGGGATAACCCCTTAACATTTGTTAGCTCTGGTGTTGTTTAAAATGAACTCACAGTTTTGCTGTTTTTAATGTGAGTGGTACATGCTGAGTATCAGTCAAGGAAAAGAAAATGAAAGAAATTAAGAGGAACACACACAGATAGGTCAAACAGAGTGACTTTGGAAAGAGAGCAAAAAGCAGTTGCTGTCCCATTCTGCCTTCTGTCCATACATCTTCCTTACTTCCTCAAGCAAGGGTTAAAGAAGGTGGACGGGAGGTCATACCTGTGGGAAAGTGCTCACTTATGGCCCAGTTGTCCACCTGAAGCGTGGCGTTGCCCCCATTTCGGGTGAATCGCACCACGTGGTACTTGCCATCGTTCACGGGCATGCTGCTCTCCTGTACAATGATGTCAACCATCCCGATGTTGAACGTGACTCCAATTTTGCCTTGCTCCTGAAATGAGAACAAGAAAATGTATGTATATATATATATATTTCATCCCTACATCCCCTTCATGCCCTGAACCAAATTAGAATAACACTTCACACTGCATACATTAAAACCGACCATGTAAATATCTCTGAGTGTATATAAACTGTGGTAACGAATATTCTCAATAAATCCCCTGATGAGTGGGCAACCACGAAACAGCTCTGTAGGGATGAAATTGTAGTCATTTTTTTGCCCTTATACCTTACATTTAGCTATACTTCACTGTATCAAGCACTGTCTTACGGAAAATCGACTCAGGATTTTATATATGTATAAATATATATATAAAACACAAACAAGGAATATAATTATTTCACTACTGACTTGAACTGGTACCATTACATTTCTGTGGTGATGACTTATTTAAATGCAATCTATAACCCACTGTCCTTGTTTTGGCTTGGGATCGTTTGGATCTTAGAAACATTTGCATCACCGACCTTGGATCATGATAAAGCTGCACTCTTAATGAAAAGAATTCCTCAGCCCTTCCCTAGGCTCATTGATCAAA
Source organism: Porochilus rendahli (assembly GCA_039654305.1). NCBI lineage: Eukaryota > Metazoa > Chordata > Actinopteri > Siluriformes > Plotosidae > Porochilus > Porochilus rendahli. Next base: position 16,396,068 of record JBCNYG010000020.1, read on the forward strand.
CTCAATCACGTTAACACTGAGCGATAAGGGGATTCATTTTTCACCTGAAACAGACAGCATTTTCTCATCGAGATCCTGGTGATTAGTGAGTTATGATTTGTTCATAGGATTCAGGGTAAAATAACACCAGGACCATCCCAGGGAAAGTAAAGATAAAAAGTTGGGCATAGCTTTAAAATTATTAGTGAAATCAAAAATTATTTTCTGGTCACTGACACTGATGTCCAAACATCCAAACATCTAACACTGATGTCCAAACCACTATTAGTTTTAAGTTCACAATACCATGATAACCATGTGACAGCTTTCAGCTGCACGAGCCAATCACACAACATCATCCAGTGCTATGAGCCAATCACAATGTGATGTAGTACCATAAATCGATCAATCAGTGCATAATTTAGTGATATGAGCCAATCACAATACATTATTTGGTATCATGAGCCAATTATAGTGAATCATTTGGTATTGGGAGTAAATGCATTATTTTCTTTTAGTGTAGAGCCAGAGTGATGTCAGTGTAATGTCAGAGTGGTCGTACTGATGAAGAAATTATCATGGTTCTGTTAGCTACCATTTTTATCCTGCCTGATGATTTCTGTTTCTCTCTCTTTTTCTCTCTTGCTCTCTCTCTCTCTTTCTCTCTCTTTCTCTCTTTCCCACTGCGCCACCCCCCCCCCACCCCCCACCCTCTCTCTCTCTCTTTCCAGTTTTTTGGGCAACATACTTTTGTCTGTCACAAGCTTTCTGGGTTGTTCGAACATATTTTATGGTTATGTTAAACCAGTCCTGGCACTGTTCTTATCAGCAGCGGCATGGGAAAGCGATGACAGGTGATAAATAGCATCAGGGTAGACGTTTATCAGAGCACAGTGCATTTATCACACCAGATCACTGGGATGAAAATCTGGGCTGGGCTTTCAAGTTCATTTGGATGTCATGCACGGTTCCTTGCTTCTTTTCACTAGTGGTTGACTGACATTTTCTTTAATACTGTAATAAAATATTAACTTCCTTATTTCTGTATTGATGACTGTTATAATCTTTGACAGGGTTTTAATGATTTCCAATGAATGCTGAGGTAACGTAATTTTACGTTTGTTGAGTAGTACCAAAACGTCGAATGATTCATCATTCACGTAAAGGTGTTTGGGTCTGGCACAGTCTTGACTCTAAACATGTAAATTGTGGCAATTCATAAAAGGTCACAGTGGTATATTACAAATGTCACAAGAACACATTATATCCAAAAAGCACAATCGCCTGTGTGCCCCAAAAATATATACAGGCGAGAGATGGGAAACAGGATGAGACGGTTCACCGTGTTTCCTACCCCGAGTAAAGCGCATCTTTAGCTGAAATAAGTCTGAAACAGCTGTATTATTTTTGATCACAGAAATGCAGTTTTTACATCTTGCAGGAAAGCGTTCACTTTAAGTGCTACTCGTGCTTTCCTCTTCCAATTTCTAATATCACCCAAGTGCACATGGGAGAGCTTCTGGGAAAGCAAACGCTTTTGGCAAGTGATGCATGAAAGGAAGCATCGGGTTAAAAGTGCCGTATATTGAATATCACATGCTGAGGTTAGAGTAAATATTTCATGTGGTTGGAGGATATACGAGTTTTCCGGATGCTCTGTGGAATTTGGAGCTGTTTAGTCTGTGTATAACTCTGCAACATTACATTTACAGAAAATTAAAATCTCAATCATTTTATTATAGAACGCTCTGCCTGGAACATCTTTCCTTTCTTTTTCATTTCCTTTATTTTTCTCTGCTGTTCAGCATCATCAGTTCCCCATGGTTAGTGAGACATTTATTCATCACACAACATGTCTAGCCTCAGTCTACAGACGTCTAGACAGAAATGAGCTAAATCCAAAAACATATTTTTTTCTTATTTCCCCCTTAGCATTTCACTTCATTTCATCGTTTTGCAAAACTATTATGGGAGCACAGTGGCACAGCGGTCAGCAGCAAGAAGGTCCAGGGTTCAAGACCAAAGCTTCTGTGTGTATTTTTTATGCTCTCCATATATTTATAAGTGTATATAAGTATATATATATATATATATATATATATCCGTATATTTATAAGTGTATTTATGAATTGTATTATTTTTGTATTGTCTTTATTGATCGTACTTTTTTAATTTTACTCTCCCACTCATCTGCAGAACTGCTTGATCCTACTGGGGCCATGGGGAGGCTGAAGCCTATTTCAGCCGACACTGTGCATGGGGGGCTGTACAACACACACATCCATTCACCCTCACACTCACTAACTCGCATGTCTTTTAACTGTGGGAGACAACCGGAGTACGTGGAGGAACCCCACGCAAGCATGCGGAGAACATACAAACTCCACACAGATAGATACGCCCAAGCCCAAGACTCAAACCCAGGACTTTCTTGCTGTGAGGTGGACGTGCTAACCACTATGCTAATTGTTATATAATAACTTAGTCATTTCCCATATACTACTCCATAATTATGATTTTGTATTCATATAATTCTTTTTTCTTTTTTAGTTCCTTTTTATTTGTTTTTATATATCTACTTTTTGCTTAGCATTATTGGCATGATTAATAATAGTAATTTATCTAGTGGATACACTATTTATTTAGTCGATAAATGAGTGAGTGAGTGAGTGAGTAAGTGAGTGGGCAAATTAGTTATTTAGTAACTAAGTATGTGAGGGAATGAGTGGGTAAATGAGTAAGTAAGTACAAAAGGGTGTAAATTAGTGAGGGATGAATGACTAAGTAAAATTAAATAAATAAAAAACTACTTGAGCGAGTTAGTGGAAAAGTAAATGAATTAGTAAATCGGTGAATGATTTAGCAAACGTAAATAAATAAATAATTGAGTGAGTGAATGAATGAATGGTAAGTAAGTGAAAGATTAAGTAATGAATAAGTGAAATATTATTAAGTGAGTGAATGAGAGAGTGAATGGGAGTGGGTGAGTGAATGAGTGACATTGAGGGAGTAAATGTGTGGGGGAGAAAAAGTGAGTGGATGAGTGACTGAATGTAAGAGAAATGAATAAGGGATTAAATAAGTGAATGAGTGAGTAAATGAATGAAGGAGTAAACAACTGATTGAGTAAGTGAGTAAGCGAATGGAGGGCTAAATGATTGAGTGAATGACTGACTTAGGAAGTGAATGAATGAGTGAATGAATGACTGAGTGAACGAGTGATAAAGTAAGTGAATGAGTGAATGAGTGAAAGGCTGACTGAGTGAGGGAGCGAATGAGTGAGTAAATGGATGAGTGAATGAACGAGTGACAGAGAGTAAGTGATTGAGGGAGTGATTGAGTGAACGACTGACTGAGTGAGGGAGTGAATGAGTGAGTAAATGAGTGAGTGAATGAGAGAGCGCTGGGAGAATGAGTGAATGAGCAAGTGAGTGAAGGAAGGAGTGAGGTTCTATGATAGTAGCAGCAGGCCATTTGGAAGTGTAAAGTTAAAGTAAACGTGAGTAAAGGTGTGACAGGTTCCTCTAACACACAGGCTGTAAACTACAGATCCTCACACCATAAAAGTGGAGAACAGCAGCAGGGTGACGATGTGCGTGCTGTGAGTCTGCGCTTCATACTGCTCTCCATATCACCTGCACACACACTGATAAGAGGATAAAGACGAAGAGGCAAGATGAGTATGTGTGTGAGACAGAGAGAGAGAGAGAGAGAGAGAGAGAGAGAGAGAGAGAGGGAGAAAGAGAGAGGGAGAAAGAGAGAGGGAGAGAGTGAGAGAGAGAGCGAGAGAGA